>JARQOC010000003.1:31199147-31211647 GCA_033576535.1 Allobates femoralis
TAGATATAGATAGATAGATATAGATAGATAGATATAGATATAGATAATAGATAGATAGATAGATAGATAGATATAGATATAGAAAGATAGATATAGATATAGAAGATAGATATAGATATAGATAGATATAGATATAGAAAGATAGATATAGATATAGATAGATATAGATATAGATAGATATAGATAGATAGATATAGATATAGATAGATAGATAGATAGATAGATATAGATATAGATAGATATAGATAGATAGATATAGATAGATAGATATAAGATAGATACATAGATAGATAGATAGATATAGATAGATAGATATAGATATAGAAAGATAGATATAGATATAGATAGATATAGATATAGATAGATAGATATAGATAGATATAGATATAGATATATAGATAGATATAGATATAGATAGATACATAGATAGATAGATACATATAGATAGATAGATATAGATAGAT
Source organism: Allobates femoralis (assembly GCA_033576535.1). NCBI lineage: Eukaryota > Metazoa > Chordata > Amphibia > Anura > Aromobatidae > Allobates > Allobates femoralis. The sequence goes on from JARQOC010000003.1 coordinate 31,199,612, forward strand.
ATAGATAGATATAGATAGATGATAGATATAGATAGATAGATAGATAGATAGATAGATAGATATAGATATAGATAGATAGATATAGATATAGATAGATAGATATAGATATAGATATAGATATAGATAGATAGATAGATAGATATAGATAGATAGTATAAAAATGGAGCAGCAGGTTTTGCTGGTTGTCCTGGGTGCTGAGCGATCCCACAATCCTCAAAGTGTTCCAATATACATACAAAAAATCACAGCACTCCCTTGGAGACGTTCAATGGTGTTTATTCCAGCTTGCAAAAAGGTACAATGGCGACGTTTCAGGCACCCACGCCCATATTCCTGCCAGCAAAAACGCTGATGTGAAAGGGGCCTTATATGTGGAGGTACAAGTGTAAAGCAATAGGTCTGGCCCCTGTTGGGAAGGTTCCAGAAATGGCGTTTGAGGGTGAAGACCGGCTTTGTCTTTGCCTGTCATCTACAGCCGCCCCCTCCCACCGATGCCTTCTCTGGTCATACAATAAGGCTTCTTCCCTGTGGATCTTGAAAAAAATGATCCCAGTAGATAGATGCAACACATGATAGTCAAGAAGTGAAAGAGTCCAAATCCTGGGTGAGCAAAATCGTCCAAAAGTTTATTCTGCCATATAAAAAGGTAACGACGTTTCGACCTATCAAAAAAGTCTTTCATCAAGACGGGTCAAAACGTTGTTACCTTTTTATATGGAGTATTTTTCACCCGGGATTTGGACGTTATCTCTTCTTGCTTATTGGACCTTCTTCAGGTGGGCTCCGGGGGTTTGATGACTTTGCGTCCACAGATAGAGGGAGGACACACTTGTTCAGATGCGGCACATGATGTCTTCTAGTTTTTACTAAAAAATATATAAAGGAGACAAAGAGGTGCAGATTGTGCCCTATCACTTATGATAGGTAGAGGTGGCCCCAAAGGGTTGCTTGCTCACCTGGTCAGGTTGTGATCACCCACAACCGGCTTGTATGCCTGAGTTACAGCTGCCGCAGGACCCGCACCGGAACGTGTACCGTGGGAAAAGATCCAGAAATCCAACCAGGAGTGGGTCCTCTGGTCTGCGCTGCTGCCAGAAATGATGCACAAGAAGACGATACTGCTCCATTATTCGACCTCTCACCAACACGTTTCAGTGCAAGCCTATGTAACCCTATTAGATGTACTTATTAGATGTAACCCTGAGGAAGGTGCAAGGCTTGCACCGAAACGCGCTGGTGAATAGGTCGAATAAAGGAGCAGTATAATACAAGCATCGTCTCCTTGTGCATCATTTCGGGCAGCAGCGCAGACCACAGGCTCCACTCCTGGTTGGATTTCTAGTTTTTACAACACTAAACTCTCTTTGGTGCAAAAATAACCTCGTGCTTTATCATAGGACCATTAGCTGGCACACGACAGAGCTTGACCCCCTTGTGACACTTCAAGTCCTCCTTCACACCTTACACCTACAGCACTGTACACAGGTCTGTGAATTGTCCACTGGCGGCTGCTAAATGGGTCGTAAATGCCAAAGACATTTATATAACTGGACGATGTTAAGAATATAATTCATTGGGTTTACGAGAAGCGGGAGCGGAACGTTCCTGGAGATGAGAACGCTGCGGCAATGATGACGGAGGCAGGAATTGATGCAGGATTTGGCAGGCGTTTATGGAGTTAATAGCCACGTCAGCTCTGTGGAGGATGGAGGGACGCTGTAAATGATGATCGTCCGAGAAGACAATCTCATAACTCAGCCAATGAGCAGGGGTCGATATCAGGATACAAGGGGATTAATGGAATAGTCCAATTAATCTGTATTTGGACAACCGGGTCGGGTACACGGCTTTGTGGCACTCACTAATGTAGGAGTCTTACAGCTTCACCTCCTCCATCACAGACTGCACACTTCTCCCTCTCATAAATTACTATTAAAACCTGATCTTTGCATTAGCAACAAGATTCCCTCGTTCTGTTAAGTGTAAAACCCCCAATAAAACTAGCAGCCCCCACCATTACTGACTGTTTCTGCTGACTTAGTAGTGTGTATGGGGTCTCGGCCAATTAATTGTCCATGCAGTTATGGATCCGATACGTCTTCATTTATAGACCAACATTTTTGTTTTTAGAGATAAACCTGGCAATGGTTTTCCCATAGAGAACACAGGAGCGTTTCGCCAAACGACTGCTATGGGAGAACCACCTGAGGTGGCTACTGGCGAAACCATCATTCGGTTGACTTTTATATATGAATACTACTGTATATCTCATTAAATTTGGCCTGCCCTAATCTTGACTTTAAGCAGCCATTCTGTTATGGACTCCCCTAGTAAGATGGATTCTCCATGCCATATCTCAGGGTAAGCGACATGGGCAGAAGGTGGGTAGGATTTTCCAGATAATAATTTTATAATAATTTTTATTTATATAGCGCCAGCATATTCCGCAGCACCTTACAATTCAGAGGGTATACAATACAATAATATATAATAGAGTACAGTACAATATGAGACAATACAAATGTAATACAATACAGACCAGATGAGACAAAAAGTAAATAAATCCATCACTGAGCCCATGAGGAGTGAGGTCCCTGCTCGCAAGCCACAATCTATGAGGAAATAGGGGAGACACAAAAGGTAATAGTAACAGGCTTTTTACTGCAGGTGGCGGTAGCAGGTCCAGGATATACAACCAACACCAGACATGTGGTCCAGCCAGTCTGATGAGAACTGTAGTCCTCTCTGCTGTGTGAGTAATATGGCCTTCCTGCTGATATGGCCTACCTGCTGTAGGTTTCTTGGTGCCTTTTACTGTCTAGTGCTCCTTCTTGGTTGCTGTTGGCTGCCTCCTGCCAGGCTGGTAGTGCAGATCCTGCAGGTATAGATGCCTATAGCAGTTCTTTGATCCTGTGTACTACTGACACCCGGAGTGCTCCACTTGAGTTGCTAGTGAGCATAAAACCCACCAGCATCCAGTTTCTGCAACCAGACCCTCTAAGACTGGATGACCTAGGAACTGCTTCTGCTGCCTCCTCACTGGTCTTCTCCTTTACCTACTCTCTTTTACTACATTATACATAATCCTTCCCCTTTACCAGGGAGTGAGACACATGCCCAAATAAGGCATCTAGTGCTCAGTCTCCTAATAAGGGATCAGGCAGTGTGTTCGCTTCATGACATCCAGCAGACGGAGCTCCAATTTTCCTCAGAGATGGCATTACATGACACATTAAAACAATACCCTTTGTGGTGGCCAGACGCAGGGGCGCCACATGAACAACACTAGAGAAGAGTTTGTAATGCTTACAGAAGATGAAGGGTCAACTGCAGGTCTGAGTGGAAGTAGAGAAACACAGCACGATACTACGGGTATGAGACCATCACAATTCCTGCACAGTATTGAAGTCTGTATCACAAAGCCTATACAGGCACATGGGCCAAACGCCCAGAATTTGACTAGAACTGTTGTGATTTTTTCCAGAAGTAGTCTTGACCAATATAAGAATATCATAGGCCTAAAGGGGGAAGGGTGTAAACAAGTGGTGAGACTTGGGATAAGGGCAGTGGCAGATAGTGTGTTATACCATGCCTGATGAAGAGACCTGATATTGCATTATCCCATACCTGATGAAGACACCTGATGTTGTGTTATACTGTGCCTGATAAAGAGAGCTGGTGTTATACCATGCCTTATGAAGGGACAGGATGTTGTGTTATACCATGCCTGATGAAGAGACCCGATATTATGTTATACCATGCCTGATGAAGGGACCTGATGTTGTGTTATACCATGCCTTATGAAGAGACCTGATGTTGTGTTATACCATGCCTGATGAAGAGACCTGATGTTGTGTTATACCATGCCTGATGAAGAGACCTGATGTTGTGTTATACCATGCCTTATGAAGAGACCTGATGTTGTGTTATACCATGCCTTATGAAGAGACCTGATGTTGTGTTATATCATGCCTGATGAAGATACCAGATGTTGTGTTATACCATGCCTGATGAAGAGACCTGATGTTGTGTTAAACCATGCCTGATGAAGAGACCCGATGTTATGTTATACCGTGCCTGATGAAGAGACCTGATGTTGTGTTATACCATGCCTGATGAAGAGACCTGATGTTGTGTTATACCTTGCCTGATGAAGAGACCTGATGTTGTGTTATACCTTGCCTGATGAAGAGACCTGATGTTGTGTTATACCATGCCTGATGAAGAGACCTGATGTTGTGTTTTACCTTGCCTGATGAAGAGACCTGATGTTGTGTTATACCATGCCTGATGAGGAGATCTGATGTTATATTATACCATGCCTGATGAAGAGACCTGATGTTGTGTTATAATGTGCCGCCTGATGAAGAGACCTGATGTTGTGTTATACCATGCTTGATGAGGAGATCTGATGTTGTGTTATAATGTGCCTGATGAAGAGACCTGATGTTGTGTTATACCATGCTTGATGAGGAGATCTGATGTTGTGTTATAATGTGCCTGATGAAGAGACCTGATGTTGTGTTATACCTTGCCTGATGAAGATGTCGTGCCCTGGGGCCGTGCGGGACCTCTTGGGATGATGGGATTGCAGCTGTGATGGTTTCGCTCCCCACAAGTGGAGCGGGTCCCCAGGGCAACCATTAGAGTCTATGGCAGTGGTAGTCCATTGGGGGTGCAGGACTTGGGGTTGCACAATAACCGACAGGCACAAGGGTTGCAGTCTCCATTACCTTTACTGGTAGAAGTAGCAGGTTCGTCCAGGGCACTGTCCACAAGAGATGTTAGGGGTCTAGAGCCTGGGAGCAAGTTGGGATCCTCCCTGCTGTGCTGCTCTTGGAGGGTCCTGGCTGCCTGTAGCTATGCTGCGACCCTCTCCCCTCTTGTGTGCTGTCTCTGGCCCATATGACAGGCAGCTTGAGCCCTTTCTGCGTTACTCTCCTCTGGCTACTCCTCCCTGAGTTCTCTGGTGCTGCTGTGCCGACTGGGCCTCGTAGTGGACGAGCGACTTGGAATGTCTGGCACTCCGGTGTTGGCTGCTGGGCCTAGAGTCCCTCACAACCTCGAACTCCGGTGTCCGCTGCTGCGCTCTATACTGGGGTGAGCCGGCACTAGTTCTTCTCCCAGACTTGCTTTTCCTCTTCCTCAGGCCCTCTCCTACGTTTCCCTCATGCTTGCTAGTCTCTGTCCTGGGGCGAACCTTACTCTGCTCCAGTCCAAGGGACCTCTTCACAGTCCTCCTAGGAACTGAACTGCCTAACCCTGCCCCCAGACCAGAATTTATAGGAGGGAACCTCCCCTTTGGGATCGGGTTTCGGAGTTCCCCCTTCTGGCCTGGCGTTGGGAAGGTGTTGTGTCAGTAATTCACCTGGTGTGGATACCTTCTCTTGCTTCCAAGCATAGCATGGTCCCCCTGGGGAGACAATACTCTTGTGGCACACGGACCCTGGGGTGCCACAAAGAGACCTGATGTTGTGTTATACCATGCCTGATGAAGAGACCCGATGTTTTATTATACCATGCCTGATGAAGAGACCTGATGTTGTGTTATACCATGCCTGATGAAGAGACCTGATGTTATGTTATACCATGCCTGATGAAGAGACCCGATGTTATGTTATACCATGCCTGATGAAGAGACCCAATTGTTATGTTATTCCATACCTGATGAAGAGATCCGATGTTATGTTATACCATGCCTGATGAAGAGACCTGATGTTATGTTACACCATGCCTGATGAAGACCTGAGTAGTCTTGAAAACGTCCTATTTATTATTATTTTTTAGTTAGTCTTTAAATGGTTTCAACCACTGAGGACAGAAATTACCTTTGAAGGGGTTTAAAGCATTTCTGTTACCCGGTAGGAGATGTTCTGCCCTAATTAAATGAACATGTCTTATATCACACCAAGTTCAGTTCTCCTCGGCTCTTATTAGAAGGCGAGCGATTCATTAGCCAGTCCATTACCCAACGTGAAGAGACTGCAGGGAGTCCGGGCCAGCGGAGCGCACCGGCCTCCATGGCCACAGAGCCATTATCACGTCAGCGGAGTGCACCGGCCACCGTGGCCACAGAGCCATTATCACGTCAGCGGAGCGCGCCGGCCACCGTGGCCACAGAGCCATTATCACGTCAGCGGAGCGCGCCGGCCACCGTGGCCACAGAGCCATTATCACGTCAGCGGAGCGCACCGGCCACCGTGACCACAGAGCCATTATCACGTCAGCGGAGCGCACCGGCCACCGTGGCCACAGAGCCATTATCACGTCAGCGGAGCGCACCGGCCACCGTGGCCACAGAGCCATTATCACGTCAGCGGAGCGCACCGGCCACCGTGGCCACAGAGCCATTATCACGTCAGCGGAGCGCGCCGGCCACCGTGGCCACAGAGCCATTATCACATCAGCGGAGCGCACCGGCCACCGTGGCCACAGAGCCATTATCACGTCAGCGGAGCGCATCGGCCATCGTGGCCACAGAGCCATTATCACGTCAGCGGAGCGCATCGGCCATCGTGGCCACAGAGCCATTATCACGTCAGCGGAGCGCGCCGGCCACCGTGGCCACAGAGCCATTATCACGTCAGCGGAGCGCGCCGGCCACCGTGGCCACAGAGCCATTATCACGTCAGCGGAGCGCACCGGCCTCCGTGGCCACAGAGCCATTATCACGTCAGCGGAGCGCACCGGCCACCGTGGCCACAGAGCCATTATCACGTCAGCGGAGCGCACCGGCCACCGTGGCCACAGAGCCATTATCACGTCAGCGGAGCGCACCGGCCACCGTGGCCACAGAGCCATTATCATGTCAGCGGAGCGCACCGGCCACCGTGGCCACAGAGCCATTATCACGTCAGCGGAGCGCGCCGGCCACCGTGGCCACAGAGCCATTATCACGTCAGCGGAGCGCACCGGCCTCCGTGGCAACAGAGCCATTATCACGTCAGCGGAGCGCGCCGGCCACCGTGGCCACAGAGCCATTATCATGTCAGCGGAGCGCACCGGCTTCCGTGGCCACAGAGCCATTATCACGTCAGCGGAGCGCGCCGGCCACCGTGGCCACAAAGCCATTATCACGTCAGCGGACCGCGCCGGCCACCGTGGCCACAGAGCCATTATCATGTCAGCGGAGCGCACCGGCGTCCGTGGCCACAGAGCCATTATCACGTCAGCAGAGCGCACCGGCCTCCGTGGCCACAGAGTCATTATCACGTCAGCGTAGCGCACCGGCGTCCGTGACCACAGAGCCATTATCACGTCAACGGAGCGCACCGGCGTCCGTGACCACAGAGCCATTATCACATCAGCAGAGCGCACCGGCCTCCGTGGCCACAGAGCCATTATCACATCAGCGGAGCGCGCCGGCCACCGTGGCCACAGAGCCATTATCACGTCAGCGGAGCGCACCGGCCACCGTGGCCACAGAGCCATTATCACGTCAGCGGAGCGCACCGGCCACCGTGGCCACAGAGCCATTATCACGTCAGCGGAGCGCGCCGGCCACCGTGGCCACAGAGCCATTATCACGTCAGCGGAACACACCGGCCTCCGTGGCAACAGAGTCATTATCACGTCAGCGGAGCGCACCGGCCTCCGTGGCAACAGAGCCATTATCACGTCAGCGGAGCGCGCCGGCCACCGTGGCCACAGAGCCATTATCACGTCAGCGGAGCGCACCGGCCTCCGTGGCCACAGAGCCATTATCACGTCAGCGGAGCGCGCCGGCCACCGTGGCCACAAAGCCATTATCACGTCAGCGGAGCGCACCGGCCACCGTGGCCACAGAGCCATTATCACGTCAGCGGAGCGCACTGGCGTCCGTGGCCACAGAGCCATTATCACGTCAGCGGAGCGCACCGGCCACCGTGGCCACAGAGCCATTATCACGTCAGCGGAGCGCACCGGCGTCTGTGGCCACAGAGCCATTATCACGTCAGCGGAGCGCACCGGCCACCGTGGCCACAGAGCCATTATCACGTCAGCGGAGCGCGCCGGCCTCCGTGGCCACAGAGCCATTATCACGTCAGCGGAGAGGAGGGAAGTGGAAAAGTTTTCCCTGGCTTCTCACAACTTATCATAAATATTCGGCTTTGGGGGGTTGTTGTTCGCGGAGCCTGGAGGGGTTGTGACGAGCTCCCGTCCATCTGTGAGACTTCTCTACTATTCACAGTCACTGCTTTGATTTCCACCCACGGCCTTTTTCCAATTATATCGTGCGGCAAAGAACGTTTGACATTTCACCGCACGCACCGGGCTCCAGGCGTCCGACGTGTCTTATGGTTCTCCTAAAACTGAGGTCTAATCCGGGGGAGGAAGAGGAGGACATTAATGGGACTTCTGTCACCGTCCTCGTCTGGTTCCTGCAGAGGTTCCTCCATTATAAAGAGTTCGCTCTCCTCCTGTAAAAGCCTCTAATGCTCGGAATGATGGACAAAGCGGATGTGACGGGACAGGAGACATGTGCCATGATGGAAGACTCCAGAACAGGACCATTAAAGTGTTATACAAGTTCAGGATCCGGGTTCAGCCGGAGATGACCCGTCCATCAGTCTGAGCGATGCTCTGGTTCTCAATGAGACAGATGTGTCAGGGTGGATTGTCTCTGCCTTAGCCTCTCATCAGATCAGAATCCCCACACTGCTCTGATGAGGGGCCATCACCCCGAAACGCAGCATCTGCAGTTTGGGGCTCTGACCTAAGTCATATTAAAAGTATGGTTACAGAGTTGATTATGACTTTAAGGATTGCTGCCCCTTATCGGGTGGAAGTAGAGTTTTCCACTTCCTCACTGAAGTGACAATTTGTTCTTAGGAAGAAATATAAACCAGCAATGATCCCTGGGTAAAAGGTATGCAAATGAGCTCCCTACAAGCGGAAGAAAGCTGCATCTCTAGTGCCACCTTCTGGTGGTTGCAATCCTATAAGTCAATGTCGACCTTTAATGCGCCTTTCATATATTTAGTCAAAGTAAAAGGAAAATACCCCAGATGACAGTTTTTAGGTTATTGTCCTTCTTCGGTCAATAGTAAGTTCTGGATAGGGTTCAGCCCCTTCTGATGTTCTCTCATTATCTTAACCACCCGGCAGCACCCTGCAAATTCAACTTTGGTATTTAATTAGTCACAGCTACGCTCTACAACACTGCTACTCCATAGTTCTAACACTGCTACAATATTAACATTATTCTAGCTCTGCTGCATCAATACTCACTGATCCAACTCTGCTATACCAGTCATCACTGATCCAGCTCTGCTACACCAGACATCTCTGATCCAGCTCTTCTACACCAGTCACCTTTGATCCAGCTCTTCTACACCAGTCATCACTGATCCAGCTCTTCTACACCAGTCATCACTGATCCAGCTCTGCTACATCAATCATCTGTGATCCAGCTCTTCTACACTAGACATCTCTGATCCAGCTCTACTACACCAGACATCTCTGATCCAGCTCTGCTACACCAGTCATCACTGATCCAGCTCTGCTACACCAGACATCTCTGATCCAGCTCTTCTACACCAGTCATCTCTGATCCAGCTCTGCTACACCAGACATCTCTGATCCAGCTCTTCTACACCAGTCATCTCTGATCCAGCTCTTCTACACCAGTCATCTCTGATCCAGCTCTTCTACACCAGACATCTCTGATCCAGCTCTTCTACACCAGTCATCACTGATCCAGCTCTTCTACACCAGTCATCACTGATCCAGCTCTGCTACATCAATCATCTGTGATCCAGCTCTTCTACACCAGACATCTCTGATCCAGCTCTACTACACCAGTCACCTCTGATCCAGCTCTTCTACACCAGACATCTCTGATCCAGCTCTTCTACACCAGTCATCACTGATCCAGCTCTGCTACATCAATCATCTGTGATCCAGCTCTTCTACACCAGACATCTCTGATCCAGCTCTACTACACCAGACATCTCTGATCCAGCTCTGCTACATCAATCATCTGTGATCCAGCTCTACTAAACCAGTGATCACTGATCCAGCTGTTACATCAATACTCGCTGATCCAGCTCTGCTACACCAGTCATCTCCGATCCAGCTCTTCTACACCAGTCATCTCTGATCCAGCTCTTCTACACCAGACATCTCTGATCCAGCTCTGCTACATCAATCATCTGTGATCCAGCTCTGCTACACCAGTCACCTCTGATCCAGCTCTTCTACACCAGACATCTCTGATCCAGCTCTACTAAACCAGTGATCACTGATCCAGCTGTTACATCAATACTCGCTGATCCAGCTCTGCTACACCAGTCATCTCCGATCCAGCTCTTCTACACCAGACATCTCTGATCCATCTCTTCTACACCAGTAATCTCTGATCCAGCTCTTCTACACCAGCCATCTCTGATCCAGCTCTGCTACACCAGTCATCTCCGATCCAGCTCTTCTACACCAGACATCTCTGATCCATCTCTTCTACACCAGTCACCTCTGATCCAGCTCTTCTACACCAGTAATCTCTGATCCAGCTCTGCTACACCAGTCATCACTGATCCAGCTCTTCTACACCAGACATCTCTGATCCAGCTCTTCTACACCAGACATCTCTGATCCAGCTCTTCTACACCAGACATCTCTGATCCAGCTCTTCTACACCAGTCATCTCTGATCCAGCTCTACTAAACCAGTGATCACTGATCCAGCTCTTCTACACCAGTCACCTCTGATCCAGCTCTTCTACACCAGACATCTCTGATCCAGCTCTACTACACCAGACATCTCTGATCCAGCTCTTCTACACCAGACACCTCTGATCCAGCTCTTCTACACCAGACACCTCTGATCCAGCTCTTCTACACCAGACACCTCTGATCCAGCTCTTCTACACCAATCATCTCTGATCTAGCTCTTCTACACCAGACACCTCTGATCCAGCTCTTCTACACCAGACATCTCTGATCCAGCTCTTCTACACCAGACATCTCTGATCCAGCTCTTCTACACCAGACATCTCTGATCCAGCTCTTCTACACCAGTCATCTCTGATCCAGCTCTTCTACACCAGTCATCTCTGATCCAGCTCTTCTACACCAGACATCTCTGATCCAGCTCTACTACACCAGACATCTCTGATCCAGCTCTTCTACACCAGACACCTCTGATCCAGCTCTTCTACACCAGACATCTCTGATCCAGCTCTGCTACACCAGTCACCGCTGATCCAGCTCATCTACACCAGACATCTCTGATCCAGCTCTTCTACACCAGTCATCTCTGATCCAGCTCTACTACACCAGACATCTCTGATTCCAGCTCTTCTACACCAGTCACCTCTGATCCAGCTCTACTACACCAGTCACCTCTGATCCAGCTTACTACACCAGTCATCTCTGATCCAGCTCTTCTACACCAGACATCTCTGATCCAGCTCTTCTACACCAATCATCTCTGATCCAGCTCTTCTACACCAGTCATCTCTGATCCAGCTCTACTACACCAGTCATCTCTGATCCAGCTCTTCTACACCAGACATCTCTGATCCACTCTTCTCACAATCATCTCTGATCCAGCTCTTCTACACCAGACACCTCTGATCCAGCTCTTCTACACCAGACATCTCTGATCCAGCTCTTCTACCCAGACATCTCTGATCCAGCTCTACTACACCAGCATCTCTGATCCAGCTCTTCTACACCAGACATCTCTGATCCAGCTCACTACACCAGACATCTCTGATCCAGCTCACTCACAGCTCTCTGAACCAGTCTCTACATGATCCATCTCTACCAGCTCTCTACCAGCATCTCTACACCAGCTCTTCTACCCAGACTCTCTGACCCAGCTCTGCTACAACTCTGATCCAGCTCTCTACACCAACACCTGATCACTCTTCTACTCCATCTTCTAATCCACTCTCTACCAACTCTCTATCCAGCTCTTCTGATCCAGCTCTTCATCCAGCATCTCTACCCAGCATCTCTGACACCAGTCACTCACCAGCATCTCTATCCAGACTCTTCTACCAGACCACCCGATCCAGCTCTTATCCAGCATCTCTATCCAGCTCTCTACCAG
>JARQOC010000003.1:31216647-31634147 GCA_033576535.1 Allobates femoralis
ACATCTCTGATCCAGCTCTTCTACACCAGTCACCTCTGATCCAGCTCTTCTACACCAGTCATCTCTGATCCAGCTCTTCTACACCAGACATCTCTGATCCAGCTCTTCTACACCAGTCATCTCTGATCCAGCTCTACTACACCAGACATCTCTGATCCAGCTCTTCTACACCAGTCACCTCTGATCCAGCTCTTCTACACCAGTCACCTCTGATCCAGCTCTTCTACACCAGACATCTCTGATCCAGCTCTACTACACCAGACATCTCTGATCCAGCTCTTCTACACCAGACATCTCTGATCCAGCTCTTCTACACCAGATATCTCTGATCCAGCTCTTCTACACCAGTCTCCTCTGATCCAGCTCTTCTACACCAGACATCTCTGATCCAGCTCTTCTACACCAGACATCTCTGATCCAGCTCTTCTACACCAGTCATCTCTGATCCAGCTCTTCTACACCAGTCATCTCTGATCCAGCTCTTCTACACCAGACATCTCTGATCCAGCTCTTCTACACCAGACACCTCTGATCCAGCTCTTCTACACCAGACATCTCTGATCCAGCTCTTCTACACCAGTCACCTCTGATCCAGCTCTTCTACACCAGTCATCTCTGATCCAGCTCTTCTACACCAGACATCTCTGATCCAGCTCTTCTACACCAGTCATCTCTGATCCAGCTCTACTACACCAGACATCTCTGATCCAGCTCTTCTACACCAGTCACCTCTGATCCAGCTCTTCTACACCAGTCACCTCTGATCCAGCTCTTCTACACCAGACATCTCTGATCCAGCTCTACTACACCAGACATCTCTGATCCAGCTCTTCTACACCAGACATCTCTGATCCAGCTCTTCTACACCAGACATCTCTGATCCAGCTCTACTACACCAGTCATCTCTGATCCAGCTCTTCTACACCAGACATGTCTGATCCAGCTCTACTACACCAGACATCTCTGATCCAGCTCTTCTACACCAGTCATCTCTGATCCAGCTCTTCTACACCAGACATCTCTGATCCAGCTCTACTACACCAGTCATCTCTGATCCAGCTCTTCTACACCAGACATCTCTGATCCAGCTCTACTACACCAGACATCTCTGATCCAGCTCTTCTACACCAGTCATCTCTGATCCAGCTCTTCTACACCAGACATCTCTGATCCAGCTCTTCTACACCAGACATCTCTGATCCAGCTCTTCTACACCAGTCATCTCTGATCCAGCTCTTCTACACCAGACATCTCTGATCCAGCTCTTCTACACGTCTTCTCTGATCCAGCTCTGCTACACCAGACATCTCTGATCCAGCTCTTCTACACCAGTCATCTCTGATCCACCTCTTCTACACCAGACATCTCTGATCCAGCTCTGCTGTTGAGCCCGCAGGGTTGGGGTACTCAGACACTGGGTCACGTTGTGCATTTGGTATCATGGTGTCGGAATCCAGTGCTGTGGCCCGAGCTCGCATTGAAAGGGGATGAAAAATGGAGGAAAAGAAAATAAAGGGATGAAAAATAAAGGGTTTGTGATGCCAGCTAGGTGGCCGGCACTGCATAGAGAATTCTCAAGGGATAATTGCTGTGACAGTGTGGTGGAAATACCACCCTCCAGCATGGGGAAGGTCCTTGAGATTTAAAGGAAGGATGATGGTGGTGATAGTCCAGAATTGCAGAGGAGATGTGCAGCATGGTATAAGGCACCGCAGTCAGTTTCTTAGTTCTTTTCCTTTTATTGTAGAGTAAAGAGTACTGTAGAGTAGTTGGTTCAGCCGGGACACATATGCAGAACCAGGTAGACGTCTCGGCCATTATGGAGAGAGATGAGTCCACCCCGCTGGAACAAGTTGTATCAGCCTAATCCTAGTTCATTAGTTCTTCTCTGCGTCCTCCAGCTTCCTCTGTGCTGTGGTTGCCTTCTAAGCCGGTCAGGTGACGCGAGCCCTGCGAGCAACTTCTTCAGTCCTCTGGCTCTTTTTGCCTCTGTGCCACGGATGGGCCCACAAGGGTGGCTACTGGGCATGAAATCTGATAGCCTCCAGGTTCTGTGACCAGGTCCTGGAAACCTGACCACTTAGGGCCTGGTTCCCTTCATGCAACTTGTTCCTCTGCCCAGCTACTCGGAGCTGGCAGCAGATGTGACCAGTTGGCCTCATGGCCTGATATCCAGCCTGAAACAACTCTTTTGCCTACCTCTCCCTGTCCTAACTCCTCTCTCTCCAGCCAGAAGTGGGGTCTGCCCCATGTGGGTCTCTTCTGCCTGCACTCTCTGATTGCACTCTCCAGACGTGACATTACAAGATGTTATATGCATTAATTACCACATGTGGCAGCTGGACTGGAGTCACTTATTATACAGGTAGGTGCGTTATTATAGGGTTATTATACAGCTGAACACAGGAGCGCTAGGACGAGTCCAGAAAGGAAATAATATCTGCATGAAATCCACATTATTCTGTCCTGGGGGAAAAAATGGAAATTATTAATAAGCTTCATCTCCCATATGGAAATCCTGAGGCGCCGTGTCACGTTCACGATGAATTACTAGAGATCACTTCAATGTATACAAACAGCAGATGAAGCGTCCGGGGCCGATCTGCAGCCGCTCCGCGTCACTGATAATTAGGCTCCGCTTACGTGCAGGACGGGTCAAGAAAAATGCCAAACCGAGCGCACTAACCTGAGGAGCTGACAGCACGGGAACGGCACACGGCAGGGGGATATACGGCGGCTGCAGCGGGGGCAGCAGTGCTGTGTGTGTTTAATTCAATTAAATGGAGCTTAGCTGCAATACCACACGCAGACCATACACTAAGGTGGCGCTGTTTCGGGGAGATAGCAGCCATGTTTTTAAATCCCTTATCTGTCCTTGACAAGTTACATTAAGGACATTTAGAAATCTCGTAGAAATGTTATTGCCTTGTGCCCCCAATTTATGTAGGACATCCTCTAGTGTACCGCAGGTAGAGCGTATCACCCGCAATATGACACAGAGTCCACATTACAAACCCCTAAACAAACACGGATCCGTATACATACCGAGCTCTAAGCTGCCTAAATACCGTCCTCAAAGCAAACCTCCTGTGCAAATACTAAGCCCCAAATCACCCCCCTAAATACACACCCTGGACCTGCCTAAATAAATCAGCTCCCCAAGAGCAGACTGCATAAAATACAGACTCCAGACCAGACCCCCTAAAATACTGACCCCAGACCAGACCTCTTAAATATAGACCCCCAGACCAGGCCCCCTAAAATACAGACACCAGACCCCCTAATATACAGACCCCAGACCAGATCTCTTAAATATAGACGCCCAAAATACAGACCTCAGACCAGGCACCCTAAAATACAGACACCAGACCCCCTAATATACAGACCCCAGACCAGACCACTTAAATATAGACGCCCAAAATACAGACCTCAGACCAGGCACCCTAAAATACAGACCCCAGACCAGGCCCCCTAAAATACAGACACCAGACCCCTGAAATACAGACCCCAGACCTGCCTAAATAAATCAGTCCCCCCCAGAGCAGACCACCTAAAATACAGACCATACCTCCAAAATAAAGACATCAAGAAAACCCTCCTCCCAAAAATCCCAGATCCCAGACCTGCCTATATATATAAAGCTCCCAGAGCAGACCCCCTCAAAATACAGATCCCAGACTAGACCTCCTAAATAAAGACCCCAGGCCAGATCCCACCAAAATGAAGACCCCATACTATACCTCTTAAATACAGACCCCCTACATGTATACTCCAGAGCAGACCCCTTAAACACAGACTAAAAAGACCCCTCTCAAAACAGGCCCGAGGTCAGACCCTCCAAAATACTGATCCCAGACCAGATCTTCCAAATGCAGACCCCAGATTACATCCTAAAATATGAATTTTGGATTAGCCCTCCCAAACACAAACCCAACATTTGACCTCCAGAATAAAGACCCCATGGCAGAGCTCCTACACACAGACCCCAGAGCAAACACCCTAAACACAGACTGAAAAGACCCCTCTAAAAACAGACCCCAGGCCAGAACCTCCAAAATACACACCCCCAAAATACAGAACCCAGGCCAGACTTCCAAAATATAGACCTCAGGCTAGACACAAGATTCAAGGTTCAAAGAAGCTTCATTGTCAGGACTAAATACACATTAGTTTTCCAAAGCAAGTGTAGAATAGGGATAGGGACTGTAGGGATGTGGGTAGGGCTGTAGGGAAGGTGGATGGGGCAGATTGAGGGTGGGAGCTATAGAAGTCCATGGCACACAGACCCTAGACCAAACCTTCCAAAATACAGACCCTAGACCAAACCTTCCAAAATACAGACCCCTGGCCAGACCCCCCAAAATACAGACCCCTGGCCAGACCCACCAAAATACAGACCCCTGGCCAGACCCCCCAAAATACAGACCCCTGGCCAGACCCACCAAAATACAGACCCCTGGCCAGACCCCCCAAAATACAGACCCCTGGCCAGACCCACCAAAATACAGACCCCTGGCCAGACCCCCCAAAATACAGACCCCTGGCCAGACCCACCAAAATACAGACCCCTGGCCAGACCCACCAAAATACAGACCCCTGGCCAGACCCACCAAAATACAGACCCCTGGCCAGACCCACCAAAATACAGACCCCTGGCCAGACCCACCAAAATACAGACCCCTGGCCAGACCCCCCAAAATACAGACCCTTAAATAAAGGCAGATCCCAGACCAAACCTTATGAATGAATACAGAACCAAGACCGAATTTCTAAATGAACCTGAGGGTGTTGCATCTGAATACAGTTCTCCAGCTAGATCCCATAAGCAATTACTAACCCCAGATCAGACCTCAGGCAATAAATGCAGACCCCAGTCTAACTATACATAGACTTCAGACAACACCGTCTAAATAGTAGTGAGCAAGCACTACCATGTCCAGGGCACCACCAAGCGTCAGTACTCGAAATGAGCAGTTGGACGCTCGGATTGGTGCGACTCGAGTACAATTCTGGAAAAATGCTGGAGTTCCCCATTGACTTCTGTTATACTCGTGAATTTGAGTCGTGCTCATCTGAGCATCCAACTGCTCGTTACGAGTCCCAAGCACTCGAGCATGGTAGTGCCCCAAGGATGGTGGAAGCCCGAGCATGGTAGTGCCCTGAGTATGGCAAAGCCTTGATCATGGCAGTGTTGTGAGCATGGTAGTGCCCCAAGCATGGTAGTGTCCTGAGCATGGTAGTACCCTGAGTTATGGTAGTGCTCTGAACATTGTAGTGTCCCAAGCATGGTAGTGCCCGCGCATGGCAGTGCCTGCTCATCACTATTGATGACATATCCTAGTGTTCTGCCTTCTCTTCTCTATGAATGGCAGCAGCAGATGCCATGTTTCCCTTGTTCTCTTGATAGAGCTGTGCCCCCTTCTGCCCTGCACACGGCTGGCATCTCTTGGGGTCTTAGGCATTATTTAGATGCATTTCTTTGCTGAGAACGGGTGAAATATTGATGTAATCATCCCGCCACCAAAAATAGAGGAAATCTGAGCTGAAAAAGCCTTCAAGTCGTCTCATAAATGTAGAATGACAGATCGGTGAGAGGATAATGCACCACACTCTGGTGTTGGCAGTCAGCGTGTTGTGAATGCCCACCGCCATCTGATGTGTTCCTTCTCACTCGCTGAATTACATGGACAGATGACGCCCTGACCATGAGAAGAGCATCGTCCACAGCCCCATGGGCGCTGCCCGGCAGGTGGGGACATCGTCTGCTCATCTGGTCTCCCATGTTGGACCCTTTTTTGCATCAATTTTGGAGTAAAATCATAAGAATTTAAAAAAAAAAATTACAATATCACTAATTAAAGGAATTTACATATTTTGGATTGTTGCAAAATAGCAGTAAAATGAAATACCAGGCGATAAAAACATTGTATCTACCCAAAAATGGTATTGTCGTACCCCAGGGCCGTGGGGTACTCGGAACTGTACTGTCTCTGGGGAGCCACGGGGGTCGAGGCCCGGTTTCTGTGACTCTCGGTGCAGTTAAAAAGGGGGGATTTGGCTTAGTAGGGAAAGGGAATGATGAATAGGGAGATAGTTTGTGACGCCACCTGTGGTATGTGGCTATAAAGGGCCACTGCTGCTGCAGAACCTCCAGGGTGATGGACAGGCAGCTGGGAAGGAGTGGCTCTCCATGAGCAGAGCAGCTTCTCCGGGGCAGTGAAGGTAGTTTGGGCGTTGTGTGCAGGACGACGGGCTCAAGCAATAGGCAGACTCACGGTTTTGTTGATCAAGCAGTCCTTCACTGATGGTAACGGGTATGAGCAGTGCTGAGAGCAGCATTGAGAGCAACTTGGGACCTTTCTCATCCGGCTGGGTCTTTGGCTCCCTTACTGCGCTGTGTATTGGCTCCTGTCACTGCATCAGCTACTCTGCCGGCCCTGTCTCTTCCTGCAAGGTACTGGTATGACAGGCAACTCGAGTCCCCTCTAACTTTCGTCTTGGTTATCTCTTCCTGAACTCTCTGCGTTGCTGTGTCACCAGGTACGGTGTGGCTGAGGAACCTGGAAGCCCCCACCTTCTGGTATTGACTGCTGGGACGTTAGACCATGCACAGTCTTGGACCTGGTGTCCGTTCTCTGCACCTTTCTCTGGGGTGAGCACGGTGTCACTCGGCTCCCCAGGTGTTCCTGCGACTCTCCTCAGACCCTAGCCTTAGGCCTGGTACCGAGTCAGCGATCCTGGGACAAGCTCAAGCAGCCTCCAGTCCACCAGGATGTCTTCCTCAGTCCTCCTAGGAACTGAACTAACTGGCTCCGTCCCAAACCAGAATTTATAGGAGAGCTCACCCTGAACCTGGGCTTGGTCTCCCCCTTCTGGCCTGGAGGCAGAAGGTGTTGTGTGTCGTTTGCTTTTTGTTGCTCTCAGCGTGACACAGTGGCACTTAGGCCTTGGGGTGCCACAGTATCATTAAAAATGTCAGCTCAAGATGCAAATAATAATCCGTCACACGGCCCCAGATCCCAAAAAAAGATGACGCTACAGGTCATGGTAAATGGCAGCAACGGTGCAATTCTTTTTTATCTTTTTTTTTTCACATATATGCATGAACAGTTATAAAAATAAAAGGGATTAAAATAATAAGAAGGACTAAACCTGTGAAATGCAGTGACAGTCGCAGATTTAGGGGGTAAGGACAGCCCCCAGAAATGGTGTATGATTCAACCTCACAGCGGTAAAGTGATGATGCTGTGTCATGGTCCTGAGCGAGAATAAGTCAGCAAAATGGTCGTTCTGATTTTATGTTTTAGGCCATAAATCCAGGCACTCCCACTGTGCTGACCTCACAGATGGGCTGTTTTCTTGGAGGAACACCCATCTCCACAGTTATGAAAACCCCCTTTTTTTCCATTTCTTTGGCCTGGAAGCTCTCAGGTCAACGATATGGACATCATGTTTTCCCTCGTGATTTTTGGTGCTGTTTGACTCCAAATATGATATGTCTGTGATGTGCTGGTGGTCAGAATTCATTTCCCAAGTTTCTGACCCTTTTCCAGAAAAGTAAGAGGTACTATCTGATCCCCAAAAATTCCAGCATGCCAAAAATATGATTTATGTAATTCTGACGTTAATGTGCATTATTAAATTGGATGTTGAGTGTTTGTAACTGCAGACAAAGACACTCTGGGGGAAAGGAAAAAGCAATTAGCTTAGCTCAGGTTTTTATGACTTTGCTTGGTCATAAATACCTGATACGGGAGAGGGAAAGAGTGAACGAGGGGAAACATAGTACCAAAGGGGGCGGAGATGTGCATTAGCTCTGGCTGTATCTCTATGACAATAAGAATAATTCATATTTTCCTGACAATGGTTGGAAAATGAAAGAAACACAATAGACCAACAGAATACGTGGTGATCCCCCAAACCTTAAACTTAACAGAATGGGGAGTGATCTGGGAAAGGAAAATCATAAACCACAGGAAAGGCAATAGAGACAAATCATCAAGTTAATGCTTAACTGAAGAGCTGAGACTCCAAACATCCATGTATCTTGGAATATAGCCAGCAATAAAGGTATGTGCGATGGTGAGAATAAATAGATCCTCCCAGGATGTGAAGAAAACGAGGAAGCAAGGCAAAGGAAAGGAAAAACAAGAGAACTATCAGCAACTGAACAGAGACAATATAGGCAAGAGAGATAGAAACTGACAACCCAACTAGAGATCACCGGATCAAGCCCTGAAGTCAAGTAATGACATACAATATATACATATACAGCATATACAATATACATACAGTATATATACACACATTACATACAGTATATTATGTAACACAATAGCATAGAAAAGGTGGTAATGTCTGAGCAATAATTCTCCACAGACAACTTCAAAAAAACAGACTGCAAACCTCAATGTCAAGTACAACATTGTACGAGAGGAACAAAGTAAAGCAGTAGTGTGGTGTCCCTGTGTCGTGGTTGTCACAGTGGCACTGCACCTACTTCACAGGTGTGGTACCATTGCTCTCATGTAAGACAGGGATACAAACCTGACACACACCATCTTACACCTAACACCATTCCCAACTCCAGGCCAGGAAATGCAGGGCAGAAAACCCCCCTCTAGAGGGCAGTTCCCATCCACTGGCTGGAGGAAGGAGTAATTTAGGGGGTGGGAACACGGTGAGTGAGGAGTCAGTCTGCAGGAGAGGAAGAGGAGAAGCAAGATGGAGTTCTAGAGGAGGCTAGAGCTGGGGCAGAGTGGGCCAGTGGGTAGGTCGTCACAGAACCCTGGCCAGAGGGACCCTGAATCTACAACCACCGTTCAGGTCGTTGGTAGAGGAACTAGCTGCATGAGGGGACCGGCCCCAATCTGGTATGAGACTTAAAGTTCAAGTCAGGAAACTGGAGGCTACTGGACTGCACGTGCACTAGCCAACCCTGTGTACACTCCCAAGCACATTGACTATAGAAGATCAAGAGAACGTGCCAGGCCATTGCTCGACAGGAACCGCAGTTGCCTGCCTTGGGTCTAGTAGCACGAAGGTGCAGGACAGGAGAAGGCGAGAAGACCAGCACAGAAAGGGCAGCAGAGAAAGACTTATGAAAGGTGTATCAGCAGAGTGTCCCTGGACTGTCTGAGGCCTGGCCAAGCTGCAATCTGGAAGAAAACAGTACCTTGACTTGGTTTGCACTGACGTGAACAAAAGTAAAGAGACTGGTGTAATGAGGTGAGCAATTCAGACTGTATCATAGAAATGGATATGGAAATGAACTGTGCACAGTCCGCTACTGCCCCCTTGTGGACAAGTGCTGAAACAAACGCAGAAAAGTGGGAAATTCCCTTTTCAGCAAAAGTGTTTACCCAGGAAGGGAAAGAGTGGGAAGTCAGTGCAGATCCAGAGCTGAGCCAGGGAAGACCTGCGTGTGGATGTCTGTTGAAAGAGGGCTACTTTGCTACACCTTGCCGGAAAAATCACCCCGCAGAAGCCCCCGTGACAGATCCTGGGCCACTGGAAGGAGACCAAAGAAGAAGACTGAGGAGATCCCCAGGCCTGCTACGTGGGAGCGACATCTTCTTCTGTGATAAACTGGTACGTGATTTTAGGGAAAGTTAGGGAAAGATACCGTCATTGTTGTGTTTTTTTTTCTTGCTGCGTACCCGGAAGAAGTGTAGATCCGGAGACTCTAACATATACAAGTGCGCATATAGTTCGGTTGACTGTGATATAAACATGTTTGCCAGTAAAGAAACGTTATTATCAGTTAAACCTGAGTATGGGGATTCTGTTGAGAAAGATCATACACACACACCCGCGGCTTTACCACCGGTCGCTACATCTGGCGTAGTCGGCAGGATGTGTGATCAACAGAATCTCCTCCCGGTAGTAGCTTATAACCAGACTTATACTACGGCCTGCAGGTCCATATCCGGTGCCAGCACTCCGAACAGTGACACGGAAGAATTGAAGCAGATAGTAGCAGAGTTGCAGAAACAGATACTACAGCTACAGCTCATGCTAGACCAACAGGCGGACAGGCAAGCGAGACAGCAACCCAGCCGGCCTATGGGAAGGTGCTGGACATGCGGCGACCCCCGCCATAGGGCAAACCGTTGTCCGCATCCTCCACCCGTGGTCTGATATACCAGAACCAGCAAGTCATGCCCCACAACAGCAGCCACCTTTAAAGTAGACGCCCCAGCCAAAGCAGCTCGCTCGGCAGGGGAGACCAGGGAAAAGGGTGTGAAGAGACAGAGCCAGACCGATAAGCAAGTGCTGGCCACTCGGGTCCAGGGGACGGTGAAGTGGTTTAATGTCCGCGATGGGTATGGCTTCATCAATAGGAATGACACAAAGGATGACGTGTTTGTACATCGGACTGCCATAAAGCATAACAATACTCGTAAGTGCCTCCGCAGCGTTGGTGATGGGGAGATGGTACAGTTTGATGTTGTGAAGGGAGAGAAGGGTACAGAGGCCGCCGACGTCACCGGTCCTGGGGGTGTTCCCGTTAAAGGAAGCAGATTTGCCCCCAACCGGCGCCGCTACCGCCGGCGATCCTACTCTCCCCGGGTAGAAAACGTGACTGAGTTTATTGGAGATAATGTGAGCCCTGAACAAGGGAGCGAAGGTGAACGGGGGGATGACAGTTTCCCCCAACAGAGGTCCCTACTCCGCCGGAGATCAATCCCTGTGATATCCACAGCCATCACTGCCTTGGAGCCGATGGTTGTTGACAGGGACTGTCAACCTTTAAGTGGGGGGGTATGTAATGAGGTGAGCAATTCAGACTGTATCATAGAAATGGATATGGAAATGAACTGTGCACAGTCCGCTACTGCCCCCTTGTGGACAAGTGCTGAAACAAACGCAGAAAAGTGGGAAATTCCCTTTTCAGCAAAAGTGTTTACCCAGGAAGGGAAAGAGCGGGAAGTTAGTGTAGATCCAGAGCTGAGCCAGGGAAGACCTGCGTGTGGATGTCTGTTGAAAGAGGGCTACTTTGCTACACCTTGCCGGAAAAATCACCCCGCAGAAGCCCCCGTGACAGATACTGGGCCACTGGACTTTGGTGCTGTGACTCTGGCCGCTCTGCAAAACCTTGCCCGCCGAGCACCCGGAGTGCATGTGCAGGGGCCGTGACCGACATAAGGGAGCCATTTGTACTGCCGTGATCTCCCTCCTGCTGCTCGGTGTGCCCTGAGACTGGGAGAGACTAACAAAGAAAATTCTGTTACCTGCGGAAGGAGACCAAAGAAGAAGACTGAGGAGATCCCCAGGCCTGCTACGTGGGAGCGACATCTTCTTCTGTGATAGACTGGTACGTGATTTTAAGGAAAGATACCTTCATTGTTGTGTTTTTTTCTTTTCTTGCTGCGTACCCGGAAGAAGTGAAGATCCAGAGACTCTAATATATACAAGTGCGCATATAGTTCGGTAGACTGTGATATAAACATGTTTGACAGTAAAGAAACGTTATTACCGGTTAAACCTGAGTATGGGGATTCTGTTGAGAAAGATCATACACACACACCTGCGGCCTTACCACCGATCGCTACACTGGTAAGAACTGCAAAATTAGGTAGGGCGACGGCGAATAATCATTTGTTTACCACACTGAAATGGTGTAAAAATCGAGAAGTATCTAGAGCCACCTAACGACTGGTAGAGGAATCTATTATGGTACCTTTACACGCCGCTACCGAGGGTAGCAACAGGTAGGCACTGCACGTGCACGCGCGCGTTTTCAACGGTTGCTAACGGTCCCTGATGCCGCAAATACGCACCACCACAAGGTGCTCCACAGAAGGTATTTTTGTTCCCCGGAAGTGCCGACGGGCAGGCCTGGCGTCAGAACCCGGTGCACCCGGGCAAGTGCCGGGGCCTGACTGCTTGGAGGGGCCCCTGAGGGCTAGGGTCACACTTGCATTGTGACCCTAGCCTGACGCAAGTATTGTCTGCTGCAGCGCAGAGCGTTTAATGCTATGCGCTGCCAGCAAGGGAGCCCATAGAAACCTGATGTTTACATTGGCAACCAGTGGTTGGCAAGGTAAACACCGTGTTTCTATGGGCTCAGTTGCTGGCAGCGCATAGCATTAAACACTATGAGCTGCAGCCGAAAATACTTGCATCAGGCTAGGGTCACAATGCAAGTGTGACCCTAGCCTCGGGGGCCCCTGAGCACATTGCCCCACCAGCCAGGGCCATATCCAGGGGGCAGCTGGGGGGTTATTTTCGGCCTCCTGCAGCACTGGAGGTCTTCCTCCTCCCCCCTCCATGGGAGCCGACAGAGCTGCACACTCTGGGCTGAGAGGACCTGTGATGATGTACCATGGAGGGGTGGAGTCAGGGGTCACATGATCAGCTCCTCAGTGTATGCAGGACTCTGCTGTGCTGCCCATCATGATGCTCAATTAGGTGGGTGAAGTTTGTGTGGGTCAGGAGGGATTTGCAGTGTGAATGTAGCAGAGGCGAGTGTGTACTAGGTGTATGGCAATTAGGTGAAGTTTGTGTGGGGTCAGGAGGGATTTAGAGTGTGAATGTAGCAGAGGCGAGTGTGTACTAGGTGTATGGAACGGAGCCGAGTGGGTTCTAGGTGTATGGAGCGGAGCCGTGTGGGTAGGAGGTGTATGGAGCGGAGCCATGTGTGTACGAGGTGTATGGAGCAGAGCCGCGTGGGTAGGAGGTATATGGAGCAGAGCCGCATGCGTACGAGGTGTATGGAGCAGAGCCGCGTGTGTACGAGGTGTATGGAGCAGAGCCGCGTGCGTACGAGGTGTATGGAGCGGAGCCGCGTGCGTACGAGGTGTATGGAGCAGAGCCGCGTGTGTACGAGGTGTATGGAGCAGAGCCGCGTGCGTACGAGGTGTATGGAGCGGAGCCGCGTGCGTACGAGGTATGTGTACCAGTGGTAGCCCCCCGCGGATTCTGCTCCTATAGTCTCAGCCGCCTTTGCCAGCAGCATTCTTCTCCAGAGTCTCTTCTGCCGCTGTCTGCCCTCTGCAGCTCAGCATGGAGGGGCACGATGTCATCACTGTGCTGATATGTGCAGAGCGACCGGAGGAGACCGGAGCGGCGAGAAGAAAGGTGAGGAGAGAGAGAGATCCGGACGGCCAGACACTCCGCTTGGCTGCAGTGCCACCATATGGCAGTGCGGCTCCATTGAGCTGCTTGCATTATTTGTGCGCTTCAGGATGATTGTGTATATACCAAGAATCCTCAGACGCACAAAAATGCAACATTTTGCATTTGAAAGGTATTTTCAAAAAGCGCAAGGGAACGCAAACGCACCTTAGCCCTAACAACGTGTAATATACTCACTGTCAGGAACAGCTCTTGCTGGTTTCAGCAGTCACTGTTCCTGTAAGGCTGCCTTCACATAGGTGGTTTTTTTTAAATGTGGCAGTTGCGGTAAAAAAAACCAACATCTGCCGCATTTTATGCCTAGCGGCTGCACTTGCTTCACATTTGAGGGCATATATATATATATATATAGTCCGCGATATGTACTAAAGGGGGCCCACTGAGACCTTTTCGCCCGGGGCCCACAGAAACCTGGAGCCGGCCCTGCCGACGGGTGCCGCAGATTACCTTCTGATTTACACGCCGCTACCACAAAGGAATCTGGGCGTACATATTGTGCGCCGTAACTACATAGGCGTGACAGAGTTGTGAATTACGTGCTGCTCATACGCTGATTGGACAATGCAATAACATCATGATTGGCCAGCCAGCGCAGGAAGGCTGCCTAATACATGACGCTATAGCAAATGTGTAGTGTGACTGGTCAGATCGTTAAATATGCCGCCCTGTGCAGGGACAGCCAATGGGTACACAGTACTCCCCACCAATGGTAGCTAATGGGGCGTGGTATACATGACGCTGTAGCGCGCCCCAGGGAACTCAAATACCTTGCCTGTGCCCCGATTACACGCCGCTACCATAGGGATTATATCTGCTTGTTATTCAGCACGGCTGAAAGACAGGTATCCAAAGAGACAGGACAGTACAACCTGAATTACACGACGCCACTTCGTGGTGTTTTGAAGGTAAAAGGTACAATTGTCTCCGACACCTGCCGGTTTCTACCTTTCGGTAGCGGCGTGTAAAGGTACCATTATCTATGTCAGCCAGCCAAAGGGATTCAAGGGAGGGAGAGGGCACTAGCAGTGTCCACAGGCGGCAGCCAATGAGAGAAGAGGGACAGCTTTCTTTCTGTGCTTTATACTTACCTTGCCGCGCTCCCTTGGTGAGCTCTGGCTGTGTCTTCTGATTCACCACTGGGCTGTAGCAAGTGCGGGTTCTAGAACCCGGAAGCACCATGTGACCGGTAACGTCGCCCGGTCACATGGTGCTGCTTAAGGTTCTGCGCCAGGTTCTACGATGCCGGGATGAGGAGTGATCTCCGCACACACGCACTCTTCATTTTAAGTGCTTGCCCAATCACCACGGCTACTGTTGAATGATCTTTCAGTACCCTTCGAAGGGTAAAGACCTGGCTCAGAAGTACAATGGGAGAGGACAGACTGACTGGGTTGTGTTTGATGAGCGTCCATCAGAAATTCTTCAAGGAAAATCGGGACTGGATTGAAGCGAAAGTTTTTAACACTTTTTCTTAAAACCCAAGAAAAATTATATTAGTATAAGACATGTAATTAGAATAAAAATCTACATTTTTTGCAACCAAATAATTGTAATCAAACAAAGAAGAACTGCCACCATTTCTGTGCCGGGAGTGGCACAAGGTCACCCAAAAGTAGTGTGAAAGACTGGTGGAAAGCGGCCAAGACTCATGACAGCTGTGATTAAAAATCATGGGTATTCCACCAAATATTGATTCCTGAACTCTTCCTGAGTTTGGGATGTTCGGTCAGAGCACCGAGCACCCGAGCATTTTAGTACTCGCTCATCACTAATTTACACTGCTGAAAAAAATAAAGGCAACGCTTAAACAACAGAATATAACTCCAAGTAAATCAAGCTTCTGTCTAATCAAACTGTCCACTTAGGAAGCCACACTGATGGACAATCAATTTCACATGCTATTGTGTAAATGGAATAGACAACATATGGAAATTATTGGCAATAACTAGTGATGAGCGAGTACTAAAATGCTCGGGTGCTCGAAGCTCGGGCCGAGCGTCCCGAGATACTCGTATACTCGGCCCGAGTAACGAGCCCAATGTTATCCTATGGAAGACCCGAGTATTTTTATGAAATGACTGCCGGCAGCATGGAAAAACCCTAAAAATGTCACAAAAGTCTCAGAAGAGTGCTGAAATGACATGGCAACACCATGGGGAAGACCCCTGGAAGCATTTCTCACTCAAAAGTCACAGCTGTGAACAATGTTGTCCGAGTTTCACGCCAATTTTACGGAGTCTCCAGAAAACCTTCCAAAATGACACCAAAATGAATATTTAGGGTGGAAATGTTAAGGGCACATACCCAATAGTGAGATACAGCTGGTGTATGTTACTTTTTGTGATTACATGAAAGATTTTACGTGAAAACATTGTGCGGCACTCCGATGTCCCTGAGAAGAGACGTACATGAAGCCCTGTCTTGACATATTGTGCCCATTTTGAGGAACTGGGTCTATTGTAGTATTTTCCTTTGCCAGGGCAGTCCAAATTTGGGAGGTTCACCAATGCCCCTGGATAGAGACGTGCATGAGGGCCTGTAAACCTGAAGTGCCCATTGTAAGGAAGTGGGTGTATTGTAGTATAGCCCTTTGGCAGGGCAGCCAAAAATTGGGAGGCTCCACATTGTCCCTGGATAGAGACGTGCAGGAGGGCCTGTAAACCTGAAGTGGATGTATTGTAGTATAGCCCTTTGGCAGGGCAGCCAAAAATTGGGAGGTTCAACAATGACCCATGCATACAGACATGCAGGAGGGCCTGTAAACCTGAAGTGGGTGTATTGTAGTATAGCCCTTTGGCGGGGCTGCCAAAAATTGGGAGGCTCCACATTGTCCCTGGATAGAGACGTGCAGGAGTGCCTCAAAACATTTTTCACATTGAAAAGGAGCGGGTCTCCTGTCGTTGTAATGCCCATTCTAAAAGAATGGGCGAAAAAATTTACCACTGCGGGTATACCTCAAACAACAGCCTAACTATTGTAACGGTCATCATGGTGGCACATGAGGAGAAGGAGGAGCAGTCCAGCGATTAGCCAAAGTCCAGAAGTGTGTACCCATAGGTGAGTGGAGGTAAATGGTTAATTCCCATAACAAAATTTAAATTCAGTTATCATTTGTTGGTGGTGTGGTGAAGTCTAGCCCAATCCAACCCTTGTTCATCTTGATCAGAGTTAGCCTGTCAGCATTTTCAGTTGACAGGCGGGTGCGTTTATCAGTAATGATTCCACCTGCGGCACTGAAAACACGCTCTGACAAAACGCTAGCGGCAGGGCAGGCCAGGACTTCCAAGGCGTAGAGAGCCAATTCATGCCACGTGTCCAGCTTGGAGACCCAATAATTGTAAGGCACAGAGGAATCTCGCAGTACAGTTGTTCGATCGGCAAGGTACTCCTTCAGCATCTGGCCAAACTTAGCATTTCTTGTGGCACTACCCCACACCTCAAGGGCTGTGGTACGTGAGGGGCTGAGAAAACTGTCCCACATCGTAAAGACTGTTCCCCTACCTCTGACGGATTGGACTTGTGCCCCTCTCAGCCGTACGCCTTGGTTGTCCACTGATTCCTGACCTATGCCGCTAGCGTTTGTGAGGGGAATGATTTGCCTACTTCCGTGACTATGGCCTTCTGGAACTGCTGCATTTTGGCTGACCTCTCCGCCTCAGGAATGAGAGACATAAAGTTCTCCTTGTAGCGTGGGTCTAACAGTGTTGCCAACCAGTACTGATTGTCGGCCAAGATGTTCTGAACGCGAGGGTCACGAGACAGGCAGCTTACCATAAAGTCAGCCATGTGCGCCAGACTCTTAACAGCCATCACTTCAGTATCCAGACCAACACGATGACTGAACATGCTGTCCTCCTCCTCCTCCTCATCTCCCCTGTCCTCTGGCCAGCCACGCTGAATCGAGGGTATGACTGGTGTGCATGTCATATCCTCAATTTTGGCCAGAGAGTTGCTCCATGTCTTCATCCTCCTCCTCCTCGTCATAGTCCTCCACTGCACGTTGTGATGAGATGAGGCTGGGCTGTGTGTTATCACCCACACCCACTACTGTTTCTTGCTCCAAGTCATCGCGCTCCGCCTGCAATGCATCCTCTTTGTTTTTCAGCAGAGACCGTTTTACAAGTCAGAGTAGTGGTATGGTGACGCTAATAATGGCGTCATCGCCGCCCACCATCTTGGTGGAGTCCTCAAAGTTTTGGAGGACAATACATAGGTCAGACATCCATCTCCACTCCTCAGGTGTTATGTGTGGAGTTTGACCCATTTCCCGACGGCTTAGGTGATGCAGGTAGTCAACAACTGCCCTCTTCTGCTCACATATCCTGACCAACATGTGCAGAGTTGAATACCAACGCGTGGGGACATCACACATCAGTCTGTGGGCCAGAAGACGCAAACGGCGCTGAAAGCCGGCAAGGCCGGCTGAAGCAGCAGGTGACTTGCGAAAATGTGCAGACAGACGGCGAACTTTTACCAGCAGTTCAGACAGCTCTGGGTATGACTTTATAAACCTCTGAACCACCAGGTTGAGCACATGGGCCACGCATGGAACATGCATCAGCTGGCCTCGCCTCAAAGCTGCCACCAGGTTCCGGCCATTGTCACACACGACCTTTCCTGGCTTTAGGTTCAGAGGTGTGAGCCAGTGATCTGCGTGCTGTTTCAGAGCTGTCCACACCTCTTCTGCATTGTGGGGTTTGTCACCTATGCAGACTAGCTTCAGCACAGCCTGTTGCCACTTCGCAGAGGCAGTGCTGCAGTGCTTCCAGCTTGGGACTGGTGTGGAGGGTGCAGTGGATGAGGATGAGGCTGAGGAGCATGACATTCCGGAGCTGTAGAGTGTCGGTGAAACCCTGACAGAGGTAGGGCCTGCTATCCTTGGTGTGGGAAGGACGTGTTCCGTCCCTCGCTCAGACTGGGTCCCAGCCTCCACAATATTAATCCAGTGTGCCGTCAAGGAGATGTAGCAGCCTTGCCCACAAGCACTTGTCCACGTTTCTGTGATTAGTTGGACTTTGGCTGAAACAGCGTTGTTCAGGGCACGTGTGATGCTTTGTGACACGTGGTTATGCAATGCAGGGACAGCACATCTGGAGAAATAGTGGCGGCTGGGGACCGAGTAACGTGAGACAGCAGCCACCATCAGGTCGCGGAATGCTTCCGTCTCCACCAGCCGGAAAGGTAACATTTCTAGCGCTATGAGTCGCGAAATGTGAGAATTGAGGACAGTGGCATGTGGGGCGTCGGCAGCGTATTTGCACCTGCGTTCAAATGTTTGCTGAATAGATAATTGAACGCTGCGCTGGGACAAGGACGTGCTTGATGGTGGTGTTATTTGTGCGTGGGCAACTTCAGGTGCAGGGCCGGAGGCTGGTTCGCGGCCAGCATGGACAGGGGATTGGCTCGCATGCACAACACGCGAAGACGTAGCAGTGACATCAGCAAGCACCGCTCCTCGACTCTGTTGTACTTCCCACAAAGTCGGGTGCCTGGCTGACATGTGCCTGATCATGCTGGTGGTGGTCAGGCTGCTAGTTTTCGTACCCCTGCTGATACTGGCATGGCAGGTGTTGCAAATGGCCTTTTTAGAGTCATCTGGAGCCAACTTAAAAAACTCCCAGACTCGGGAAGACCTAACATTTGCACAGGCACCTTGAGTCGTGTTGTTGTTCCGGGGAACGGTTGCCTGCCTTCTGCCTGCGGACACGACCCTGCTTCGTACTGCCTGTTGGGATGCTACGCCTCCCTCCCTCTGTGCACTGCTGTCCTTGCTCTGCATATCCTCCTGCCAGGTTGGGTCAGCTACTGGATCATCCACCACGTCGTCTTCCTCTTCCGCACCCTGATCCTCCTCCTGACTTCCTGGCAATTGTGTCTCATCATCGTCCACCCCTTGTTGAGACACTTTGCCAACGTTCCGTTCGTGAGAACATGGCTGCTCAAATATTTGGGCATCTGTACATACCATCTCCTCATCACCCACTTCAAGAGGATTCTGCGAATGGATATGTGAACAGCTCTTCCGAGTGTCCTAGTGTGGGATCAGTAATGTCCGTGGACGTGTACTCGGCCTGGTGGTAGGAAGGAAGATCAGGTTGGGAAATGTGCGGTGCAGTATCACGGCTACTGACACCTGACCGTGTGGAAGACAGGGTGTTTGTGGAGGTGCCCATCTGACTTGAAGCAATATCCGCTATCCAAGTAACAACCTGTTGACACTGGTCTTGGTTCAAGAGCGGTGTACTGCTGCGGGCTCCAAGAATTTGGGACAGGACGTGCGAGCGAGTAGATGTGCCACTTTGTTATTGCGAAATTAGTGCTTGCACACGACCTCGGCCTCTGCCTGCACCACCATCACGTTCACTTCCTTGTTCCTTGCCAACGCCCTTGCGCATTTTGCCTGTATACAGCTACAACAGTCTGGTGACTGTTCAGGTCACAGGAGAGAAGGATTTTAGTCCCTAACCTGTATCAAGGTAGTAAGTACAACAGTCTGGTAACTGTTCAGCTCACAGGAGAGTAGGATTTTAGTCCCTAACCTGTATCAAGGTAGTAAGTACACCAGTCTGGTAACTGTTCAGATCACAGGAGAGTAGGATTTTAGTCCCTAACCTGTATCAAGGTAGTAAGTACACCAGTCTGGTAACTGTTCAGCTCACAGGAGAGTAGGATTTTAGTCCCTAACCTGTATCAAGGTAGTAAGTACAACAGTCTGGTGACTATAATGGTCACAGGAGAGTAGGATTTTAGTCCCTAACCTGTATCAAGGTAGTAAGTACACCAGTCTGGTAACTGTTCAGCTCACAGGAGAGTAGGATTTTAGTCCCTAACCTGTATCAAGGTAGTAAGTACAACAGTCTGGTGACTGTAATGGTCACAGGAGAGTAGGATTTTAGTCCCTAACCTGTATCAAGGTAGTAAGTACAACAGTCTGGTGACTGTAATGGTCACAGGAGAGTAGGATTTTAGTCCCTAACCTGTATCAAGGTAGTAAGTACACCAGTCTGGTGACTGTTCAGCTCACAGGAGAGTAGGATTTTAGTCCCTAACCTGTATCAAGGTAGTAAGTACACCAGTCTGGTAACTGTTCAGCTCACAGGAGAGTAGGATTTTAGTCCCTAACCTGTATCAAGGTAGTAAGTACAACAGTCTGGTGACTGTAATGGTCACAGGAGAGTAGGATTTTAGTCCCTAACCTGTATCAAGGTAGTAAGTACAACAGTCTGGTAACTGTTCAGCTCACAGGAGAGTAGGATTTTAGTCCCTAACCTGTATCAAGGTAGTAAGTACAACAGTCTGGTGACTGTAATGGTCACAGGAGAGTAGGATTTTAGTCCCTAACCTGTATCAAGGTAGTAAGTACAACAGTCTGGTGACTGTAATGGTCACAGGAGAGTAGGATTTTAGTCCCTAACCTGTATCAAGGTAGTAAGTACACTAGTCTGGTGACTGTTATGGTCACAGAAAAGCTTGGATTCCGATCTGTATCACCCTGCCTATATCCTCCTAGATTAGTCCTGAGAAGGACTGTTGTGGTCAGCAGCAGCAGTTTGCAGCCCTGCTCCGGATCTACCTATGAGGGCCGCAAATCTGTCCCTAAGCAGCAGCAGACACTGTCCCTACACTCACTGTCTGGATGGCTGTGTGCAGTGCACAGCGCGGCCGGGTCTTATAAAGGCTCGGTCACACTGTGCAGGCCGGCCAATCACTGCAATGCCACAACTAACAGGGCTGTGGCATTGCAGTGGTCTGCCAGCCAATGCAGGGATGAGGACCACGAGCACAGCACGAGTATCGCGAGATTACTCGGTGCTCGCCGAGTAGCCCGAGTACAGTGATACTCGTGCGAGTACCGAGCAGCGCAGAGCATACTCGCTCATCACTAGCAATTATCAAGACACCCAATAAAGGAGCGGCTCTGCAGGTGGGGACCACACACCACATCTCAGCACCAATGCTTTCTGGCTGATGTTTTGGTCACTTTTGAATGTTGGTTGAGCTTTCACACTCGTGGTAGCATGAGACGGACTCTACGACCCACACAAGAGGCTCAGGTAGTGCAGCTCATCCAGGATGGCACATTAATGCAAGCTGTGGCAAGAAGGTTCGCTGTGTCTGTCAGCGTAGTGTCCACCGCTACCTCCGCCTTTGAGCAAGGAGAAACAAGAGGAGCACTGGCAGAGCCCTGCAAAATGACCTCCAGCAGGCCACAAATGTGCATGTGTCTGCACAAACCGTTAGAAACCGACTTCATGAGGATGGTATGAGGGCCCACGTCCACAAATGGGGGTTGTGCTCGCAGCCCGACACCGTGTAGGACACTTAGCATTTGCTACAGAACACCAGGAATGGCAAATTCGCCACTGGCGCACTGTGCTCTCCCGAAATGAAAGCAGGTTCACACTGAGCACATGTGACAGACGTGACAGAGTCAGGAGACACCATGGAGAACGTTCTGCTGCCTGCAACATCCCTCAGCATGACCGGTTTGGCAGTGGATCAGTAATGGTATGGGGTGGCATTTCTTTTGAGGGCCGCACAGCCCTCCATGTGCTCGCCAGAGGTAGCCTGACTGCCATTAGGTACCGAGATGACATTCCCAGACCCCTCGTGAGACCATATGCTGGTGCGGTTGAACCTGGGTTTCTCTTAATGCAGGACAATGCCAGACCTCATGTGGCTGGAGTGTGTCTGGTTCGTGCAAGATGAAGACATTGAAGCTATGGACTGGCCCATTCCCCAGACCTCAATTCGATTGAGCACATCTGGGACATCGTGTCTCGCTCCATTGCACCCCAGACTGTCCAGTTGTTGTCGGTTGCTTTAGTCCAGGTCTGGGAGGAGATCCCTCAGGAGAACATCCGCCACCTCATCAGGCGCATGCCCAGGCTCATACAGGCACGTAGAGGCCACACACATTACCGAGCCTCTTTTGGACTTGTTTTTAGGACATTACATTCCACTTTAAGTGTGACTCCAGATCCAGGCCTCCATTGGTTAATACATTTGATTTCCATTAATGATTTTTGGGTGATTTTGTTGTCAGCACATTCAGCTTTGTACAGAACAAAGGATTCAATGAGAATATTTCATTCATTCAGATGTAGGATGTGTTATTTAGTGTTACCTGCAATTTCAGTAAGAACACCCTGTCCGTGCCCCTATATACACCATATAGATAAACATATATATCAGCACACCATATAACAGTCATGCACAGCCTTGATGGATGCGGGTTAATGTGAATATTTGTGGACGGCTTCATGTCACGATTGACAGCGGCTCTTACACATACAATCTTCTAATTGTGTCCCCTCCGCGCTCGTGTTCCCTTTCCGGGATGTATAGAAGAATGAGACTTGTCTGTAAAGTGGCGGGATCCTTTGTGTTGGCGGCTATGAATATAGAGAGCGCGCTCCGGCATTACCGCGTAATCACAGCTATTCATTCACTTCTTCCTGTGGAATAAAGACATTAATTGGAGCGAATGCTGCCACTCCGACTGATATGGAATATTCCTCTATTTCCTCTGATATGAAGGTTAGGGCAGGGGATCTCAGCCTATACAATGGGGGAAGGGGGTGCTGGGGGCTTGTGCACACAGGTGTAGGGGATACTTGTGGGGGCCGTACACTCCTTTCTTTCTTTTACACTCTTGCAGGTTGGCATTATGACTGGCATACTTACGGGGGTGTAATTTATGTGCTGCCTTCTAGTGGCCAAGGTCAAGCCTGTTCCCCGCTAGATTATAATCCTTAATCATATTCCTTGGGGGCAGGGCTTGATCTATAAAATGGTTTTAGTGAGGAGATCCCAAGTAGGTGAAGAAGTAGGTCAAGAACCAGAACCCTCTTTTAACTGTTGGGACTCTTTGGGTCAGTCAAGGATTTGTGCTAGAACCCGGACCGTGGGTAGAAAGCCAAATGAGTGCACCCCTTCTGTGTGGATAGTCATCTCCTGCCTGTGGCAGGTGCCTAGAAAATGGCTATCCCCTCTGGTGTTGAAATTTTACATTTACAGAGAGGTGTCAATCACAGCAGGGGGGCGTGTCAGACCTACCGTGTATAATGTAGTCCTGTAATGGTAATCACCAGGTCATAAAACCTTTATCAATAGCACACAGCCTGATAAGAGAGGCACAGATGATTTTTGTTTTTTAGCCCTTACAGCATGCTTTTCTCAGCTTAAATAGCTGACAGATTCCCTTTAATACTCTGTATTAGTACCTTTTTGGCAGATGTCTCTGATATTAGGGGACTCTGGTTCAGTTGTTTGTGCCTTTTTCTGGGCTTTTGCTTTTATATGGGCACTGTAGGGCTCAACTATACAGGCTCCGGGGCCAGGAGCCATATTCTTCCCTTCTTTCTGCTTCTTTGAGCTTTGAGTGGTCATGGTGACCTCACTTTGCTTTTATACTACAGCTTTTTCTGGTATCACAGTCTTCACACTAATTGAAGATCCAGTTAGTTTGCGCCCATGCCTCTACCATGGACAGCGTCTGCTCTAGGACTCTGTGACAAATCCACCACTTGTATAAGGCTGGCCATCTCTGCTATACTGGACTCTATGACAAACCTAGCTCTACAAGACTTTCTGTCAAACTCAACTCTACATTGAAGTTTTGCAAATGGTGCTTTGTTAATTAATAATAATAATAATAATACATTTTTATTTGTATAGCGCCAACATATTCCGTAACGCTTTAAATACAGTGATATACAAACAGTCATAGGTAACGATGAAAAATATACAATACAGTAAGTAATTAAAGGAGAGAATCAATGTAAAAATCCAATACACTAAGCAGAGAATCAATGTAAAAAGTGCAATACAATAATTAAAGCAAAAATAAAGGTGACCCTGCTCAAAAGAGCTTACAATCTACAATAGGATAGGGGTTGCACAAAGTGCAAGGGCTTATTATAGTGATGGTCCAGGCATCTTGAGGAAGTAGGGGATATAAATGAATGGTCACCAGCCAATCTGTGTAGAGCTTTTGGGTTTGGTGGAATTTGAAGAAGAGTTATAACCAGAGAGTTAGTGAATGGGCTATATACAGTACAAAGGACTTCTATTAGGGAGTATGATATGATAGGCCACCTTAAAAAGATGTGTTTATAGGGAGCGTCTAAAGCTATGCGAGTTGTGGATAGTCCTGATTTCTTGGGGTAGCGCATTCCAGAAAATTGGTGCAGCTCAAGTGAAGTCTTGGAGCTGGGAGTGGGAGGATCGGATTAGTGCATTTGTTAGTCGAAGGTCATTTGTAGAACGTAGAGAGTAGGTAGGGTGATAGACAGAGATGAGGGAGGACATGTAGGGAGGTGCTGCACCGTGAAGAGCTTTGTGGGTGAGAGCAAGCAGTTGGAAATGGATCCTGTAGGGTATGGGCAGCCAGTGCAATTATCTAGGAACTGGGTGAGTGACCCTGGGGGGCGGTATACAACTGCTACTCTGAGGGGGAGGGGATGCAAGATCCTAATGGTGTGGACCTCAAAAGAAGGGAATGATAGTGATGGGGCTGCAGGGATGACCTGGAAAGCACATTGTTGGGACAGGAGTAAGCCAACTCCACCCCCATGTCTATTCCCAAGTCTCGGGGAATGGGAGAAATGTAAGCCGCCATGAGAAACAGCAGCAAGAGAAACGATGTCTGAGTCCTGGATCCAGGACTCAGTGAGGGCCAGCAGGTTAAGAGAGTTAGTGAGAAAGTAATTGAAGAGAAGCTTGTTGCATACAGACTGTGGATTCCAGAGAGCGCAATTAAAAGAGGGAGATGAAGGTGTGCAGGTGATATTAATAAGGTTAGTGAGGTTTCTGTGTGAGGTGGGGGAGGGGTTGAAGTTGGCAGAGGGCGGATCAGGGTTGGGTGAAACATCACCTGACAGGAGCAGCAATAAAAAAGAGAAAGAGCAAATAGTTTTTGGATGTAGAACATGGTTTGTTATGCAAAACTTTAGAATATGATGGGCTGAGATTCTTCAGTAAACTGAAGATAGCATGGGAGCTGTACATAGGGGAGGAGAGAGGGGCTGATGTGAATGAGTGGTGATGGAGGGGGGATGGGGTGGTGAGAGTGGGTGGCGAGAGCACATAGGAAAACAAATAATGAAATAATTATTCTGCTTTGCTGTCAGTTTCTAGCTTATAACCTCCTGTATGTCTCAGACCTGCTGTACCGGTTCCTCATTTCTGTGTTTACCCAGCTCCCTTATATTCCAGTTGTCATTGCCTGGACTCTGCCCCTTGGTTTCAGTTCTGGTCTTCATGTCGCTGTCCAGCTATGACAGCCTCTGCTATTCCTACTGGACCATTTGGCTAGACCATCGCTGCTTGTCCATGGTACAAATGCCCATCCGGACCTCGGGCTTTGAGCCTCCTCTCACCATGGAAGACATAACACACTGTGTCTGGCTCTGCAATTTTGCAAAAATGGGCTGCGTGTTGAATGTTTTCTGGGTGCACTGCGTCTGGCTCCATTATGAAGGCTGACAATGATTCTCCAAGCATCGGGGGGAGATCATAGCTGGTGACCTTTGCATTGCAAGGCCTGTGAGTGATTGCCGCCATCATGCAGGTTTCCTGGCCGGTATTTGGACTCATCTGTACCACTCACATCCCGATGTGACTTGAGGTGGAGATCCCCTTTAATAATATGGACTAACAGGACATGCATCATTCAAAGCCAAGAGAGACTTATCGACAGTCATGGACAAACATTTTGAGAATGACCCAAATTTTAGTTTTCGCACTTTGCTCCATAAAGGGACTCTGTCAGGTCATTTTCAGTATGATACTAATAGTACCCTTGAATAGTGCTCAGGCAGACTGTTAAAAACATGTAAAAATCATGACTGTACCCTTTGTAGTTTTTTGCTATAAGCATCTTCACACCCAGCACATAGCTGGCTTCATAGCTGGGTTCATTACTTTCACTACTGAATAGTCCAGCGTATGTAAAAGTTATTTAAATATCCACACCTATCCAAGCTGGTATTTCCTCCCTACCCCATATTCTGTGTCTCACACCTGCTTTCATTTTCACTTTGGTTGTGTGCTTGCAGAGAAGGACAGTGATGTCCCTACATGAATATTCATTCACTGGGGAGAGGTCAGCAGAGAACTAAGTGATCACTCACTGTGATCGACAGATGGAATGAATCTCTTTATTTGCAGTTTAGAGCAGATAGGGGGTGAGTATGAATAAAAGAAATACATGAATAGAGAGAGCTTCACCAGAGGAATTAAAAAATTACATCAGTTACACATGGATTTATGACCTGACAGATTCCCTTTAAGTGTCCTTTGATCTTCTAGTTGGATGTTTCTCTGGTTACTGGTCAACATTTCATATGTTTTTATACTTTAATTCACAAATACATCAAGTTTATGCAAAGATTGAATATCTCCAACGCTGACCCTTATTTCTCCAGACTTCTGCCCTTCACCCTTCACACAGCAGGATATCGGCCTCTGGGACTAATCCTGACCGTGACCCGTTCTTATCTCATCACTGCTTGGACTTTTGCACAGTTTCCATGTTTTGTTTGTCCATCTTCATTTGGACCTTTTGGATTGACCAAAGGATCTAAAAAGGTTTGAGATATGAGGAGTTTCCTGGTCATGGACCCAAATTTTATATTTGTTTAAAAGACTTCCTGCCAAATTTTAGTCTTAAAGTAAAGTGGCTTCTAGGCTGTCCTTCTTGACGCCAGGCAGGCCAACCTCCAAAAGCCTTCACCTCACCATGCATGCAGATGTACTGTCACCCACTGTCATGGATGAATATCTAAAGGTGCCGTCACACTCTTCGGGTACCTTTACACGCCGCTACTGGCGGGTGGATACAACCAGCTACTTCACGTGCACGAGCACGCACAAACGGTTACAAATGGTAAACGCACCACCTTTACACGCCGCCACAAGGTGCGCTACAGTAGGTTACATCTATCTCTAGATACACCGCCGGGTGTCTCAAGTCACCTTCTGTAGCTCATCTTACCTCATTTACACACCGCTACAACAAGCTAATATGGGCGGATCTGGTGCAGCAGGGACAACACATAGGCGTGCCACAATTGTGGATTACGAGACGTCCGTACGCTGATAGGACAAAGCAAGAACATCATGATTGGGCAGGCATCGCAGGAGGCTGATTAATACATGACGCTCGAGCAATTGTGTAGTGTCACTCGTCAGCTCCTTAAATATGCCGCCCTATGCAGCGACTACCAATCGTAACGCAGGAGCTTCCACCAATGATCGCTGATGGGGCGCGGTAACCCGGAGCCTGTGTCACGCCCCAGCTACATACCAGGTACATAGCATGGTGTAGAAACATCCCTTCTGTTCCTTCTTTACACGCCGATACAGCTCGCTACAATTGCCTGTGTAGCCACCTGTTTCAGGGCAGTGCTCGGAAACAGATGCATCTACTGCCGGGTGCCTCCTACCGTCTTCACACGCCGCTATTATGGGGAACATTGCCGATGCAAGCTACATTTAAAGCATGTAGCTGGTTGTATCCACCCGCCAGTAGCGGCGTGTAAAGGTACCCTTCAAGTGTTGTTAGCGATCCCATGAAAGCGAGATCACTAACAACACTGTTCACATTGCTGGTGAGCTGGCACACAGGCAGACTCACCAGCGATGTGGACCAGCGAGATCGCTGGCAACCATGGTAAACATCGGATTACTAAGTGCCGCGCGGCGCTTAATAACCCGATGTTTACCATGGATACGAGCTCCCAGCATAGGCTGTGCGGCGCTGGGAGCTCGTTCATCGTTGGTTTCCCGGTGTCACATGCAGCGATGCTACGTGTCCACCGGGCGACCAACAATACATTTGAGGTCCTGTCCTTAAATCAAACGATCAAAGATCAGCTGACTTTTCATTAGTAGTGTCACACGTAACGTGTTGTTTCAACATCGTTCAAGCGTCACTAAACAAGTGATTTTTGAACGATATCGGTAACAATATCTTTACGTGTGACGGTGCCTTGAGAATGATGAATGAAAGGAGATCTAGGATGGATGGATGGATCACAGAATATCTTGAATGAATGGATGGATATTTAGGATGGATGGAAGGATATCCAGGGTGGATGGATGAGTGATGGATGAAAGGATATCTGTTAGGGCCCCTTTACACGCGGCTACATTTGTAGCTTGTCACCAAGTAACTTACTGGTTGCAGTGAAATCATGGATACAAGGTTCTATCTTGTTGCTGTGTACAAATGGAATCATGTATCCATGATTTCACTGCAACCAGTAAGTTACTTGGTGACAAGCTACAAATGTAGCCGTGTGTAAAGGGGCCCTTATGGATGGATGGATGGATGGATATCTGTTGTGCATGGATGGATGGATGGATGGAAGGATATCTATGATGTATGGATGGATATCTGGGATGGATTGAAGGCTGGATGGAAGGATGTCTGTAATGAATGGATGGATGGAAGGATATCTGTAATGAATGGATGGATGGAAGGATATCTGTAATGGATGCATGAATATCTGGGATAGATGAAGGTTAGATGCAAGGATATCTGTGATGGTACACGCCGCTACAGGATGGTGGAAACAACCGGGTAGATGAGAGAAATGTATCTTGCACCGCCAAATCAACCCGAGGTAGCGGCGTGTAAAGACAGTTGTTTCCACCCGTCACTTGCGGCACCTGTTTCAGAGCAGTGCTCAAAAACAGGTCGATTTCAAGGCGATGGTTAGTTTCGACACCTTGCTATCTACCTGGGGCGTGTCACAGGCTCCGGGAAAACGCCCCCCTTCAGTGATCATTGGAGGAAGCTCCTGCGTTACAATTGGTAGTCGCTGCACAGGGCGGCGAATTTAAGGAGCTGACCAGTCACACTACACAATTGCTCGAGCGTCATGTATTAGTCAGCCTCCTGCGATGCCTGGCCAATCATGGTATTATTGCTTTGTCCTATCAGTGTACGAAATTCTCGTAATCCACAATTGTGGCACGCCTATGTGTTGTTCCTGCTGCACCAGGTCCTCCCATATTACCTTCTGTAGCGGTGTGTAAATGAGGTAAGGTGAGCTACAGAAGGTGACTTGTGGCACCCGGCGGTGCATCCAGAGATAGATGTAACCTTCTGTAGCGCACCTTATAGCGGCGTGTAAAGGTGGTGCGATTACTGTTTTCAACCGTTTGTGCGTGCTCGTGCACGTGAAGCACCCGGTTGTTTCCACCATCCTGTAGCAGAGTGTAAAGGTACCATTACGGATGGATGGAAGAATGGATATCTGGGATAGATGGAAATCACCGGTGTCCTATCTATTAACCCCTGGTAACCTGGTATATTGGTCAGTATGGGAGAAGAGTCGGCAGCGTTGTCACAGAAGCCCCCATCCCCCTCCGCCGGTCCACTTGCCCATTACTGGCCTGAGCCGGGGCTTTTGTGTCCTCGACTGAGGCTAGAAAATAGCAAAGTAACAACACGAGAAAAGAAAAAATCCGCAGAGTCCGAGCTGCAGATCTGTATCTGGTGACTGTGACAAATAGTCTGTCAGGCTTTCATGGCACATTTTCTGGAGATGTTTCCTCCTGAGGTCGAGAAATATTAGGCTGCAAATTGTTTTACCAAGTTAATACATCAAGTCTGTGAGAGTCACCGGCGCCCGGCGCGTCCACGACATTGTCTGCTCTGCCATTTACAAAGATAAAACCCCGACAGAGACTGTGCATATATACTCCATGTATCCGCAGCTCACCTCCTCCTGTACAATGACTGATAACACCTCTATATACAGTAGATAACTCAGGATCCACCATTCACAATAAGTGATATCACAGCTCACCTCCTCCTCCTGTACAATAACTGATAACACCTCTATATACAGTAGATAACACAGGATCCACCATTCACAATAGGTGATATCACAGCTCACCTCCTCCTGTACAATGACTGATAACACCTCTATATACAGTAGATAACACAGGATCCACCATTCACAACAGGTGATATCACAGCTCACCTCCTCCTCCTGTACAATGACTGATAACACCTCTATATACAGTAGATAACACAGGATCCACCATTCACAATAGGTGATATCACAGCTCACCTCCTCCTGTACAATGACTGATAACACCTCTATATACAGTAGATAACACAGGATCCACCATTCACTATAGGCGATATCACAGCTCACCTCCTCCTGTACAATGACTGATAACACCTCTATATACAGTAGATAACACAGGATCCACCATTCACAATAGGTGATGTCACAGCTCACCTCCTCCTCCTGTACAATGACTGATAACACCTCTATATACAGTAGATAACACAGGATTCACCATTCACAATAGGTGATATCACAGCTCACCTCCTCCTCCTGTACAGTGACTGATAACACCTCTATATACAGTAGATAACACAGGATCCACCATTCACAACAGGTGATATCACAGCTCACCTCCTCCTGTACAATGACAGAAAACACCTCTATATACAGTAGATAACACAGGATCCACCATTCACAATAGGTGATATCACAGCTCACCTCCTCCTCCTGTACAATAACTGATAACACCTCTATATACAGTAGATAACACAGGATCCACCATTCACAATAGTTGATATCACAGCTCACCTCCTCCTCCTGTACAATGACTGATAACACCTCTATATACAGTAGATAACACAGGATCCACCATTCACAATAGGTGATATCACAGCTCACCTCCTCCTCCTGTACAATGGCTGATAACACCTCTATATACAGTAGATAACACAGGATCCACCATTCACAATAGATGATATCACAGCTCACCTCCTCCTCCTGTACAATGACTGATAATACCTCTATATACAGTAGATAACACAGGATCCACCATTCACAATAGGTGATGTCACAGCTCACCTCCTTCTCCTCCTGTACAATGACTGATAACACCTCTATATACAGTAGATAACACAGGATCCACCATTCACAATAGATGATATCACAGCTCACCTCCGCCTATACAATGGCTGATAACACCTCTATATACAGTAGGTAACATAGGATCCACCATTCACAATAGGTGATATCACAGCTCACCTCCTCCTCCTGTACAATGACTGATAACACCTCTATATACAGTAGATAACACAGGATCCACCATTCACAATAGGTGATATCACAGCTCACCTCCTCCTCCTGTACAATGACTGATAACACCTCTATATACAGTAGATAACATAAGATCCACCATTCACAATAGGTGATATCACAGCTCACCTCCTCCTGTACAGTGACTGATAACACCTCTATATACAGTAGATAACACAGGATCCACCATTCACAATAGGTGATATCACAGCTCACCTCCTCCTGTACAATGACTGATAACACCTCTATATACAGTAGATAACACAGGATCCACCATTCACAATAGGTGATATCACAGCTCACCTCCTCCTTGTACAATGATTGATAAAACCTCTATATAGAGTAGATAACACAGGATCCACCATTCACAATAGATGATATCACAGCTCACCTCCTCCTGTACAATGACTGATAACACCTCTATATAAAGTAGATAACACAGGATCCACCATTCACAATAGATGATATCACAGCTCACCTCCTCCTCCTGCACAATGTCTGATAACACCTCTATATACAGTAGATAACACAGGATCCACCATTCACAATAGATGATATCACAGCTCACCTTCTCCTCCTGTACAATGTCTGATAACACCTCTATATAAAGTACATAACAAAGGATCCACCATTCACATTCAGTGGTGAGCAAAGTATATGTCCACAGTCTGTGTGTCTGTGTGTGTGTGTCTGTGTGTGGCTGAGTGTGTGTGTAGCTGTGTATGTATCTTTGTATCTGTATGTGGTGTGTGTGTTCCTGTGTATCTGTGTGAGTGTCTCTGTGTGTGTGTCTGCATGTGAGTCTATGTCTGTGTGACTGTGTGTGTGGCTGTGTGTGTATGTGTGTGTGTGTGGCTGTGTGT
This sequence comes from Allobates femoralis, assembly GCA_033576535.1. NCBI lineage: Eukaryota > Metazoa > Chordata > Amphibia > Anura > Aromobatidae > Allobates > Allobates femoralis. The sequence goes on from JARQOC010000003.1 coordinate 31,248,773, forward strand.
CTGTGTGTGTAGCTGAATGTGTGTGTTGCTCTGTGTGTGTTGCTGTGTGTGTGTGTCTGTGTGTGTGGCTGTGTGTGTCTGTGTGTGTATGTGGCTGTGTGTCTGTGTGTGTAGCTGAATGTGTGTGTTGCTCTGTGTGTGTTGCTGTGTGTGTGTCTGTGTGTGTGGCTGTGTGTGTGTGTCTGTGTGTGGCTGTGTGTGTGTCTGTGTGTGTCTATATGTATATATGTCTGTGTGTATGGTTATGTATGTCTTTGTGTGCGTTTGTGTGTGGCTGTGTGTGTGGCTGTATGTGTGTGTGTGTGTGTGTCTGTGTGTCTGTGAGTGTTGGTGTGTGTGTTTGTGTGTGTCTGTGTGTTGCTGTGTGTGACTGTGTGTGTGGCTGTGTGTGTGTGTTCCTGTGTGTGTTCCTGTGTGTCAATGGGGGCTGCAAGGGATGATGGGGATATTATGGGCTTCTGCAAGGGGATGAAAGGGAAATAGTGAGATGCAAGTGGATGATGGGGATATTATCGGCTGCAAGGGGATGCTGTGGATACCATATTGGGGGCTGCAAGGGGATGGAAAAATAAGACATCCCTCCACTGGCTCCCCACCCCCCTGAGATCCCGCTTCAAAACCTTAACCCTGACATACAAGGCCATACACAACCTGTCCCCTCCCTACATCTCTGACCTGGTCTCCCGCTACCTCCCCTAGTGCAACTTGTGCTCCTCCCAAGAACTCCTTCTCTCAACCCCCCGCATCTCCACCTCCCACAACCGCATTCAAGACTTCTCTCGTGCTTCCAGCAGACTCTGGAACTCCCTCCCCCACCACATCAGACACTCCCCTACCATGGGATCCTTCAAGAAAAACCTGAAGACCCACCTCTTCCTACAAGCCTACAACACACACTGAGACCCAATCCACTGCACCATCTCACCTCTCCCCCTCCTACCGTCTCCCCCCACCCCCTCTAGACTGTGAGCCCTCGCGGACAGGATCCTCTCCCTATTGTACCCGTACGATTGATTTGTCGTCGTTTCTACCACTTGCCTCTGTCTACCCTCTCACTTGTAAAGCGCCATGTAACCTAATGGCGCTATATAAATACTTAATAATAATATTAATAATAATATTAACATCCCCTGAAAATAAGATGTAGCAAAATCTTTCAGGAAAACAGGGTACTAAACTCCACTCCTTCTCCATAGCCCCGCCCCATATGATCAAAACCCCACCCCTTTGCCACCCCACCCTGTCTGGCCCCAGAAAATGGTCATGCACGAAGCCCGTGCCCGATGCTAAAAAGATTGGGAACCACTGAAATACAGGGCCCACATGGTGTTAATTTAATATATTTAAATAAATAATTAAAAAAAACAGGGGCATGGAGTCCCTGCCAATTTGATACTCAGCCAGGATAAAGACCATGGCTGAGGGTTGCTATTCTCACCATGAGGAGGCATGTGCATATTGCCACCCCAGGTAAAAATAACAGCCCGTAGCCACCCCATAATCTGACACATCCATTCGAAGCTTCAGCTCCTGCCACCTTACCTGGCTCTTCCCAATGCCCTGGTGTGGTGACATCGTGGTGATGAAAGGGGTTAATAACAGTTGAGTATTCACAGCTGTCATTAATCCCAGATTTGTAAGATTCAGGTATCTATGACACCCACCCAATACCAATCCAGTAAGTAACTAGTTATTAAACACAGAGAGAAAAACCCTTTATTTGAAATTTAACACACATACAGCCTTCATTTTCCCATTTATTAACCCCAAACATACTCTCCAATGATAATCTACAATGATGTCCCTTGAAGCACACTCAACTCTGCTGCATCAGAGGTCGCATAAGCGACTAATCAGCACTACCTCCGAGCACACATGAGTGCCCCGAGAGCTGCAGCCATGCCAGCAGTCAGCTGATGCAGTTAACAAGGTAATCGCATGATCTGTGCCCTCAGGTGATCTCATTCATGGCAACGCTGACATGGCCCCAGCTCTCGGGGCACTCATTGTGTGCTTGGAGGTTGCGCTGATAAGATGCTTCTTCTACAGCGCAACCTCTGATGCAGCAGAGCTAAGATGCTACGACGGACATCATTGTGAATTATTGCTGGAGTGTATGTTTGGGGTTAATTAATGGGAAAATGAGAGTTGCTTGTGGGTTTCATTTAAAATAAAGGATTTTTCTCTGTGTGCTTATTAACTATTTACTACTACCAGATTGGTATCATAGACGCCTGAAAATTACTAATCTAGGCTTAATGACAGCTGTCAATACTCAGCAGTCAACAAAACCTTCACTGTATCAGGGTATTGGGAAGTGCCAGGTAACGCACCAGGATTTGGCTCTTCTAATGAATGTGAAAAACTATGGAGGGGGTAGGGGTCGAGACTAAAAGCCCCCCAGCTGTGCACTTTATCTTGGATGAGTATCAAATTAGGGGGAACCCCATGCTGTTGCTTTTTAAAAATTATGAATTTACATAATTAAAAACTAAAATTTATGGGTCCCCATATTTGATACTCAGCCAATACATAGTGCATAGATGGGGGCTGCAGCCCGCAGCTGTCCACTTTATCTGTACTTAAAATGAAAACTATGGGAGAACCCTAAAGCATTATTTTCCATTACTTAGTTTACACATATATGATCACAGGTTTCTTGCTAACACCAATGTGTATGGCAACCAAGCACTGACACGGGTACAGATTGTGGGGGTGTGGTCTGAGTGAAACAGCCAATCACAGACTGTTACAGAGCGTGAGCATCTGTGATTGGCCACTGAAGTTCAGTGCAGTGAATATTCATGAAGTCTGGTAAGCTGTATCTATTTTGGCGTATTGGAGAGTTAAAAAGCAGGACAATAACGTTACAGTTCCGGTATTATCGCGCATCACGCAAACGGATCCGGGTCCGTCTGTTAGAGATCCAGTTTATAAATGGATCTGTTCTTGAGAGATCCACAATATTTATCAATATCTGATTGAGATGAGGAACATATACTTTTAGTTTGATATGTTTTTCTCTAATCATTTGCTTAAAGAACATTAATTAATTGAGTGCACCCTTCCGTACAGATGTAGCGCCCGTTCTATTTCGCTCTCTGTATATATCAAAGCAACAATAATGTTATTCCGCGACCCATCAATAAATAATGGCTTCACTACGAATCTGCTGACAACATCACAACAGCGGCAGCATCACCTGCGGCCTCGGAGCCGTGCAGCCATTAATTCCATCAATTATCCAATTCATGTCAATACTTGTGGTCAGAAATCTTCCTTTATGGCTCCCGGACAGATTTTATCAATTTATTTATATTATTTTTAGTTAAAGTTAAATATAAAACCTTTAGTTATAAAGCGATAGGTAATATTTAACATTTTTTAGCTTTTTTTTGTACCAATTCATTATTCTATTCTTGCAATCATGGAATAAGTGCACGACACACTTCTTTCCGTAGAGGTATCGGTGCGCTTGTGCTTACAAAGAGTCAATCTGAAGAAGCCGAGCTACAGTCCATGCAGATATGAGAGAAAGGGCAGAGATACACTATGTGAGATGCATGAGAGATGGTCGCATGAGTCTCGCATGACTCACCCGGAACGGCCACCGTCTCTCTGGTGAGGAGCGTGTCTGCTCCAAAGAAACAAGCAGCTGGAAAGTAGATGGATCGATCATACCATTCTCCCGCTGTTTGCTCCCGATGCCGCCCATTAAACTTCATGAATATTCACTGTGCTGAACATCAGCGCTCAATCACAACACTCACTCTCTGTGACCGGGTCTGTGATTGGCTGTTGCACTCAAATTGCACCCCCACAATCTCTACCAGTGTCTGTGCTTGGTTTCCATATACATTAGTGTATAGCAACAAATCTGCTGTCATATGTATGTAAAATAAATAAATAGTGTAAAAGAAATATGTAGGGGTCCTCCGTATTTTTCAGTGTCAGCACAGTTAAAGCAGACAGCTGCAGGCTGCAGCTCTCATCTATGTGCTTTATATTGGCTGAGCATTAAACACATGCTGTTTTTTTAAAACTATTTAAATACCGTATATACTCGCGTATAAGCCGAGTTTTTTCAGCCCAAAAATTGGGCTGAAAAGTACCCCCCTCGGCTTATACGCGAGTCAGTGCTGTATACCGATGTATACATCGGTACATACCGATGTATACATCGGTATACAGCAGCCCCCGCATCCCCAGTAATGCAGGGCCCCCCCAGCGTCTCTCCGGTCACCTGTAAAGCAAACTATACTTATCAGTGTCCCGCTCGCACCTGCTCGCAGCTGCCGTCCGCGATCCTCCATCTTCATGCGACTCCTTCCTGTTTCTGTGCGCGTCGCCGGCAATGACGTCATTCCCTGCGACGCGCACAGGAAACAGGAAGGAGTCGCATGAAGATGGAGGATCGCGATGTCGGCAGCGGCGGGCGCGGACAGCGGGACACTGATAAGTATAGTTTGCTTTACAGGTGACCGGAGTCAGGCTGGGGGGGCCCTGCATTACTGGGGCAGCCTGTATACTACCGCTGGGGCTGCTATATACCTCTGGGGCCCTGTATACTAACACTGGGGCTGTATACACTACCACTGGGGCTGTATATACCTCTGGGGTCCTGTATACTACCACTGGGGCTGCTATATACCTCTGGGGCCCTGTATACTACCGCTGGGGCTGCTATATACCTCTGGGGCCCTGTATACTAACACTGGGGCTGTATATACTACCACTGGGGCTGTATATACCTCTGGGGCCCTGTATACTACCACTGGGGCTGCTATATACCTCTGGGGCCCTGTATACTACCGCTGGGGCTGCTATATACCTCTGGGGCCCTGTATACTAACACTGAGGCTGTATATACTACCACTGGGGCTGTATATACCTCTGGGGCCCTGTATACTACCACTGGGGCTGCTATATACCTCTGGGGCCCTGTATACTAACACTGGGGCTGTATATACTACCACTGGGGCTGTATATACCTCTGGGGCCCTGTATACTACCACTGGGGCTGCTATATACCTCTGGGGCCCTGTATACTACCGCTGGGGCTGCTATATACCTCTGGGGCCCTGTATACTAACACTGGGGCTGTATATACTACCACTGGGGCTGTATATACCTCTGGGGCCCTGTATACTACCACTGTGGCTGCTATATACCTCTGGGGCCCTGTATACTACCGCTGGGGCTGCTATATACCTCTGGGGCCCTGTATACTAACACTGGGGCTGTATATACTACCACTGGGGCTGTATATACCTCTGGGGCCCTGTATACTACCACTGGGGCTGCTATATACCTCTGGGGCCCTGTATACTACCACTGGGGCTGCTATATACCTCTGGGGCCCTGTATACTAACACTGGGGCTGTATATACTACCACTGGGGCTGTATATACCTCTGGGGCCCTGTATACTACCACTGGGGCTGCTATATACCTCTGGGGCCCTGTATACTACCACTGGGGCTGCTATATACGTCTGGGGCCCTGTATACTAACACTGGGGCTGTATATACTACCACTGGGGCTGTATATACTACCACTGGGGCTGTATATACCTCTGGGGCCCTGTATACTACCACTGGGGCTGTATATACTACCACTGGGGCTGTATATACTACTGGGGCTGCGTGTATACTACCACTGGGGCTGCTGTATCTACCTCTGGGACTGGTGTATACCACACTGCTGGGGGCTGTATACTTGTGCTAGGGTCCACCCTCGGCTTATACCCGAGTCAATAGATTTTCCCAGGTTTTGGGGGCAAAAGTAGGGGGTCGGCTTATACACGGTCGGCTTATACACGAGTATATACGGTAAATAAAAAAATGGCAGCATGGCGTCTTCCCCCCAATTTGATATTCAGCCAAGATTAAGCACAATGGTGAGTTTTGTTATTCTCACCCTGGGAGGCACATAGTTATTGCTTCCCCCGGGTAAAATAACAGCCCGTAGCCACCTCAAAATTTGTCACATCTATTAGAAGCCCCAAATCCTAGCGTGGTGGCATCGGGGTGATAAAAATGGTTAATAACAGCTGAGTATTTACAGCTGTCAATAATCCCAGATTGGTAAGATTCAGGTATCTATGAAACCCACCCATTACCAATCCAGTAAGTAAATAGATAATAAACACAGAGAGAGAAAAATCCTTTATTTGAAATGAAACACACAGACAGTCCCCATGTTCCCATTTATTAACCCCAAACATACCCTCCAACAATAATCCACAATGATGTCCCTTGAAGCACACTCAGCTCTGCTGCATCGGAGGTGGTGCGAAGGAGCATCCAATCAGCACCACCTCCGAGCACACAATGAGTGCCCATAGAGCTGCAGCCATGCCAGCGGTCAGCTGATACGGTTAACAAGGTTAACAAGGTGTCAGCTCCGAAGAAACAAGCAGCTGACACGATCCTGTCCTGGTGAGTCATGCGAGTATCTCACATGCATCTTGCATAGTGTGTTTCCACACAAAGACATAACCTGAGATCAGACAGGGAATGGATTTTGACTACTGTAGACCCCAATGAAAAATGCAGAAAGGCTTTGTGCACATAACATTTGAGGAGTTTTGGAGCACAATCAGAACCGTGTGCACACTGGGTCTTTTTGCTGAGTTTTCAGAGCAGAGGTTCTGCGTTTTTGAGATTTTAAAGAGAGTGTGGAGAGTTTCAAATCAATTCCAGCTCCAAAAATTGAGCAAAAAGACTACTTTTAGGCCATGTTCCCACAATGTGTATTTCCTGAATTTTTGCTGTTGCATAGGTTCTTCATCTTAGGTGACTTGCATTTCTAAGTGGCATTTTTTTTTTTTACATACATAATTAATTCCTCTTTACTTTTGTGGTGTCTGATGTGTGTCCAGTGATAGGAGTGACGTGTGTGATTTGTCCAGTGTGTTATATGTGTGACGTTACCAGATAGAGGTGTATCTAGGGGTAGGAGAACGTGGGGCATTTGCCCCGGGCGCATCAGGCAGGGGGCATAATCAGGCCACCCTACTCGGCAGTCCGAGCTGCATTTTATCATCTCACGTAGTGGGATTCGGCAGACAATTCAGTAAAGAAGTAACAGGTCGGCTCCCAGCAATCAATTGTACTCGCGCCTTTCTGGCATGGCTGCAATTGAAGCCCTGACCACTAGTGTCGAGCCCCAGGCCCTGGGGTACTTGGGTATCAGGCTCGGGTGGAATGCTTGGGATGTCACGGGTAGCAGCGCCTGAGCCCGTAGCCTGGGTGACACTTCAAAAAGGGTGTTATGTACAGGGGATAAGAGTTTGTCATGTGACGCCACCTGTAGTACCTGGTGATAGGTCACCAGCGCCGCCACAGTCCGCCGGAGGTAGATGGTAGTGCGGCTGAGTTGGCAAAGCTCCCTGCAGGCGGAGCTGGTCCTCCTGGGCAGTGTTCCTGCAAAGGAGCAGGTTGATGTAGAAACTCACACACAGGCAAAGTCACTTTCTCCCGGGTACTTTACTGTCAACTTGTAGCAGCATCATTCAGAGTTCACAGTCCAGCATCAGATGTTAAAATAGCATGTAGCTCTACAGGTGGCTGCAAGTGGATCCCAGGTGGTATGGTGGAACCTGTGGTGCACCGTAGTTGACGAACCTGTGTCCTTTCATCCCCGCATAGGATGGGCCTATACCCAATGGCTCTGTGTAGGTAGTATTGGGGGTCCTCTCCCTCGTGGTGAGGAAGCAGGCAGACCGCTCCGTCTGGCAGGGTGCTGTGGCGATATACGGACCACAGCAGCTGGTTGCCGACTGCAAAGATGGACTTTGGCCGGATCCTTGAGCCCGGCGTTCCCGTGGTGGACTGGAGATTACCCTGGAGTATGGTCGCTCCACTATGGGGATTCCCCTTTCTCTCTAGGGCCTTGACTCCGCTCGTCGGGCGCCCTTTTTCAGGATCTCCTCAAGACCCTTTCTCCTTTCCTCCAGATCGGCTTGAAACCGTCCGGGTAAACCTTCCGCCTCGTTCCACATGCTTTCCAACCGTCCTAACTCCTCTCCTCCTCCTCCAACTAACCGCTCTTGATCTCCCCTGGGGGTGAATATATCCCCTCCCGGCTAACCTCCCACCGCTATCTAATGTGGGAGTGTTGGGAATGGGTCCCATCCACCAACCTAGGGTCCACTTGCAGCTGGGGAAATTGCACCTCTTTTACGGGTACAATACCCCTCTGTGATGCCTGACTATGCGGGGCGCCACACTAGCACTTCTGGGCCACGGCAACGTCAGTAGCACAATCCAGTCATCTGTCCAAGCTGTTGACGTTACGCCACCACAGACGCATGAAGAAGGTTGGTCTGGTAAGTACTGCAATGGAAATGAAGAAACCAAGGACTTAATGCAATAGGGTGAGGAGGAATGGCTGTGAAAAGAATATGGGGAGCAATGGGGGGAAGAATGACTGTGCAAACAGTATAGGGAGCAAGAGGGAATGGTTGTGGAAACAACATGGGGAGCGAGGGGGGAAAGTTGTGGAAACAATATGGGGAGCAAGGGGGGATTGGTTGTGGAAACAATATTGAGAATGTAGGTGACGCGCCCCGGGGCCGTTGGGCAACTCGGGACCGAACCGGTGGGTCACTGCCAGGGGAAGTCACGGGGGTCAAGGCACGGCTCCGTGGCCCAGTGGGTCAGCTAATTAAAGTTCAAAGGTTTGTGGCTTAGGGGAGATTATCATGACGCCACCCGTGGTTTGTGGCTATTGGTGGCCATGGCTGCTGTGCGGGACCTCTGTGGATGATGGGATGGCAGCTGTGGTGGGTTCGCTCCCTATGGGAAGAGTGGGTCCCCAGGGCAACCGGTGTAATCTATGGCGGTGGTAGGCCGCTGAGGGTACAGGACTGAGGGTGCGGAATGACTGACAGACACAGGGGTTGGAGTCTCCATTACCTTTACTAGTGGTAGTAGCAGGTTCGTCCAGGGTACTGTCCACAAGAGATATTAGAAGTCCGGGCGCCCGGAAGCAAGTTGGGATTCTCCTCACCGGGTCAATTTTGAGGCGTCCCTGTTGCGCTACTCTTGGCAGTCCTGGCTGCCTGTAGCTAAGTTGCGACCCTCTCCTCCTGCGTTCAGTCCCTTGGCCGTATGACAGGCAGCTTGATCCCTCTCTGGGCTGCACTCCTCTTGCTACTGTCCCTGAGCTCTCTAGTGCTGCTGTGTCTCCTAGGCTTCATGGTGGACGGGCAACTTGGAATTTCCCACCCTCCGGTTTTGGCTGCTAGAGTCCCTCACAACCTCGGTCTTCGGTGTTCATTCCTGCGCTCTGTACTGGGGCAAACCTGGATAATGGCTCCACTCCCCAGGCCTACTTCTCCGCTTCCTCAGACGCTCTCCTATGGGTGCCTTTTGCTGGCTAGTCTCTGTTCCGGGACGAGCCTTACGCTTCTCCAGTCCACGGGACCTCTTCACAGTCATCCTAGGAACTGAACTGCCTAACCATACCCCCAGACCAGAATATATAGCAGGGGACCTCTCCGTGGACTCGGGTCACAGAGTTCACCCTTCTGGCATGGAGTTGGGAAGGTGATGCGTGTGGTGGGCTTACCTGGTGTGGAGACCCTTCCCTTGCTTTCAGGCACGACATGGTCCCCCAGGGGAGATGATGCCATCGTGGCAGCCAGACTCTGGGGTGCCACATAGGGAGGAATGGTAGTGAAAAGAACATGGGGAGTGAGGGGGGAATGGTTGTGGAAACAATATCGGGAGAGATGGGGAAGGAATAACTGAGGAAACAGTGTGGGGAGTGTAGGGGGAATGGTTGTGGAAACAATATGGAGAGCGAGGAGAGGAATGGTTGTGAAAACAATAAGGAGAAAGCGTGGGGGGAATGACTGTGGAAACAACTTGGGAAGCATGGGGAGAGGTTGTGGAAACAATATGGGAAGTGTGAGGGATGGCTGTGGAAACAATATGAGAAGCGAGGAGAGGAGGAGGCTGTGGAAACAATGCGGGGAGGATGAGGGGAAGGCTGTGGAAACAGTATGGGAGCATGAGGGGAAGGCTGTGGAAACAGTATGGGAATTGTCTGTGGGGGGGGAATGGCTGTGGAAACAATATGGGAAGCATTGGGGAATGCTGTGGGAACAATATTGGAAGCATGGGGAGGGGGAAGGGAGGAGTGTCTGTGGAAACCATAACGGAACAAAAGGGAGAGAGTGGCTGTGAAAACTTTATGGGGAGTGAAGAAGAAAGATGGCTGTGGAGTCAGGATAAAACCGAGGGTAAAAATGTGTGAGGAAACAGTATGAGGAGCAAGGGGGGAATGAGTGCAGATACTGTATGGGAAGGATGGATGAGGAGACAGTGAGGGGGAATGTGTCAGGAGACAGTATGGTGAACATGGGGTTAGGAAATGTGTGAGTGTTAGGCTCACCTGGTGAGGTGGATCCTCCAAGCCCACAGCACAGGTGGGCCCACGGGCCATGGATGTTGGAGCAGCAGGCAAGTAAGCCACGTGGGAAACAGCAGACATAGGAAACTACATGGGAAAAGGTGACTGAGGGGCTGAAAGTTACAGGCAGCCAGATCACAGACAGGTTGTAGAGATACTGAAGACCACAGGAAGACAAATGATTGAGGGACTGGAACTTGCAGGCAGCCAGGAGATGTCTTGGAGACTGCAGACAGGTTGTAGAAATGCTGAAGGCTGCATTCACATAGGAGTACTAGAAGTCTTAATGACATGCTCCAGGGCCTTAGGATACTCGGAATCGGGCTTTCTTGAGGCTTCATCACGGGAATCACAGGGACCGAGACCCGGCACTGTGACCCTGGTGGTGTCATTAAAAGTTCGGTGAGAGTGGCTCACTTATGAATAGAGATCTGGCATGGAGGGTTCATTCTGGGAAGGGATGACTGGACCTGGGGATACTTGTTAATTTATATGTGACGCCACCCACAGGTTGCGGCTATTGATGACCACTGCTACTCGACATTCTTCCTAGCGGCCGATGGTTGGGAGGCAGCAATGTTCTTAAGCCCTCTATGGGTAGGGTTGACCCCTAAGGTGGCCAAAGATACCTGAGTGACTTGGTAGTTGTGTTTCCGGTGCTTTAGACGTGTTTAGAAAGTTCACAGACACTGTGGGTTGCAGTCTTCAGTTCTTTGTGCAGCAGCCCGTTGAGCACTGAGTTCTCAGAGGCAGGGATCCAGCTAAACACTGGTAGTAGGATGGTTCCCCTGCAATATCTCCCCTTAGCCCTATGGTTGCCACCCTTTCAGCAGATGTGCGCGGTTGTCGGCCGTGTTACCATGAAAGTGTCACACAGTCTCCAGGTTGCTAGCTGAGCCTGGTCTTCTCCACTAATCTTTTGGCTTCCTGGTGCCCCTTGCGGCCTAGTCCTTCCACTTGCCTACGCTTGACAATGGATACGAGACCCATGGGTGGACTGCTCACTTCCCGTGCCTCTGGGACCCCCTCTTCCCCTTAGAGCCACTTGAGTGATGTTCTGCTCTAAGGTTCGGCCGCAGGACGAGCTCCTACTTGCTCCAATGCCCTGGACACTTCTCAGGTGTACTCTCTTCAGCTTCACTCCAACTCGACCTTGGTGTTCAACGGTCTTTACTCAGCTGTTCTATCACCTCCGTTCAACTGTGTCTTCTCAGCTGTTCTACTGTCATCTCCTACGTACTAGATGTTTCTCTCTTGTTTTATACCCCTTGTCCCGTGTCCCACGTTATCTACGTATGTTCTTCTTGACCTCACTCTTCCCAAAGTGCTCCCTCTAACTACTTACTTCACCACCCAACCCCATTACATTCGTTCCTAGTGTGATCTGGGTGTCCCGCTACCGGTCTGTACCCCTCTTACCAGCGAGTGGGATACTACACCCTAACAGGGTGGCGACTGGATCTGCAGGAGCACCACATTAATGCCAAGACATAGGTATCTTGGTGAGTCTTATATAGGTCCAGGTAGATGATCATACGGGATCATTATGTCAGGACAGCTGCGAAGCTGGACATGGAGCACAGCAGTGTCCTGTGGAGTGGGGTGAGGGAAGTAAAGCATGGATCTGCAACAGGTAAATAATAGAGCCCCCTCCTGGATGAGTCCGTAACCTCAGGAGCAAATACACACTCAGGCTCAGTCGTGTCTTCCCTCTGGTTTTACATATACACCAAATTTGGAGAAGATGTCTGTGGAGTCCTGATAGGAGCAAGGAAATGCTGAGCAAAGAGTCTCAGGAGGAGGCTGAGGTAGAGATTTGAGGCAATTGTGAAAACAAGATGGACGTCAATGGGTATTTTGGTTAGTCGGCCAATCAATGGTCGGAGCATGAAACTGTAGCCACAGACGTGCCAAAATTACCGATGCATTCGGAGAGTTACCTTCCCAGTCAGGAATTGGATACAACCTCCTGGAATTGCAGAGATCAGGTTTTGTCTGTGTCCACAGGGAAACAATAGGAATCTTCAGCCTTTTGGCCAAAGAGAAGTCCATGAAGTTCTCTGCTTTTCCAGAATCAATTAAATTTCTTCTTAGAACACAGAAGAACCAAAGGAAATGAACATGGGCATGAGAACCTTGTCTTTAGTGGAGGACAAAGCTACCCCCCTGGGCGATACCTCCTTTCTCACCTAGGGGCTAAAGTTATACTTTACTGCCTTCAATTTGGAACTGTATGTGCAAAAGTGAAGCTTTTGTGAAAGTCGATAGGTCTTTTGGTCGGTGAGAATCTTCAGTCACTGATTTGTAGAGGTCCCAGTGATTAAGGGCTTCACTTGTATTTTTGATACTCAGATAAAGCGAACAGCTATGGGCTGCCACCCCCAGATGCCTGGCTCTACCTTGGCTGGCAATCAAAAATACAGGGGAGCCCATTATTTGTTTTTAATTATTTAAATAAATAATAAGAAAAAAAAATGTCTGGGCTTAGCCCTATTTTTGATTGCCAGCCAAGGTAAAAAACAAAGCAGCTGGGATTCTCAGCATGGACAGTCTACAGAATTGCAGCTTGTAGCCGCCCCACTGCCATTGTGCTTCGTGTGCTTCATGGGACCATCGCTGTGGATTATCCTCGAAGGGCATGTTTGGGGTTAGTAAATGGGAAAATGAGGGCTGTCTGTGTGATTTTTTTCAAATTAAGGATTTTTCCCTGTGTGTTGTGTTTTTTTTTATTTATAACCGATAACTCGTGTATAAGCCGACCTGTATTTAAGCCGATCCCCCTACTTTTGACCCAAAACCTGGGATACCTATTGACAGGTATAAGCCGAGGGTGGACCCCAGCACTAGTGTATACAGCCCCCAGTGGTGGTATACAGCAGCCTCCAGTGGTAGTATACAGCAGCCCCAGTGGTAGTATACAGCAGCCCCAGTGGTAGTATACAGCAGCCCCAGAGGTAGTATACAGCAGCCCCAGAGGTATATACAGCAGCCCCAGTGGTAGTATACAGCAGCCCCAGAGGTAGTATACAGCAGCCCCAGTGGTATATATAGCAGCCCCAGTGGTAGTATACAGCAGCCCCAGAGGTAGTATACAGCAGCCCCAGTGGTAGTATACAGCAGCCCCAGTGGTAGTATACAGCAGCCCCAGGGTAGTATACAGCAGCCCCAGAGGTAGTATACAGCAGCCCCAGAGGTAGTATACAGCAGCCCAGTGGTAGTATACAACAGCCGCAGAGGTAGTATACAGCAGCCCCAGAGGTAGTATACAGCAGCCCCAGTGGTATATACAGCAGCCCCAGTGGTAGTATACAGCAGCCCCAGTGGTAGTATACAGCAGCAGCCCCTGTGGTAGTATACCGCAGCAGCCCCAGTGGTATATAAGGCCCCCCCCCCTTACTGGCCGCAATCCTGAAAAGAATACATTAGTATACTTATCCCTACCGCTGTCCCGCTGCCGCTGTCCCGCGCCGCCATCGCGCTCCTCCGTCTTCATCTAGCGTCTTCCGGCTTCCTCCTCTGGCGCGGCAATGACGTCATTGCCTGCGCCCACCGGAGGAAGCCGGAAGAAGACGGATGAAGCCGGAGGAGCCGATGGCGGCGGCGGGACAGCGGAGGGATAGGAAGTATACTAATGTATTCTTTTACAGGATTGCGGCCAGTAAGGGAGGGGGCCTGTATACTGATGGGGGGGTGACTGTATATGTATACAATGTATACAGTATACAGTGACTCGCGTATAAGCCGAGGGGGGAGACTTTGCAGCCCAATTTTTGGGCTGAAAAACTCGGCTTATACGCGAGTGTATGGTTTCTAAGAGATACTGAAACATTATCGATCTGAGCTTAAAGTGGTTTTCAGGCTTTTTCTATAATTTACATGTGTAGCTAGGCTGCAAAATGTTGACAGTTTGTAATATACATCCTGTCAACATTTTGTAGGATTTCCTAGATATCACCTATTTGCTTCTGCCAGAGAACATCCAGGGAGTGTGTTTGTGATGGAGCTGCATTTAAATGAAGAACTGGTGATTTACTCGCAGACTCCTACACACACGCCCCCTCCCCCAGTCTACAGCATGGCCAGCCACCCCAGACTGCTACAGCCCGCCCCAGTCCCAAGCATGACCACCCACTCCCACTGCACACAGCCCTCAGCTCCTCCACTGACACAGTGTACTGAATCTGCAGCTCTGTGGACTGCTCTGTGAGCTGCAGATTTGGCACACTGGGTTAGTGGAGGAAGCTGAGGGCTGTATGCAATCCTGTGTGCCCTCAGCTCGTGCTCCCCTGTGGCCGTCTTGCAGAGCGATGCTCCTCTCCTGCTCACTCTGTGCCCTATGTCAGAGTCAGAGGGACCGGTGCCTGCACATGATCTGGAGAGAAAAAGAGCAGAGAACAAGGCACTCCCGAGACGAAGGGGTCCAGGGATGGGTGTGAGCAATCACCAGACACCCGCATCACAGCGACGTACCTGGGAGGACCAGGTCACGAGAAGGGGTACGGCCAACATGAGATACAACAGTCATAGCATCAGAGGCTGCAGTATCTTAAGTGCTGCAGCCGAAACCGCGCACATCCGCTGAAAAGGTGGCCACAAAGGGTCAAGGGAAAGACGACATAGTAACCCTAGGAATGGCCCGCGGTCACTGGTTTGGGGCACTGTGTGAGCGAGGTGCAGGGCAGTTGCAATGGTGTTGACTGCTGTAACTGGGAACGACAAAGCTGTGAGTAAAAATCCAGAGACTGCACCCCACTGTGTTTGTGACTTTATTGCTGCACTTTGGGCAAACTGGGCCTCGTGAGCCTCAAAGACCATGTTTATGAACTGTAAGCCTGTGCCCAGCCAAAAAGATACAGGCACCATGATGATCATCAAGGAGGGAGTGGTGCGGCCTTCCCTCATGGGTTGGGTTACCAAGTGGCACGAAAAGCTGTACCCACCACCAAAGGAACCTCTGTGCAGCAGGACTTGTCAGTCAGCCAGAGAGACCACCCCCTGGTGTGGCCGATGACGCCAAGATAGAGAACCGCCCAAAGAAGGGATCAGGAGACTGGAGCGATACAGTCTTTGGAGCAAGATGGCAGCGCGGAGCTCAGAGGGCACCATGGAGAGATGTGACTGGAGGGCCTGGGAGTGCGGGGAGGAGAGCGAGGACCCCCCCAGAGTACCGGAGGAAGGCCTTGAGCAGCTGTCGCTCCTAGACCCAGGTTTTCTGCAAGGCAAGGTGGAGAGCATGGGCCAACAGCTGAGGAGAGCCTAGGTAGAGGCGGCTGCCCAAATGGAACCCCTGCAAGCGACACCAGCTGCAGGAAAAGACCAGGCTGCATCAGCTAGCACGGGTAGCACCTTACGACTCCAGAAGAGCGCAGACAGCTCAACCAAAGAGGTGCTGCCCTGGCAGAGGAGAAAAACAACATTCCAACTTGTGGTAACTGTGAGTGCTAGAATCTGTAAATAGATCACCGCTTATTGACCTGTAGGGTCCGGCAATTTTTCTTATTGTTGTTTGTTTTTATTATTTTTCTTTCAGCACTTTTATCATTGTGTTTTTGTATTTTTTTTTTTATTTGAATAAGACTGTGAAGATGTGGACTGAGCGCACCCGAACTGAGTTGTATATAGTTAGCACCACGGTGTACTCCATGTTGGTTTTGAAGCCGAGTTAAAGTACTTTACCACAGAACAAAACCCGTTTAGCGTGGCCGAATCAGTGGTACAATGGTGAGACCATCAACCTGCCCAGGACCTCTGTTGGGGGGTTATGTTAAACGGGTCCTCTGCCATCTTTGCACTTGGGACAGTGTGATGGACACCCGGAAAGGTTTCTCACTGGACCTTGTTGTAGTTGTGTCGCCCCTGTGACCAGGTGGCCACAAGAGGGAAGTGCAGCCAGGTAAGCAAGGTGGTTGCAAAACACACCCACACGGCACAAACACTGACCCTACGTCTAGGACTCTAGGTTGGGCAATGGGTGGTGGGTGTAGCAAAGTGGGTGGAACGTAGGTGGACACTGACAAAGTGGGTGGAGAGACCAACACAATAAAAAACCAGGACCACACAGGGGTAGTTAGCAGAGTGAGATGGAGTTAGTTGGAGGGTGAATAGAGAGAGTCTTCCCAGACAGTTTTGGGTTCCCTGGAGACACAGAATCAGCCTGGAAGTGACGGGAAGGGGAAAGACTGAAAGAGACCCCACAGCTGAGGAAGATGGGAGGACAAGGGCCCGGCAGCCTGATAGACCCGTGCTGCACGGAGGAACCCTTAGCACAGTGACTGAAAGTGAGCCTGGTGTGCCCAAATATCTGAACCTGGGACACTGGAGGGTTAGGCAAACCAGAGGACCAGCTCTGAAGAAGTGACTGGGGATTCCAGACCCTAATCACGAGACATGCCGGTGTGGGGCAGGTGCTTTAAGACCTGCAGTCTAACTTTCCACCATGGTCTAAGAACACAGTTGTCATGCTAGGACTGGTGACCCTGACTGTAAGGGAAATTTATTCACCTGTGAGTCCGCGACAACCAGATCGAACCTGTGGGTGAGTTACTACGTTAACACTGAGAGAAGAGCCTGAAAGGACTTTGAGGGAGCAACACAGAAAAGCTACCTGAGCTGCACAGTGTGAGTTACCCGGAGCAGAACTAAATTGTGTGAACTGTAACTGGAAAGAGCTGAAAGAATTGTACACTGTGTGAACTGTTGTGCTGTGAAATACCTAGTAAAGTACCCAGTAAGCTTATCACTGCCTGAGACTGTTCCTTTCCAGCACCAAGTCCAGCACTAGGACAACCAGCACTGTGGAGAGCTGCAGCAGCAAATGTTGCAATTGAATCATCCCACCTGAGAAACCACAGAAGGTCGTCCCTGCACACTGGCTGGAGGAGCTGCAGCTTGGAAGTAAGTGACTTGTACCCATCATAAACCCTCACTGCATCCATCCAATACTACTACTCCTGCCCTGGGGACCTCAGCCCTACCCAAGGAGGGCTTACCATCCACGCTGCCCCAAGTCACTGTCCCCAGCAGGAATACGGGAGCGGAGGTTCGTCTAACCACATACCCCGGGATGCATCACGACAAAATCCCTTGTAAATACCCCCTTTTTGGACTGATCCCAGGCCATGGGACCGGGTCACGACTACCGTGATACCCCAGAGAGACAGTGCCGGCCCGGGTCCCGAGTACCCCATAGCCTGGGGGCGAATCATAGTTATTTGTATACAGTTATATTTATAATATTATAGCCTTACCTTTTATACTTTTAGTTTGCAAAGTTTAAGAATAAGTGCCTTCTGTCAAGGGAAGAAATGTTTTATTGTTAATTGTTGGAATGAATTCCTAAAAGTGTTTTTGCATGTCTTTGAACCACTTGCTTTACTTGTTTGTTCCAGCCCAACGTGTTGTGTTTAAAGGGGAAGGGTGGGGGGGTAAATGTGGCGCCCCTGCAGATCCAGTCACCATGGAGGTACTGCACTCCACTTAGAGATGTAGTACCCCACTCTCGGGTAAGGAGGGGGGCACTGACGGGTATCCAAGCACCAAGACAGCACACCCCGCTCCAGGTCAGGGTCAGGGCGAGACGGTTACTGTGGGAGAGCACAGTCCCTGATCCTGGCTGGAAGGAAGAAACCAGACTAGTGGGGTTGGGCGGAGAGTAGAGTTTAGGGGAGCATCCGGGAGGGAGTGGAGTCAGGGAGGACACATGTAGGGGATGTGGGACACTTGAAAGACAGTATAAAAGGGACAATAGAAACATGTAGAGTTCGGTTGTTAGTTGGTGGAGAGCGGCTGGCAGGAGCAGAAGGAGCCTGTGAGGGCCAGAGTGTCTGTCAAGTAGAGGGGTAACATCTGGAGAGAGAAAGAGCAAGAGAACAAAGGTGCTCCAGAGGGTAGAAGGCGTCCCAGGGGACCGGGTAGTAAGCAATCCACCGTGAGACGCCCGCTTCCTCAGCGACTGTAGCCATGTGGAGGGACCAGGTCGCAGAGAAGGGGTACTGGGCCCCAGACTAGTGGAGAACAACCAGGCTCAGCTAGCAACTCGGAGGCTACAGTATCTCTAAGCACTGCAGCCGACACCGCACACATCCACTGAAAAGGTGGTCACATTGGGTCCAGGGACAGACGACGTAGTAACCCTAGGAAGGACCTGCAGTCACAGGCTCATGTGAGCGAGGTGCAGGGCAGGAGGGCAAAGCAAGAGCAGGAGAAGAGTCGACCGTGAAAGGACAGTAGAAAGGGGCACCGGTCTGCTCAACTACTTTTCCTGGGAGTTAGCTGGATCCTTCTTTTCCATCCCCAAGGACTCAGTACTCCGCAGGTAGTTGCAACGGTGATGACTGCTGTAACCGGGAACAACAAAGCTGTGAGTAAACATGACTGCACCCCGCTGTGTTTGTGACTTTCTTGCTGCACCCCTGCGCTGTAAGGGTGCCTTCACATTAGCGTTTGGCGCCGCAGCGTATGCTGCGTTCCCATACGCATTCAAACGCATGCGCACTGCGTTCCTATGTTTAACATAGGAACGCATGGTGCCTGCGTTTGCTGCGTTCGGGTGCGGATGCGGACGATATCTGCTCCTTCCGGTGTCCAGCATCCGCACCCGGGACGCAACATGTTGCATTTTTTGGAGTATGAAAAATCCGCAACCATCCGCATGCGGACACCTGCGGATATTATTAGCATTGCTGTCTATGGATACGCAAGGCTAAGCAACATATTGCGTATGACTTGTTTTGGGACGCATGCGGACAGCATAGTGCGCATGCCCAGAAAAGGTTTAAAGGTAGACGCCCACTCTCCACCCATGAGAATAAACGCATGCGGATGCATAAATGCATGCATACGCAAGGAAACGCTGCGTTTTTTAATAGGATTTTGTATGCACTTGCATATAACAAAAACGTGCGTTTGACTGCGTATGCATGCATATTGCCTTGCGGATACGCATGCGCATCATACGCTGCGGCGCCAAACGCTAATGTGAAGGCAGCCTAACACCAGTACCAACTCACTGATAACATCTGCTGCCCTGGGGGGGTCGGCCCTACCTGTGGAGGGCTTCACCACCAAGCTGCCTTATCACCAACCCTCCCCAGTGGAACTGCAAAGCAGCAGTGGCCATTACTAGCCGCAACCTGCGGGTGGCGTCACATAAATAAGAATCCCCAAGTCTGGTAATCTGATCCCAAGAAGAACCATTCCTAAACTCCCATATCTGAAACAGATCCCCTGTTCTTTCCCCTATTGATTGACCGCTCCGGGGCATGGGCCACCATGACATCTCCCAGTAATGACACCAAAATGGGTCCACTTCCAAGTACCCCACGGTCCCCATGGGGTGAGTCACTTGCCCATCACTAATGGTGACCTGATGCATATATGGAACCCAAAGGGCCGGGGTACACAGGATCGGGGTCTGGTCAGTCAGTGTCACGGTAGGTGACCCAGTGCGGTGGCCCTGCTCCACCTGGATAGGGGATAAGAAAAATGGAGCAATAGAAAATGTAAAAAAAATAGAAAAAAAAATAAAGTGTGACACTAGCTGAAGGTATCCAGCTACTAGGTGACTGGCACTACATGTATAATTCCCAAGGGATAGTTGTGACAGTGAGATGGTAACCCCCCCCTTCAATACGGGGTTGGCCCTTGAGAAATGGTAGAAATTATGATGGTAGTAGTAGTAAGGTCGTATAGGCAAGGGTGCAGAAGGAAAGAAGCCCAGACACAGTCTCTTTGCAGTTCTTTTACCTTTACTTGATTCAGCAGCAAGTCCTGGGTACTGGTCCTCCGGGTCTCAGGGACTGGCCAGTGTGAGAAGAACTAGGAACCGCTCTGACAGACGGGTATAGGGTACGCCATACTTGTCATACAAGTATACATACTGACTTGTCTCTGAAGTGAATGTTTAGGTATCTGAAGCTTTCCTATTCCCAATGATGTTCCTGTGGATGACTTCCAGGCAGGTAATGTGGGCCCTGTGAGCACCTGGACCCACCAGCTCTCTAATCCTCTTTATTGCTGTACCTCGGACAGCCCCTTGCAGTGTGATTATGACGCACCCCAGGGTATGGGGACTCAGTTATCTGGGCCATCTGCTGTGGTTGGGATGTCACTGGTGGCCTGCCCATACCCGTGGCCCTGGTGGTCTGCTTTCAAAAAGGGGAAAATTTGAAAATAATAAAGTATAAAGCTGACGTGACGCCACCTGCAGATTCTGGTGATGGGTCACCAGCGCCGCTTCAGACCTCCGGAGGGCGATGGTTCTGCAGCTTTAATGGAACAGCTCCCTGCAGGTGGAGCTGGGCCTCCGGGGCTGGAGTGCACCGATGATGGGGATGCAGACTGTAATTGTCAATGATCAGCAGTACGGTAGAAGAACAAACACACGGAGACTCTGCTCGTTGTTCGGTGCTCACATCCCTGACTCCTGCTTGGTGTATGGTGCTCACATCCCCGGCTCCTGCTCGATGTATGGCGCTCACATCCCTGACTCCGGCTCGGTGTATGGCGCTCACTTCCCCGGCTCCTGCTCGCTGTATGGCACTCACATCCCCGCCTCCTGCCCGGATTACAGTGCTCACTTCCCCGGCTCCTGCTTGGTGTATGGAGCTCACATTCCCGGCTCCTACTTGGTATACGGCGCTCACATTCCCGACATCTGCTTGGTGTATGGGGCTCACATCCCCGGCTCCTGCTCAGAGTACAGTGCTCACTTCCCCGGCTCCTGATTGGTGTATGGAGCTCACATTCCCGGCTCCTACTCGGTATACGGCGCTCACATTCCCGACATCTGCTCGGTGTACGGTACTCACATCCCCGGTTCCTATTCAGTGTATGGCATTCACTTTCCCGGCACCTGCTCGGTGTATGGCGCTTACATCCCCGGTTCCTGCTTGGTGTACGGCGCTCACATCCCCGATTCCTGCTCGGTGTATGGTGCTCACATCCCCAGCTCCTGCTCGGTGTACAGTGCTCACATCCCTGCCTTCTGTTCAGTGTATGGGGTTCACTTTCCCGGCTCCTGCTGGGTGTACGACCCACACATTTCCGGCTCCTGCTCGGTGTATGGCGCTCACATCCCCGTCTCCTGCTCGGTGTACAGCGCTCACATTCCCGGCTCCTGCTTGGTATACGGCGCGGATATTCTAGGCTCCTGTTCAGTGTATGCCATTCACTTTCCCGGCCCCTGCTCGGTGTATGGCGCTCACATCCCCGACTCCTGCTCGGTGTATGGCGCTCACATCCCCGACTCCTGCTCGGTGTATGGCACTTACATCCCCGGTTCCTGCTCAGTGTACAGCGCTCACATTCCCGACTCCTGCTTGGTATATGGCCCAGATATTCCCGGCTCCTGTTCAGTGTATGGCGTTCACTTTCCCGGCCCCTGCTCGGTGTACGGCACTCACATCCCCAGCTCCTGCTCGGTGTATTGCACTCACATCCCCGGTTCCTGCTCAGTGTACAGCGCTCACATTCCCGACTCCTGCTTGGTATATGGCCCAGATATTCCCGGCTCCTGTTCAGTGTATGGCGTTCACTTTCCGGGCTCCTGCACGGTGTACAGCGCTGACATGTCCGGCTCCTGCTCGGTGTACGGCGCTTACATGTCCGGCTCCTGCTCGGTGTACGGCGCTCACATTCCCGGCTCTTGCTTGGTATACGGCGCTGATATTCCAGGCTCCTGTTCAGTGTATGGCGTTCACTATCCCGGCCCCTGCTCGGTGTACGGCACTCACATCCCCAGCTCCTGCTCGGTGTATGGCACTCACATCCCCGGTTCCTGCTCAGTGTACAGCGCTCACATTCCCGACTCCTGCTTGGTATATGGCCCAGATATTCCCGGCTCCTGTTCAGTGTATGGCGTTCACTTTCCGGGCTCCTGCACGGTGTACAGCGCTGACATGTCCGGCTCCTGCTCGGTGTACGGCGCTTACATGTCCGGCTCCTGCTCGGTGTACGGCGCTCACATTCCCGGCTCTTGCTTGGTATACGGCGCTGATATTCCAGGCTCCTGTTCAGTGTATGGCGTTCACTTTCCCGGCCCCTGCTCGGTGTACGGCACTCACATCCCCAGCTCCTGCTCGGTGTATGGCACTCACATCCCCGGTTCCTGCTCAGTGTACAGCGCTCACATTCCCGACTCCTGCTTGGTATATGGCCCAGATATTCCCGGCTCCTGTTCAGTGTATGGCGTTCACTTTCCGGGCTCCTGCACGGTGTACAGCGCTGACATGTCCGGCTCCTGCTCGGTGTACGGCGCTTACATGTCCGGCTCCTGCTCGGTGTACGGCGCTCACATTCCCGGCTCTTGCTTGGTATACGGCGCTGATATTCCAGGCTCCTGTTCAGTGTATGGCGTTCACTTTCCCGGCCCCTGCTCGGTGTAGGCACTCACATCCCCAGCTCCTGCTCGGTGTATGGCACTCATATCCCTGGCTCCTGCTTGGTGTATGGCGCTTACATCCCCGGTTCCTCTGTCAGCGCTCACATTCCCGACTCCTGCTTGGTATACGGCCCAGATATTCCCGGCTCCTGTTCAGTGTATGGCGTTCACTTTCCCGGCTCCTGCTCTGTGTACGGCGCTCACATGTCCGAGCTCTTGCTCGATGTATGGCGCTCACATCCCCGGCTACTGCTCGGTGTATGGCGCTTACATCCCAGGTTCTGCTTGGTGTATGGCACTCACATCCCCGATTCCTGCTTGGTGCATGGCGCTCACATCCCTGGCTCCAGTTCAGTGTATGGCTCACTTTCCCGGCTCCTGCTCAGTGTACGGCGCACACATCTCCGGCTCCTGCTCGGTAGCTACACCCCGCTCCAGTCGTTATGGCGCTTACTATACCCCGGCTCCTGCTCGGTGTATGGCGCTCACATTCCCTGCTCCTGTTCGGTGTAGGAGCTCACTTCCCAGCTCCTTTCCCCCCAGCTCCTGCTTGGTGTACGGCGCACACATTCCCAGCACTGCTTGGTGTACGGCGCTCACATACCAAGCTACTGCTGGTGTACGGCTCACATCCCCGACTCCTGCTCGTTTAATGCTCTACAGCTTTCTGTATCCTCAGGTCCTGAGTTGTAAAATGAGCAGATCTCCACCGTAATTGACTTTACATGTTTTAATGTTACTCTTGGGGTCTCAGTCATTACGGACGATGGATTTGTTTTCACCGAGGATGATAAATCATTTAAAGCAATGAACAAATGGAGTCGTGTGAGCTTTGCCGCCGGCCATGAGATTACTAAATATTCAACGGTTACAGAAATAGGTACAAACACCGGGAAGTGCAAATGTCGTCCAAACATGAAGGGACCCCTATACCGGAGCAGAGGGGTAAGAGTTAAAATAGAAACCCCTGGCTGTGCTGATTTGTGCCATCACTGTCCTCCTCCCCACCCTTTTCTTGCCCCAGGAGGTGCACTGTCCTCAGTGAATGATTGTAAAGGGGTCACACATCACAAGATCAGATCGCTCACAGGTGATGATCCCTAAATCACATCTATAATACAACAAACTGATACCAGCCTTTTACTTAAGATCTCCCCTATATCGTAATAACAAAAGCCGCTGCTCCCCCCAATACAGGAGCGGAAATCAGCACTGATTAATGTGGAAACTATAGCAGGAGAACGCCGGGGAGAAATCCTGCCATATATAGGTATATCATACAGAGAAAAACACCGCCATATATATATCATTGAGAAACCTGCAAAATATTTCAGAGAAAAACACCGCCATATATTTCTCAGTCAGATAAAACACTGCCATATATATTTAAAAAGAGAAAACACCGCCAAATATATTTCAGAGAAACACGCCATATATATATCTCAGAGTAATTACTGCCTATATATTAACAGAGAAAAACACCATATATATGTCCTACAGAGCAAATACACTGCCATTATATTCATACAGAGAAAAAACACCGCTACAATATATCATACGAGAAAAACACGCCTATATATTCTTAATTGAGAAAAACACCGCATAACTATATGCAGAGAAAACACTCTATATATTATACAGAGAAAAGACCGCCAAATATATTGCATCCAGAGAAAACACTGCATTATATATTATACAAGAAAACACCGCCTTTATATATAGAGAAAACATGCATATAATTATACAGAAAAAGATCCCAATATATATCATCAGAGGAAAAACACTGCCATATATATATTATACAGAGAAAAACACCGCCATATATATATCATACAGAGAAAAACACCGCCATATATATATCATACAGAGAAAAAACACTGCCATATATATATATTATACAGAGAAAAACACCGCCATATATATATCATACAGAGAAAAACACCGCCATATATATATTATACAGAGAAAAACACCGCCATATATACAGTTGTGGCCAAAAGTATTGACACCCCTGCAATTCTGTCAGATAATACTCAGTTTCTTCCTGAAAATGATTGCAATCACAAATTCTTTGGTATTATTATCTTCATTTAATTTGTCTTCAATGAAAAAACACAAAGAATTGTCCTAAAGCCAAATTGGATATAATTCCACCAAACATAAAAAAGGGGGTGGACAAAAGTATTGGCACTGTTAGAGAAATCATGTGATGCTTCTGTAATTTGTGTAACTAACAGCACCCGTAACTTACCTGTGGCACCTAACAGGTGTTGGCAATAACTAAATCACACTTGCAGCCAGTTGACATGGATTAAAGTTGACTCAACCTCTGTCCTGTGTCCTTGTGTGTACCACATTGAGCATGGAGAAAAGAAAGAAGACCAAAGAACTGTCTGAGGACTTGAGAAACCAAATTGTGAGGAAGCATGAGCAATCTCAAGGCTACAAGTCCATCTCCAAAGACCTGAATGTTCCTGTGTCTACCGTGCACAGTGTCATCAAGAAGTTTAAAGCCCATGGCACTGTGGCTAACCTCCCTAGATGTGGACGGAAAAGAAAAATTGACGAGAGATTTCAACCAAGATTGTGCAGATGGTGGATAAAGAACCTCGACTAACATCCAAACAAGTTCAAGCTGCCCTGCAGTCCGAGGGTACAGCAGTGTCAACCCGTACTATCCGTCGGCGTCTGAATGAAAAGGGACTGTATAGTAGGAGACCCAGGAAGACCCCACTTCTTACCCCGAGACATAAAAAAGCCAGGCTGGAGTTTGCCAAAACTTACCTGAGAAAGCCAAAAACGTTTTGGAAGAATGTTCTCTGGTCAGATGAGACAAAAGTAGAGCTTTATGGGCAAAGCATCAACATAGAGTTTACAGGAGAAAAAAAGAGGCATTCAAAGAAAAGAACACGGTCCCTACAGTCAAACATGGCGGAGGCTCCCTGATGTTTTGGGGTTGCTTTGCTGCCTCTGGCACTGGACTGCTTGACCGTGTGCATGGCATTATGAAGTCTGAAGACTACTAACACATTTTGCAGCATAATGTAGGGCCCAGTGTGAGAAAGCTGGGTCTCCCTCAGAGGTCATGGGTGTTCCAGCAGGACAATGACCCAAAACACACTTCAAAAAGCACTAGAAAATGGTTTGAGAGAAAGCACTGGAGACTTCTAAGGTGGCAGCAATGAGTCCAGACCTAAATCCCATAGAACACCTGTGGAGAGATGTAAAAATGGCAGTTTGGAGAAGGCACCCTTCACATATCAGGGACCTGGAGCAGTTTGCCAAAGAAGAATGGTCTAAAATTCCAGCAGAGCATTGTAAGAAACTCATTGATGGTTACCGGAAGCGGTTGATCGCAGTTATTTTGGCTAAAGGTTGTGCAACCAAGTATTAGGCATGAGGGTCCAATACTTTTGTCCGGCCCATTTTTGGAGTTTTGTGTGAAATGATCAATGTTTTGCTTTTTGCTTCATTCTCTTTTGTGTTTTTTTCATTGAAGACAAATTAAATGAAGATAATAATAGCAAAGAATCTGTGATTGCAATCATTTTCAGGAAGAAACTGAGGATTATCTGACAGAATTGCAGGGGGTCAATACTTTTGGCCAAACTGTACACTGCAAAACCCAAATTAAAGAAATCCAAAGGTGTTAAAGATAATAAAAATGGAATACTTACCCTCCGCCGTGTGTTCGGGGAGCCGATAGCCCAGACATCCACAGGTACCGACCTTTCAAGATCTTATAAGATCAGTAATTGCACCAAACACACATGGCAGGTTCTCCACCGAATGAGAAGCTCTGGGACGCCCAACAAGAAAGAGGAACTTTAAATAGGAGCCGACCCTCAGCAATAGGCTGGGGACAGCAAGTCAAGCGCACGCACTCCACCTAATAAAAGTGGGGAAGGTGAGGCCACGTGCACCCTAAGCACAGACAGAAACCAGTACAGCATAGCCAGCACAGGAACTGGGGCACCTGGCAGCGGATGCAAGCCTGGATACACGTGGAAAGTCATTCACCAGCTGCAGAGGACCTCACAACCCGCGGGTAGCCTCCACAACAGCAGCCAGGGGCCACACACGCGGATGGTCTGTACAACAGGCGTACGGCTACACAGCAGAGCAGGGAACTGAGCAGCATCCATACAGGTAACAGACAACAGTATCCCAGCTGGTTAGGGGGGAATTAATTATTCATTAGTATGTGTGATTACCTGTATAAAAGCAGAAGTTTTGTCAGTTTGCTGGTCTGGATCATTTACAGTAGGTATGTGGTAACAAATATAAAGGAGGAAAGACATCACCAATGATCTTATAGAAGCAATTAATGCTGCCCATCAATCTAGAAAATATTATAAGGCTATTTCCAAGCAATTAGTCCATTATTCTAGTGTGAAAAAGATGGAAAACATTCAAGACAGCTGAAACCATTTCAAGAATTACTGAGCTCAGAGACATTGAAAAAGACCCAAGAGCTAAAGCTCAGACTCTAAAGGTCTCAACATGACAAACTATCAAGTTTGTGTGTACAGGGGCTGCCAGGAGAAAGCCTCTTCTTCTAAAAAGAACATTTTTGTTTGTGGGTTGCATTAATCACATAAGCAAGTTAGTGATGAAAGAATTTCAATTACAGAAACTAAAGACAGATGATGACAATGCGATGCCCCAACTCCAGAAGATCCCAATCCAGCCATCAACAATACTCCTTAGATTCTTCTAGACGATGGCTATCACAACCGTAGCTCGTGAGTCGGTGTAACACTTATGTGGATATCTCAGGAATCTGATGGCGTAGGGCAATGACAAGACAGAGACAAAGGTTTTAAGTTCAAATTTGTAACATCATACAGCAATCTACTTATATAATCCGCAGTTGGGAATTCGGGCACTGTAGCCGAATCCCAACATGCTTTGCGGGACTGCGAGTGATGACGCGCAGCGTCATCACGAGCCGCAGACCCGCACTACTGTAAAAAAAAAAAAAAAAGGTTAATGCTCACCTCTCCCCGAGCCCCCGCCGTCTCCTGCCGTCTTCCTCCAGGCTTCCTCCAGGCTCCCGGTGGCTGCCGCAGGCTCCGAGTGTCTGCAGAGCTCTTCTACTGCAGTCAAGGACCTGTGGTGCTGTCACAGTCACGTGACACCAGGTTACTCCATGGTAACCTGGTGTCACGTGACTGTGACATCACTGCAGGTCTTCAACTGCACTAGACGAGCTCTGCAGACACTGGAGCCTGCGGCAGCCACCGGGAGCCTGGAGGAAGCCTGGAGGAAGACGGCAGGAGACGGCGGGGGCTCGGGAGAGGTGAGCATTAACTTGTTTTTTTTTTAACCCCTGCCTTCCTGTTTGGAGACCTTTTACTGTACTGAGCATGCTCAGTACAGTAAATGTCTCCTCCAGCCTCACAGCCTCCCCATCCTCACTGCCTCCTCCAGCCTCAGTCTCCTCCAGCCTCACAGTCTCCTCCAGCCTCACAGCCTCCCCATCCTCACAGCCTCCTACAGCCTCCTCCAGCCTCACAGCCTCCCCATCCTCACAGCCTCCTCCAGCCTCACAGCCTCCTCCAGCCTCACAGCCTCCTCATCCTCACAGCCTCCTCCAGCCTCACAGCCTCCTCCAGCCTCACAGCCTCCTCCAGCCTCACAGCCTCCCCATCCTCACAGCCTCCTCCAGCCTCACATCCTCCTCCAGCCTCACATCCTCCTCCAGCCTCACAGCCTCCTCCAGCCTCACAGCCTCCCCATCCTCACTGCCTCCTCCAGCCTCACAGTCTCCTCCAGCCTCACTGCCTCCCCATCCTCACAGCCTCCTCCAGCCTCCTCCAGCCTCACAGCCTCCCCATCCTCACAGCCTCCTACAGCCTCACACCCTCCTCCAGCCTCACAGCCTCCCCATCCTCACAGCCTCCTCCAGCCTCACATCCTCCTCCAGCCTCACAGCCTCCTCCAGCCTCCTCCAGCCTCACAGCCTCCCCATCCTCACAGCCTCCTCCAGCCTCACAGCCTCCTCCAGCCTCACAGCCTCCTCCAGCCTCACAGCCTCCCCATCTTCACTGCCTCCTCCAGCCTCACAGTCTCCTCCAGCCTCACAGCCTCCTCCAGCCTCACAGCCTCCTCCAGCCTCACAGCCTCCCCATCCTCACAGCCTCCTACAGCCTCACACCCTCCTCCAGCCTCACACCCTCCTCCAGCCTCACAGCCTCCCCATCCTCACAGCCTCCTCCAGCCTCACAGCCTCCTCCAGCCTCACAGCCTCCTACAGCCTCACACCCTCCTCCAGCCTCACACCCTCCTCCAGCCTCACAGCCTCCCCATCCTCACAGCCTCCTCCAGCCTCACAGCCTCCTCCAGCCTCACAGCCTCCTCCAGCCTCACAGCCTCCCCATCCTCACTGCCTCCTCCAGCCTCACAGCCTCCCCATCCTCACAGCCTCCTCCAGCCTCACAGCCTCCTCCAGCCTCACAGCCTCCTCATCCTCACAGCCTCCTCCAGCCTCACAGCCTCCTCCAGCCTCACATCCTCCCCAGCCTCACAGCCTCCTCCAGCCTCACAGCCTCCTCCAGCCTCACAGCCTCCCCATCCTCACTGCCTCCTCCAGCCTCACAGTCTCCTCCAGCCTCACTGCCTCCCCATCCTCACAGCCTCCTACAGCCTCCTCCAGCCTCACAGCCTCCCCATCCTCACAGCCTCCTACAGCCTCACACCCTCCTCCAGCCTCACAGCCTCCCCATCCTCACAGCCTCCTCCAGCCTCACATCCTCCTCCAGCCTCACAGCCTCCTCCAGCCTCACAGCCTCCCCATCCTCACAGCCTCCTCCAGCCTCACAGCCTCCTCCAGCCTCACAGCCTCCTCCAGCCTCACAGCCTCCCCATCTTCACTGCCTCCTCCAGCCTCACAGTCTCCTCCAGCCTCACAGTCTCCTCCAGCCTCACAGCCTCCTCCAGCCTCACAGCCTCCTCCAGCCTCACAGCCTCCCCATCCTCACAGCCTCCTACAGCCTCACACCCTCCTCCAGCCTCACACCCTCCTCCAGCCTCACACCTCCTCTCCAGCCTCACATCCCTCCAGCATCACAGCCTCCTCCAGCCTCACAGCCTCCCCATCCTCACAGCCTCCTCCAGCCTCACAGCCTCCTCCAGCCTCACAGCCTCCTCCAGCCTCACAGCGTCCCCATCCTCACAGCCTCCTCCAGCCTCACAGCCTCCTCCAGCCTCACAGCCTCCTCCAGCCTCACATCCTCCTCCAGCCTCAGCCTCCCCATCCTCACAGCCTCCTCCAGCCTCACAGCCTCCTCCAGGCTCACAGCCTCCCCATCCTCACAGCCTCCCCATCCTCACAGCCTCCTCCAGCCTCACAGCCTCCCCATCCTCACAGCCTCCTCCAGCCTCACAGCCTCCTCCAGCCTCACACCCTCCTCCAGCCTCACACCCTCCTCCAGCCTCACATCCTCCTCCAGCCTCACATCCTCCTCCAGCATCACAGCCTCCTCCAGCCTCACAGCCTCCTCCAGCCTCACAGCCTCCCCATCCTCACAGCCTCCCCATCCTCACAGCCTCCTCCAGCCTCACAGCCTCCTCTAGCCTCACAGCCTCCTCCAGCCTTAGCCTCCCCATCCTCACAGCCTCCTCCAGCCTCACAGCCTCCTCCAGCCTCACAGCCTCCCCATCCTCACAGCCTCCTCCAGCCTCACAGCCTCCTCCATCCTCACAGCCTCCTCCATCCTCACAGCCTCCTCCAGCCTCACAGCCTCCCCATCCTCACAGCCTCCTCCAGCCTCACAGCCTCCTCCAGCCTCTCAGCCTCCTCCATCCTCAGCCGCACTACCTGACACCGCTGCCATCCTGCCAACCGTCGGCCCCGCTCCATCGCCACCGCCCTTGCGCCCTCCGCGAGGTCCATGCTGCCCGGATGCCGCCGGAGCCTTCCGCCCCTCGCTACTCTCTCACCACTGGGCTCTCAATGTCGCCATGCTGGTGGAGTAGCGGTCTACGGGCTGTGGCCGGGTGCCGGGAGCCAGGGACGTCGTCCTGTGGCCGGCAACAGCCAATGGGAGTGAGCGGACCGTCTCAGCCTGCAAAGCCTGACACGCCCCGCTCACTCCCATTGCCTGCCCCCGCCGCCTCTGCAAGCGGATTGGGCGCTGTGTTGTACACACAGGACGCCCATCCCATTGCCCAGGACTTGGCGTCCTAGACCAATCGGATGACCGTCCTGTCTTTACCACACACCGCCCAATCCACTCCTTCCGCTCAGGTCACATGTGTGACCTGAGGGCAAGAACTGATCCCTCTCTGCATCACCCAACCCGCCGCAGAGGACAATGCCGTGTGACTGGGGCTCCGATCAGCCCCAGCACGCAGCCACGTCCTGCCGCCGAGCGGTGATGTCACCCCTCCAGCCGCATCTCTCCTCACCCCTCCAGCCAGACCTCTCCTCACCCCTCCATCTGGACCTCTCCTCACCACTCCAGCCTCTGCTCTCCTCCACCCTCCAGCCTCTGCTCCCCTCACTCCTCCAGCCTCCCGCCACATCATACTCTGCTATCCACAGAGCCCCCTCTATACTCTGACACCCACAGAGCTGCCTGTATACTCTCCTACCCACACAGCCGCCTGTATACTCTGCTACCCACAGAACTGCCTCTATACTCTGCTACCCACAGAGCTGCCTCTATACTCTGCTACCCACAGAGCCGCCTCTATACTCTGCTACCCACAGAGCCGCCTCTATACTCTGCTACCCACAGAGCCTTCTCTATACTCTGCTACCCACAGAGCCGCCTCTATACTCTGCTACCCACAGAGCCGCCTCTATACTCTGCTACCCACAGAGCCTTCTCTATACTCTGCTACACACAGAGCCGCCTGTATAATCTGCTAACCACAAACCCGCCTGTATACTCTGCTACCCACAGAGCCGCCTGTATACTTTTCTACCCAGAGAGCCGCCTGTATAATCTGCTACCTTCAGAGCAGTCTGTATACTCTGCTACTCACAGACCCGCCTGTATAGTCTGCTACCCACAGAGCCCCATGTATACTCTGCTAGCCACTCACCCGCCTGTATACACACAATTCATTTCACAGCACTCCCGATGCAATTGCATCGGGCCTTTTTACTAGTAAACAAATTCATAAACACGACAAGGCCAGCAACAAAAAATAGTCCTTAGGGCGCAGTTCACACACTGCAGAGCCGATAATGGAAAGTCTTTAGGGTACAGTTCATATATTGCAGAGCTGATAACAGAAATAGCCTTTAGGGTACAGTTCACACACTGCAGAGCCAATAATGGAAATAGGATTTAGGGTACAGTTCACACACTGCAGAGCCAATAACAGAAATAGTCTTTTGAGTACAGTTCACACAGTCCCGAACTTAGTACTGTGCAGTGTTGTTAGCACAAGTCCCGAACTGTCCAAGAACCGCAGTGCAAACAACTCACAATCAAACTAAATGGCAAGAACAACAGCTTACGTGCAGCAGAGCAGACCACAGGAAACAGACAAGCTGGAGCAATAGTTCACAGAACACAGCTTGTTGCTGGAAGGCAACCAGAGATCAGGTGAGTCACAGCAGAGCAGGTGGCTGAAAACATTGTAAGAAGAGCAGTCTCATAATGGCTGGATAGAGAAGGAGCTGAACTCAGGTAATGCACTGAGGAGTAAGAGAAGAGACAAAATACTCAAGAAAGGCTTAAATGTCGGACCAGAGGTTAAATAAGCAGGATAGGCAGGGAACACATGGTCGAGACGATGCAGCAGACATCATCTAGGATAAGGGCAAGGAAAGAGGGAAGGTTCATTGGAAAAGCCAGAATTCTGACAGTCAGCAAGTATAGTCCTTAGGATAGTTCCTCAAATCCAGACAATAGATATCACGACTGTAGCATGTGTATCCAGCTCCAGTCTTTATAGTCCATCCATGGGCTTTAGGACCTGACCTAAGAAATGATCATCTCGCTTCCATTTTACAGCACCAACTAACTTAAACATATGGCTTATTGTTCCAGAAGCCCAGTCTCCTGCCCTGTCTGCAGGATGTGTACTGCGGAAACCCGTGCAAGCCAAAATGCCCACCTCCACCAAATGCTGGATTGAAATGGTAACATAGACCTGATAGCACTATATCATCAAAAGAGGCTGGAAGTGACACTCTGGTACATCCCTTCCCCTTCAACAACCTGTGAACAAAAAAATCCACATAACTAGAGATCTGTGCTGGAAAAGTCCAATAGTCAGTAGTCGGTGGCCAGCTCCTCACACTAACAGTCAAGCACAGTGATTATTTTAGATAGCTTTGCATCACATGACCCAGGCACATTGCAGTCATGGAGTTGCCCATGGACTTGTCATGAGTGTCTCCCGACATTCTGGGATCTGACAGTTCACAGTACCGTATGAAACTATTGGTTTTAAATGTACTGGCTTTGTTTTGGTGTAGCAAGGTTTAAGGACTCTTCTTGTTTCCTTGTTACTGCTATCTCAGGTGAGCCAGTTTGTGATCACCCCCCTTCATTTTAAATAGTCACATGTTCCATCACCTGATGCCAGTTATAGAATTTATTTCTGAACTGACCACCGTGAGGGAGAGAGTCTCTGGTAGTTGTGGAGTCGTGTCATTTGCAGCCCTGAGGTTTGGCTGCAACTTTGGAGTTGGTGTTGATCTTTTTTATGCCTGAGTTCCCTGTGAGTCTCCCTTGCAGGGGTTAAGTCTAGCGCACTCATCAAGGTTTGCACTATCCAGGGTGAGGGGAGGGAAATCTAGGGACTAGGCATGTGATGGTGATGGAGGGAAGTATTAGGGAGCTCAAGGTACAGACACAGGTTACTGGCAGGAGGTGACCCCTCTCCCTTCCATTAGGGCCTTCCCACCCTTTCTATCCCATTGATAACCTCTATGTTGTGCCATGCGCTAGGTGTTCTCTAGCCCGAACATGACAATACTAAAGTATTTTATAGTTGTCATGTGTTGACTGCATGGCTAGTATTATGAGTTTGTGCTTTGCCTGCTGGTGGACTAAACTTTAGAGTTTAGTTTCTTCCTATAATGGCTCGACTTTCCCTCCACTAGGTGTTGTAGATAAAGCTCATTTTTACTTCGACCCCATGCTGTGAAGTCGGGCTGTGCTGAGCTGTGTTTTTGCTGCTGTAGACTTCCATTAAAGTTGCTGGATTTTTCCCAATCCGTGGGTGGAGGTAGGTGATCAGGTGGGCTAGGGTGGCGACCCAGACTTCCTCACCTTTAGAGGTATCTTAAGGAACAGGGCTAGTCAGGGACCCCACTAGCTCCTCTGAACACTCTTTCCCACTTACCATCTTGCCTTCTGATTCCCTATCCGTTATACCACCCCATGACAATAGTCAAATGGGAAGCCACCAATAAGAAAATAAGGCTTGGCCAAAATTGGGTCATCTGGGTCAGATCTACATCAGAATGAGAAGCTGTGATACAATCTTTGCCATTGTGAGACACATTATCTAATGTGCTGATAAATATCCATTTTTTCTTCATCTGACTTTGGAGTGCTGCCCCCATATTTTGGAGTCTTTAATGCAATATTTTGGTGATACCTGTGGGGGAAGTGCTGTTGTATTTTCCTATCTCTATTCCCTCATCCCCGGTGCTGTTCCCCCCTGTTCACACTGATGGAGGCACGGTTGGGTTTCTTTCTTCTGTCGCTGGTTCCATATTTATTGTATTAATGTTTTCCTTTGTAGTGAACGATAATTACGACCTGTCCCCAGAAATGTAACTTTGTGATTCTCGGCTTTTTATGTGTTTTAATGTATTTATAGAGAGATGAATATTGTGTTGCCAAGGAGAAGTTAATTGTTCCTCTCGTTGACATTCCTGCTCCTATTCAGCTCCACTATGAAACACATTAGCAGACGAGCGCCGTACAGCCCGAGCCGTGCAATACACGGCAAAGCAAGCTCACGTGTGCACGAGATGGGGCGGACAGGTGAGGTTTTCAAGGCTGTCTCTATTCTCTCTGCACACAATAACATACTGCATTAGTAGTTACCGAATGTTATGATTTATGTGTTATCATTATGTAGCAACTAGCATTGGAATATAGGTCTAGTACTAAAAAAAACTGCAACTGACCCAGCTGATGTTTGTACAGACTAAGGGTTCCTACCCAGTAGTTACTGTACAGACTAAGGATCCTTACCCAGTCAGTTCCTGTACAGCTAAAGATGACCTCTGGACCCGAGACAGTTATGTTACAGACTAAGTTTCCTGACCCTGCTGGTTCTTCCAGACTAAGGTTCCTGACCCAGATAGTTACTGTACAAAGTTTCCTGACCCAGCTGGTTCTGTACAGACTAAGGTTTCTGACCAGCTTTGTGTTTTGTACAAAACTAAAAGGTTCCTGATCGAGACAGTTATTGTAAGACTAATGTTTCCTGACACCCTGAGAATTACTGTACAGACTAAGGTTTCCTGACCAGCTGGTTTCTGTACAGACTAAAATTTCTGACCCAGACAGTTCCTGTACAGACTAAGATTCCTGACCCAGTCAGTTACTGTACAGACTAAGGTTCCTGCCCAGCTGGTTATGTTAAGACTAAGGTTCCTGACTCAGCTGGTTTCTGTACAGACTAAAATTTCTGACCCAGACAGTTCCTGTACAGACTAAGTTCCTGACCGAGCAGTTATTGTACAGACTAAGGTTTCCTGACTCAGCTGGTTTCTGTAAGACTAAGCTTCCTGAGCTAATGACAAATTACTGTACAGTCTAAGGTTCTGACCGAGCAGTTATTGTACATGACTAAGGTTCCTGACTCAGCTGGTTTCTGTACAGATAAATTTCTGACCCAGACAATTCCTGTACAGACTAAGTTCTGACCAGTCAGTTACTGTACAGACTAAGGTTCCTGACCAGCTGGTTACTGTTGAGACTAAGGTTCCTGACTCAGCTGGTTTCTGTACAGACTAAGATTTCTGATGCAGACAGTTCCTGTACAGACTAAGGTTCCTGACCGAGACAGTTATTGTCTACAGACTAAGCTTCCTGAGCTAGACAATTACTGTACAATCTAAGGGCCCTTTCACATCAGCGTTTTTTTCAAATCGCGGCAATGCGGTGAAAAAAACGCATCTGCCGCATTACCGCATACCGGCTGCACTTGCGGCAAGGTTGCGGCGCGGTTGCGGTAAACGCCATACAAGGTATAGGCGGACTTGCGGCAGGTGCGCGTTTTGGCACTTGCGGCAGGGGCGGCCGCGAAAAAAAACGCAGCTGACAGCCGCACCTGCCGCAGTCCGCCTATCCTTGTATGGCGTTTACCGCAACCGTGCCGCAAGTGCAGCCGATATGCGGTAATTTGCGGAAGATGCGTTTTTTTCACCGCATCTGCCGCGATTTGAAACAAACGCTGATGTGAAAGGGCCCTAAGTTTCTGATTCAGCCAGTTACTGTACATACTAAGGGTCCTGACCCAGCTGATGACTGTCCAGACTAAGGTTCCTGACCTAGACAGTTACTGTACAGACAAAGGTACCTGACCCTGAAGTCCCTTGTGACCCCTGCATGAGTCGGAATGGCCCTAACCACAGACTAGGAGAAAAACCACTTGGTCTTGGCTGCCTGAAAAGCCATTGAGTGTTTCTGATATATCCCAGGGAACTGAGGGAAAGTGTAGAGTACAATATATCCAAACAGGGAAGGAGTGCTGAGATAGAAAAGAATCCAAAGGGAGAAAAACAACCACGAATACAAAGGAAAGGAATTTAGGGGACTGCCACCTACATCCTAACTACAAGAAGAAGAGAGGAGCAGGGTGGAGAGCAGAAATAGCAGAAAAAATCATCCCAGCTGGTCTCTTACTGACTGGCAGAACAAACGCAGTATGGCTGGACTGCCAAGCAAAGCCCACTTCAAAATATCACCAGCAGGAAAGGACAGCAAGGGGAAGGTATAAATAGCCGCATCAGTGATTGTTCTGATCAATAAACAAATGGAAACACCTTCTATCCTAAAAGGACTAAAGCAAGGATAACAGGCAAAAAACATCCAGACAAAGAGTGAACCTGCTGTGGCTCTACAGATAGGGAAGAATCCAGTGCGGGATCGGGCTTACGGTCTTGTTACTGACCACCTTCTACCCTTAATACGTCGATTGCCTAGTGGGTGATTTTACTCTATCGCTTTGTGATTACAGGATCCGCCAGATAATGCTGTTTGGTGGCTGAATGGATTAATTCATGTTTGTCGTCCGGAGCTGAGAGATGTCTCAACATGAGCATTAGTATGAAGCGCAGCAGCGGGTGACACTGTAATTATGGGGACGTTCCACTAAACAATAACAGCTATTCTGTGTAGAGGAGCGGAAATCTTTTCAGAACCGCGGAGAGCGTCCAATCTACTGACAGCACAATAACCAGGAGAATCAGGGAGATACATCAGCCGTCCCCCCATAGAAGATACATTACCGTGTCACCCCAATGGTTTGTGATCGATCGACTTGTTCTACAAGTTTAGAAATTACTGACAGTGATGACAAAAATTGCAGCCATCGCCAAACATCACCTCAGCTGAACTCACAATCTGCCCCCTGGTACAAGGAAGCAAGACTAAGAAAGAAAGGAGAGAGGAGAAGGACTATCTACATGTCAGCTGAAGGATTAATTACGAAGGCTTCAGCCTGTGATACCTAATAGGGCCATGTGTATAGAACGACAGAGGGTCAGAGGATCCACATCTTCAGAAAGAATGCTCAAGCCGTGCTGGGTATACATAGAGCCATAGAATCATATAGTTATAGAGTGTGAAGGGATCTCCTGGGTCATCGTGTGAAGGGACCTCCTGCGTCATCATGTGAAGGGATCTCCTGGGTCATTGTGTGAAGGGATCTCCTGGGTCATTGTGTGAAGGGACCTCCTGGGTCATTGTGTGAAGTGACCTCCTGGGTCATTGTGTGAAGTGACCTCCGGGGTCATCATGTGAAGGGTCCTCCTCGGTCATCATGTGAAGGGATCTCCTGATCTATCATATGAAGGGACCTCCTGGGTCACCATGTGAAGGGATCTCCTGATCTATCGTATGAAGGGACCTCATGAGTCATCATGTGAAGGGACTTCCTGGGTCATTATGTGAAGAGACCTCCTGGGTCATCATGTGAAGGGACCTCCTGGGTCATTATGTGAAGGGACCTCATGGGTCATCATGGGAAGGGACCTCCTGGGTCCTGGAGTTTGAGACCCCTGGTGTAAAGGAACTTCCTGGGTGATCATGTGAAGGGATCTCCTGAGTCATCGTGGGAAGGGGCCTCCTCCTGGGCCATCATGTAAAGGGACCTCCTGAGTGATCATGTGAAGGGACCTCCTGGGTCATCTGTGAAGGGACCTCCTGGGTCATCATGTGAAGGAACCTCCTGGGTCATGGTGAGAAAGGACCTCCTGGGTCATCATGTGAAGGGACCTACTGAATCATCATGTGAAGGGGCCTCCTGGGTCACATCGTGTGAAGGGACCTCCTGGGTCATCGTGTGAAGGAACCTCCTGGGTCATCATGTGAAGGGACCTCCTGGGTCATCGTGTGAAGGAACCTCCTGGGTCATTGTGAGGAAGGACCTCCTGGGTCATTATGTGAAGGGATCTCCTGGGTCATTATGTGAAGGGACCTCCTGGGTCATTATGTGAAGGGACCTCCTGGGTCATTATGTGAAGGGAGCTCCTGGATCATTATGTGAAGGGACCTCCTGGGTCATCATGTGAAGGGACCTCCTCTGGGTCATCGTGTGAAGGAACCTCCTGGGTCATTATGTGAAGGGACCTCCTGGGTCATTATGTGAAGGGATCTCCTGGGTCATTATGTGAAGGGACCTCCTGGGTCATTATGTGAAGGGACCTCCTGGGTCATTATGTGAAGGGACCTCCTGGGTCATTATGTGAAGGGACCTCCTGGGTCATTATGTGAAGGGAGCTCCTGGATCATTATGTGAAGGGACCCTCTGGATGATCATTTGAAGGGACCTCTTGGGTCATCATGTGAAAGGACCTCCTGGGTCATCGTGTGAAGCAGGGGTCTCAAACTCCAGGCCTCAAGGGCCGCACACAGTCCAGGTTTTCAGGATTTACATAGCATTTGACAGTTGATAATCATATGACCAACTGTCAAATTCTAAGGAAATCCTGGAAACATGGACTGTGTGCAAACCTCGATGCCTGGAGTTTGAGACCCCTGGTGTAAAGGAACTTCCTGGGTGATCATGTGAAGGGATCTCCTGAGTCATTGTGGGAAGGGGCCTCCCCTGGGCCATCATGTAAAGGGACCTCCTGAGTGATCATGTGAAGGGACCTACTGGGTCATCGTGTGAAGGGACCTCCTGGGTCATCAGTGAGTGATGGAGAAGGACCTCCTGGGTCATCATGTGAAGGGACCTCCTGGGTCACATCGTGTGAGGAACCTCCTGGGTCATGGTGAGAAAGGACCTCCTGGGTCATCATGTGAAGGGACCTCCTGGGTCACTCGTGTGACGACCTCTGGTCATGTGAAGGACTGGTCAATCTGTGAAGGAACCTCCTGGGTCATGGTGAGAAAGGACCTCCTGGGTCACATCGTGTGAAGGGACCTCCTTGGTCATCTTGTTCAACCCCCTTCTCAAAGTAGGATTCACTAAATCATTGCAGACATACCGTATGTCTGTCCAGCCTCCACTGAAGGAGAACTTACCACCTTTTGTGGCAGCTAGTTCCACTCATTGATCGTCCTCATACTGCCCCATAGGGCGTTATATGGAGGTGTAAGAGCTGGGACAGTGTAACTAAAACAAGAAATATATCATGAATGATGCATAAATGTAACTTGTGAAGAAAGAAAGAAAGAAAGAAAGAAAGAAGAAACTAGGAAAGGAAGGAAGAAAGAGGAAAGGAAAATAAGAAGAAGGGAGGATGGACGGAAGGAAAGAGTGAAGAAGGTCAGACTGAAGGACATAAAGAAGGAATAAAACATGGATGGATGGAAGGAAGGGAAGATGGAAAGAAGGAAGGAAATAATGAAGTAAGGAACTATTGTGGCACCCCGCATGTGCAGGCGTCACAGAGGGGTACTGTACCCCGTAAAAGTGATGTAAATACTCCAGCTGCAGGTGGACCCTAGGATGGTGGGTGGGACCCATTCCCTGCACTCCCACATTAGCTGAAGGTGGGAGGTTACCCAGGAGGGGATATAGTCACCTAAGGGGGATCAAGGAGGTCTTTGGTCTTTTGTTAGGTCTTTGCCTTGAGGTCTGAGGTCGTTTGGCTTCGGTCTGGGACCCCTGACCTTGGGGCTAGATGGCGGAGGAGGAAAGGTATTAGGAAGATTGACTTAGTGAAACGAGGCAGAAGGTTCACACCGGATCGGTTTCAAGCCGAACCGGAGGGAAGAAGAAGGGACCTTGAGGAGGTCCTGAAGGAGGGCACCCGATGAGAGAAGTCCGGGCCCTAGAGAGCAATGGAGATCCTCAGAGTGGAGCGCCCATACTCCAGGGGATACTCCAGTCCACCAGGGGAACGCCGGGCCCGAGGATCCGGCCAAAGCTCAGCTTTGCAGTTGGCAAACGGCTGCTGTGGATTGTTTATCAGCGCAGCACACTGCCATCGGAGGGTCTGCCTGCTTCCTCACCAACAAAGGACAGGACTCCCGGTACTACCTACATGGAGCTACTGAGTATAGGCCCATCCTAGACGGGGAAGAACGGACACGGGTTAGTTAACGAAGGTACACCAAGGGTTCCACCATACCACCTGGGATCCACTTGCAGCCACCCGTTAAGCTACCTGTTCTTGTAACATCTGAATGCTGAACTGTGAACTGTGACTGATGCTGCTACAAGTTGACAGTAAAGTACCGGGAGAAAGTGGCTTTGCTTCTGTCTGTGTTCTTTTACTTCAACCTGTTCCGTTGGAGGAACGCTGCCCCGGAGGAACAGCCCTACCTGTAGGGAGCTTTGCCATCTAGCCACAATACCATCTACCTCCGGCGGACTGTGGCGGCGCTGGTGACCCATCACCGGACACTACAGGTGGCGTCACGAGAACTGTATATAGAATCCCTTGTAAATACACCCTTTTCAAAGAAGTCACCCAGGCCACGGGATCAGGCGCGGCCACCACTCCCCGTGACACAGCAACGTTAACCCCTTGGAGCCTGACACCCAGTACCCAGGGCCTGGGGCTCGTCACTATGGGTTGAGGATGGAAGGAAGAATAGAAGAGAGAAGAGAAGCAAGGAAAAAAATGACAGAAGGAAGGGAAGACAGAGAAGATTGGAAGGTAGGAAGGAAAGATAGAAGAAAAGAAAAAATGAAGGAAATGAGAAGGACAAAGGAGTGATTTAAGGAAAGAAAGAAAAAAGGATGGAAGGAATGAATGAGGGCAGAAAGAAATTAGAAACAAAAGCAATGAGTGAGGGAAAGAAGAAATGAAAGAATGAGGAAAGGAAGGGGAAAAAGAAAGGAAGATAAAAAAAAGAAGGGATGGAAGGAGAGAAGAAAGGAAAGTAGGAAGGAAAGACAGGAAGGAGGAACTGAAGGATGAAAGAAGGGAAGGAAAGAAGAAAGTAAATGAGTAAGGAAATGAGGAAAGAAAAAATGAATGTGGAAAGGAAGGAATGAAGGATGGAAGATAAGGGGGAGTTATGGATGGAGTGATGTAAGAAGGAGGAAAGGAAGAAGAGAAAAAGAGATAAATGTAGGGAAGAAGAGATAAGAAAGAAGCAAAGAATGAAGGGAGGAAGCAAAGAGAATGAACGAAATAGAGGGAGGAAAGTAGGGAGGGCTGAAAGAGGGCAGAAGGAAGAAAGAAAATAAAAGAAAGTGATTATGGGAAAAAGGAAAGAAAAAAGGTAGTAAGGGAGGGAAGGAGGTAGTAGAAAGGACATGAGTGATATAGCAGGGGATGAGAGAGGAGAGAAGGAGAATAGAAGGAAGGTATGGAGGGAGGAAGTATGGAAGTAAAGAAGGGAGAAAGGTACAAAGGAAAGAAAAAAGGAAACAGTGAGACAAAGAGGAAGATGAAGGGGAAATATATAAGGTAATTTGAAGAGGAAAGTAAGAAAGGGATTTGGGATAAATAAAAAGAAGGAAGGAATGAAGAGAAATAAGAAAAAAGAGAAAGAAACATTTAGGAAATATGAAAGAGAGAAAGGAAGAGAGGAACCAGAGAAAGATGCATCACACTAAGAAGTGAAGAAACGTAGAGAGGGAGCGCACATACAGTGAAGGGGCCCTGTCGCTTTATTTCTGCCTATTAGCCGGCCTCATTGGCTTTTATATAGGGTCTCTATACAGTATATCTATAGGATTTGTATACTATATATAGGGTCTCTATGCCATGTAAAGGGCCTCTACACCATCTATAGGGTATTTCTATACCATCTATAGGGTCTATATACCATCTATAGGGTCTCTATGACATCTATAGGGTCTCTAAACCATCTATAGGGTATCTATACCATCTATAGTGTATTTCTATACCATCGAAGGGGTCTCTATGCCATCTATAGAGTCTTTCTGTATGATCTATAGGGTCTCTATGCCATGAATAGAGTCTATATACCATCTATATGATCTCTATGCCATCTATAGGGACTTTATATACTATCTATATGATTTCTATACCATCTATAGGGTCTTTATATACCATCTATAGGGTCTCTATGTCATCTATACGGTCTTTCTATACCATCTATAGGGTATCTATTCCATATATAGGGTATTTCTATACCATCTATGGGTTCTCTATGCCATCTATAGGGGTCTCTATACCATCTATAGAGTCTTTCTATACCATCTACAAGGTCTATATGACATCTATAGAGTCTTTCTCATATATAGGGTATTTCAATACCATCTGTATAGTCTATATAGCATCTATAGGGTCTGTATACTATCTATAGGGTCTTTCAATACCATCTTAGTCATTACCATCTAAAGTTTTTTTTTATACCATCTATGGGTACTTTTGCCACATGTAAAGGTACCTTATATGGTCTGTATACCATCTATAAGTTCTTTTAATACCATCTATAGGGTACTATTTCTATATTACCATCTTTAATAATGGGTCTCTATGTTATATATAGGGTCTCTATGTTATCTATAGGGTCTCTATACATCCATACCTTTTAAAGGTCATTTTAATACCATCTATAGGGTCTCTATGTTATATATAGGGTCTCTATGTTATCTATAGGGTCTCTATACCATCTATGGGTTTTCTATACCTTCCAGCTATCGATCCTCACATACGTTCTGCTGTACTTACAGACGTGAGTCACAATCAGACAATCAGTCTCCGGCCGGGCCGCGCTCTGTATTATATCTCACAATACACGGCCGGTTCCTCCTGGTTTTCATCTGGAACTTTGCTTTTAAGATGTCAGGAGCCTCGGAGGTGACATCGGGGGGCGCAGTCATTCTCTGGATTTTTTTACCTTCCGCGTTATTCATTTTACTGATACTGAGGATAATTGTGACATTTTTAGACGATCCTCCTACAATGATCAGATATAATTAGTAGCGGACATTGTCCGGGCGGGGTGAATACGATCCTCATGGTTCTTGTTGTTAGCTGCTGTCTGTAATGATCGATCATATATAAAAGTATAAAACAAAACTCATAAAATGCATTTAAGGGCTGCTCAGAGCTTTGTTCTGTTTGTCTCTGTTCAGCAAAGATAATCTGAGTAACTAGTCTGACCTTGTAAACTGGGGTTCCTTAGCTGACACAGTTCCCAGAAGTACCTGTGATGGTGAGGATGGCAGGGCCGCCACCTTGCCCTGCTCCTGATCAACCCTTACCTCCACCTAGGGACCAGGATAAGAACAGCAACTCCCACACAAGATTAGAAACTTGATTCCAGCTCACCCAGTTGCTCTATGCTCATCCACCTGGAGCTCAGACACCGGCCTTGCCCTGGCCTCACACCAAGGATAATAGAAAAGGTTTTTTGGAGTCTGGCTCAACAGGACTGGATGGATTTTTCTTTTTTTTTTATTATTCAAAAGAAAGTAAAGTGCATACAAAAGAAAAATGTACATGATCGACATGACCCAGTCAATGCGTTTCAACTGCACTAAGCATATGTTTTGCTGAAACATAGTCATTAACTGAAACAAAAACAGCTGTGTAGGAGGCTTAAACTGGGTTAGGAGCAGCCAAGCTCTGCTGTAAAGGTGAGGTTGTGGAAAACAGTTTATAAACCATGGTAAGACTGAGCATAACAACAAGGCACCAGGTAGTTATACTGCATCAATAAGGTCACTCCCAGGCAAAGAGTTCAAGCAGAATGGAGGTTCAGGATGACTTGTTCATGATGTTTTGAAGAAGAATCAAATAAAGGTCAACCTAAAGGACTGCTTACATAGTGTTTGACCTAGAAACTTAGTGCAACATACAGTTGTGGCCAAAAGTATTGACACCCCTGCAATTCTGTCAGATAATACACAGTTTCTTCCTGAAAATGATTGCAATCACAAATTCTTTGGTATTATTATCTTCATTTAATTTGCGGCAAGTGCTGCGAAATGGCAAGCCGCGTCCGCCGACCCCCACTCCCTCTCCCCGCCTGACCTGTCTATGCAACACAAAGCGAGATGAAATAAAGGATTTCTTGGCATCTAAAAGGGTCAGTGCCGCTTTTCTTTTTCTATTTGTGGATGTATTTCTATTATTTATATTTCCCTCCTATCTTCTGAAAAGAGACTCATTCCATCTGTCACTCACAGTGAATGAACCACTTAGTTCTCTGCTGTCCCTCCCCATAGATGAATATTCATGTCACACATTCACATCACATCACTGCACAGGAATCAGTGTGGGGAGGGGGGCTGTATTCTCTTCTCTGCTCTCTGTGTCTGCAGCCAAGCAAGATGTCAAATAAAACACAAACCTATCACAGCACAGCAGGGATTCCTGCTTAGAGAAACAAATGTGGTTGATCATTTTCTAGATTAGGTAAGGCAGACCTGCATTAGCTTTCTCCCTAC
Organism: Allobates femoralis; assembly: GCA_033576535.1. Classification (NCBI taxonomy): domain Eukaryota; kingdom Metazoa; phylum Chordata; class Amphibia; order Anura; family Aromobatidae; genus Allobates; species Allobates femoralis. Next base: position 31,293,554 of record JARQOC010000003.1, read on the forward strand.
CTGTCCTCAACAGAACAGAAGCTCCTATTGGAAACTGAAACCTAACACTGCACTGAGAGCAAATTGAAGAGGGAGGATAGAGCTGCGAGAGGAAGGAGGAGAGAGCTGCTGAGAGGAGGAGAGAGCTGCTGGAGGGAGGAGGGAGGAGAGAGCTGCTGAGAGGGAGGAGAAGAGCTGTGGGAGGAGGAGGGAGAAGAGAGCTGCTGAGAGGGAGGAGAGAGCTGCTGAGGGAGGAGGGAGAGAGAGCTGCTGAGAGGGAGGAGGAGAGAGTGCTGAGAGGGAGAGGGAGGAGAAGAGCTGCTGGGAGGGAGGAGGGAGAAGAGACTGCTGAGAGGAGGGAGGAGAGAGCTGTAGAGAGGAGGAGAAAGCTGCTGATAGGGAGAGAGAGAGCTGCTGAGAGGGAGGAGGGAGGAGAGAGCTGCTGAGAGGGAGGAGAGAGGTGCTGAGAGGGAGGAGAGAGCTACTGAGAGGGAGGAGGGAGGAAGAGCTACTGGGAGGGAGGAGAGAGCTGCTAGAGGAGGGAGGAGAGAGCTGCTGAGTGGGAGGAGGGATGAGAGAGCTGCTAAAAGGAGGAGGGAGGAGAGAGCTGCTGAGAGGGAGGAGAGAGCTGCTGAGGAGGAGGAGGGAGGAGAGAGCTGCTGAGAGGGAGGAGAGAGGAGGGAGCTGCTGAGAGGGAGGAGGGAGCTGTTGAGAGGGAGGAGGGAAGAGAGAGCTGCTGAGAGGGAGGAGGGAGGAGAGAGCTGCTGAGAGGGAGGAGAGAGGAGGGAGAAGAGAGGAGAAGCTGCTGAGAGGGGGAAGAGGGAGATGCTGAACGATGCATAATTAAATGACAGTTTAACACAGCTGAACTAATCCTTTGTGCTGATAGTGGACAGGACTAATGCAGCAGCTCCCTGCAGGGTCTGACAATGCTGATAACAAGGAAACTACAAGGGGTAGAATAATGATTTTACATGTTTTTAAAAGGTCTGCCCAGGCATTATTCAATGGTAATATTAGTATCATACTGAAAAATGACCTGACAGTGTCCCTTTAATGGTGTCTTCCATGCTGAAAAATCCAGGCAGATACTTATCCATCATGTAATACCATCAGGGAGGCATCTGGCTGACTCCAAATTTATTCTGCAGCCGGAAATAATCCCCATATCCAGCCAATGTTATTAATAACTATTTCAGTTTAAAGAACAACAGGGAGTACTGGAAGTGATGAGCTGGCGCCCACCGCACCCAAAGCTCAACATCATTGAGTCTGGTGGGTGTGGACCCAGTGTGCCCTGGGCTGGGCTTACCCTCGAGGCCTGTGACTAAGTGTCTACTGGGTCTTCACTAGGGCCTCTGATGGTGAGGATAGGCCACTCCAGGACAGTCCTAGAGCAGACCAAAAGGTCAGAGGAGCAGAAGTGAGGTATTGGAGGCTGAGACAGAGATATGGTCAAATGGTCCAAGATAAGGCCTGGCAGTCAAGGTTCAAGGAACAAGGCCAAGGTCAGGAGTGGAGAGTCAGACTGGATGGGTATGCAAAAGTAGGTAATAGGAGGATCAACACAAACAAGCTCGAGAATCGGATGCTAGCAGATAAACTGACTCTGAAGCACAATGGGCAAAGAGTGGTGGGAGGAGCTGCCTGATATAGGCCCTGCTAGCACAGGGTTGGCCGGGGAAGCAAATCTCTGCAGGATACAGCAGGGTCAAATTCCTGCAGAGACCGCCCATGCCTTCCTTTAGCCAAGGGGAACTCATCGGCAGCAAGAGAAAGTAACAAGTGACCAAGAAGAACTGATAAAAAGAGCGATCGCCAAACATTGATGGGATTTAGATTTTACTATTGTCCATAATTTAGCATTTTCTTAATCAATAAAAATGAACTATTGACATTTCTATTTTTGAACACTCTGACATTTGCACACTTTTAAGTAGAAGTCTAAAATCACTTTTCCACCCCGCCGATTCTAAATAGAGAAAGTGCTGAAGTGTACACAGCGGAGGAACGGTTTACTTTCTCTCTAGTGCTCGATTGTCCATGTGAAGGACCGGAACGAGTTCCTAATCCACCGGCTGGATAGATGAGAGAGCTTCTTATGTTCTTTGGATTTCAGCGAGAAATCTGAGATTTGTTTGGATTTCGCTCTCGGAGGCTCTTTCTTAGCATTTTAACACTGAACGCCTGGGTGAACTGCATTTAGGGATTTGCAAGGAAATTTCAAGACTGGTTGAACATCATCAATTCTTAGCAAAGCAGCAAAGCCCAGCAATGTCCGGAGTGCCGAAAACAAGACAAAGTCATGTCAACAATACATGGAAGGCTCTGGTCTCCGGGTCTCAATGTGGAGCGAATTTCCAAATGCAATTTAAGTGTCTCAACCGAACACAAGGATATATGTTCATCCTGGTATATATGTCCAAAATCCTGGTATTTCTGCCCCAACCCTTATGTATATGTCCCCATCCTGGTATATATGTCTGCATCCTTGTATATATGTCCCCCATCCTTGTATATATGTCCCCATCCTGGTATATATGTCTCGATCCTTGTATATATGTCCCCATCCTTGTATATATGTCCCCATCTTGTATATATGTCTCCATCCTTGTATATATATCCTCATCCTGGTATACATGTCTCGATCCTTGTATATATGTCCTCGTACTTGTATATATGTCCTCATCCTGGTATTTAAGTCCACATCCTGGTATTTATTCCCCCATCCTTGTATATATGTCCCCATCCTGGTATATATATTCCCATTCTGGTATATATGACCCCATCCTGGTATATATGTCCCCAATCCTGGTATATATGTCTCGATCCTTGTATATATGTCCCCATCCTTGTATATATGTCCCCATCTTGTATGTATGTCTCCATCCTGGTGTATATGTTTCGATCCTTGTATATATGTCCGCATCCTGGTATATATGTCTCGATCCTTGTATATATGTCCTCATACTTGTATATATGTCCCCATCCTGGTATTTATGTCCACATGCTGGTATTTATTCCCCCATCCTTGTATATATGTCCCCATCCTGGTATGTATGTCCCCATCCTGGTATATATGTCCCCATCCTGCTGGTATGTATGTCCCCATCCTGGTATATATGTCCGCTTACTGGTATATATGTCCCCATCCTAGTATATATGTCCCCATCTTTGTATATATACCAGGATGGGGAGATACATTTTAGGATGGAGACATATATACCAGAGTTGGGACATATATACCTGGATCTTGGACATAGCAGGATGGGGACATTTATACCAGGATGGGTAACATATATACAAGGATGGGGACATACATACCAGGATGGGGACATATATGCAAGCATGGGGTTATATATACCAGGATGGGGTCATATATACCAGAATATAAAATAAAAATTCGGTTGCGCCACACTGTTTGCTAAAGGCAGAATCTCCGTTATATTAATTCCTCACTCACCTTGTCTGGTTGTGCCGTCTCTGCACAACCAGATAGTAGGCTCAGTGGTGAGGAAGGGATCCGAGACCTTTGCTCGCCGGTTCCTGGTTCCAGAATGAGTGCCCAGCTCCAGCTCGCTTCCCCGGGTCCCGTGATCAATCACGTGTCTATTGTGTCAGCCAGGTCCTTGTGTACAAAGCTGCTCTCTTCCACCACACTCCCCATAGGGAGGATAAGGTAAGGAACAATGCAGAAATGGTGGTATTTAGATTATGAGCGTTATACAAGGACACTGCACTGATTAGTATTACCTTTAGGTCTTTATTGAATATTGACAAATGTGAGTCCTCGCCACAACCTTGTGGCGAGGACTCACATTTGTCAATATTCAATAAAGACCTAAAGGTAATACTAATCAGTGCAGTGTCCTTGTATAGCGTATATATACCAGAATGGAAATATATATACCAGGATGGGGTCATATATACCAGGATGGAAGCATATATCAGGATGGAGACATATATATACCAGGATGGGGAGATAAATTCCAGAATGGAGACATATGTACCAGGATGGTGATATACATACCAGGATGGGGACATATATATACACCAGGATGGAGACATATACCAGGATGGGGACATATATATACACCAGGATGGAGACATATACCAGGATGGGGACATATATATAAACCAGGATGGAGAAATATACCAGGATGGGGACATATATATACACCAGGATGGGGACATTTATACCGGGATGGGAAGATAAATTCCAGGATGGGGGACATATATATGAGGATGGGAACATATAGACCAGGATGGGGTCATAAATACCAGGATGGGGACAAACTTGCCCGGATGGGGACATACATACCAGGATGGTCCAAGGATGAGGACATATATACCAGAATGGGAAACATATATACCTAGGAGGCTCAGAATGGGGGTATATATACCAAGAATTATATTTGTATATACCAGGATATGGAAGATATATACCAGGATGGGGGAGATATATACCAAGAAGGAGCCCAGGATGGGGGACATTAGTACATAATGGAGGAGGAACACATATATCTATATAGGATTAAGAAAGCTGCATCTGACCAACATACGGGAATGGGGAGGTCCAAATATTGCATCGTGGTCCATTGGACCCTATTTACGCCATTGTCACAGACACGCTTCATGTTACTTTTGTGTTTCATTTTCATGACTCTCATTTAACAAAAATATGTTTTTATTAAAGGTAATTATATTTCTTCTATAGAAAGTCACACAGCTAATGAGACGCTTCACACAGTGATCGCTCCTCATTAATGGAGTGCAGGAGACACACAGTATATATAGAGATGAATCCACCACTCCGGGCACTTACTACAATGTCCGAACCTTCTATTCCTTCACTGTAAAGTACAAATCACTGCAGATATATAAGCAATTAAGAGTGCAGCACACCAAGTGTAAACTTACTGAAACACTCCTTCACTACACCGTGTGCAGAATTATTAGGCAAATGAGTATTTTGATCAGATGATACTATTTATACATGTTGTCCTACTCCGAGCTGTATAGGCTGAGAGCCAACTACCAATTAGGTAAATCAGGTGATGTGCATCTCTGTAATGAGGAGGGGTGTGGTGTAATGACATCAGCACCCTATATAAGGTGTGCTTAATTATTAGGCAAATGCCTTTCCTTAGCAAAATGGGTCAGAAGAGAGATGTGACGGCTCTGAAAAGTCCAGAATTGTGAGATGTCTTGCAGAGGGATGCAGCAGTCTGGAAATTGCCAAACATGAAGTGTGATCACCGAACAATCAAGCGTTTCATGGCAAATAGCCAACAGGGTCACAAGAAGCGTGAGGGCAAGAAAGGCGCAAAATAACTGCCCATGAATTGAGGAAAATCAAGCGTGAAGCTGCCAAGATGCCATTTGCCACCAGTTTTGACATATTTCAGAGCTGCAACGTTACTGGAGTATCAAAAAGCACAAGGTGTGCCATACTCAGGGACATGGCCAAGGTAAGGAAGGCTGAAAAACCACCACCTCTGAACAAGAAACATAAGAGAAAACCTCAAGACTGGGCCAAGAAATATCTTAAGACTGATTTATCAAAGCTTTTATGGACTGATGAGATGAGAGTGACTCTTGATGGGCAGATGGATGGGGCCAGAGGCTGGATCAGTAAAGGGTAGAGAGCTCCACTCCGACTCAGACACCAGCAAGGTGGAGGTGGGGTACTGGTATGGGCTGGGATCATCTAACATGAACTTGTGGGACCTTTTCAGGTTGAGGATGGAGTGAAGCTCAACTCCCAGACCTACTGCCAGTTTCTGGAAGACAACTTCTTCAAGCAGTGGTGCAGGAAGAAGTTGGTATCGTTCAAGAAAAACATGATTTGCATGCAGGACAATGCTCCATCACATGCATCCAACTACTCTACAGCATGGCTGGCCAGTAAAGGTCTAAAAGAAGAAAAAATAATGACATTGCCGCCTTGTTCACCTGATCTGAACCCCATAGAGAACCTGTGGTCCCTCCTAAAATGTGAGATCTACAGGGAGGAAAACAGTACACCTCTGGGAACAGTGTCTGGGAGGGAAAATAGTACACCTCTGGGAACAGTGTCTGGGAGGGAAAACAGTACACCTCTGGGAACAGTGTCTGGGAGGGAAAACAGTACACCTCTGGAGACAGTGTCTGGAGGGAAAACAGTACACCTCTGGAGACAGTGTCTGGGAGGCTGTGGTGGCTGCTGCACGCAATGTGGATCGTAAACAGATCAAGCAACTGACACAATCCATGGATGGAGGCTTCTGAGTGTCATCATAAAGAAAGGGGGCTATATTGGGCACTCATTTTTGGGGTTTTGTTTTTGCATAACAGAAATGTTTATTTCTAAATTTCGTGCAGTTATATTGGTTACCTGGTGAAAATAAACAATTGAGATGGGAATATATTTGGTTTTTATTAAGTTGCCTAATAATTCTGCACAGTAATAGTTACCTGCACACACAGATATCCTCCTAAGAGCCAAATCTAAAAAAAAACCCTCCAACTTCCAAAAATATTAAGCTTTGATATTTGAGTCTTTTGGGTGATTGAGAACATAGTTGTTGATCAATAATAAAAATAATCCTCTACAATACAACTTCCCTAATAATTCTGCACACGGTGTATAATATCCTCCATGCTGCTGCTTTTTAGTAAGTGTTTTCTCCCCTACAGCTAGATTCACAGTTACACTATTACTTACTGCAATATAATTCCCTCCATGATGTTCCTTTTTAGTCAGGGTTTATCTCACCCAGAGCTGGATTTGCAACTACACAACTCAGTACCGCTGTATAATGTTCTCCATGCTGTTGCTCTTTAGTAAGTGTTTATCTCATCCAAAGTTGTATTTACAGTTGCACTACTCAGTATTGCTGTGTAATGTCCTTCATGCTGCTGCTCTTTAGTAATTGTTTATCTCACCCAAGAGATGTATTCACAGCTAACTACTCAGTACATCTATATAATAGCCACCATGTTGCTTTTTTTTAGTAATTGTTTATTTTACCCAGAGCTGGATTTACAACTATATTACTCAGTACCTCTGTATAATGTCATCCACGCTGTTGCTCTTAAGTGTTTATCTCATCCAGAGCTGTATTTACAGTTACACTACTCACTACTTCTGTGTAATGTCCTTCATGCTGCTGCTCTTTAGTAAGTGTTTATCTCACCCCAGTGCTGTGTTCACTGCTAACTACTTTGTACTTCAATATAATATCTTCCATGCTGCTGCTTTCTTTTAGTAAGTGTCTATCTCACCTAAGTACTGAATTCACAGCCACACTGCTCAGTACTGCTGTATAATGTTGTCTATAGTGCCGTTTCTTCTAAACATGTGCTGCATAGAGCAGGAGAACTAATATTGGTGCATAATGGGGACAACTAGTCTCCACCCAGTAGCTCAGAGACAACTGAAAATTAGAGATAGAGGTTGCAGAGGAGAGAAAATGTAAAAAAAAAGCAGGATACAAGTCAAATAATGGACAGAAATAGTGTCATCCCTCATATACACACACACAGGACAGCTAACAGTGATAAGTTTGCTTTTATTTGTTTCTTATCCTCCTAGGGGTAATTAAAAATCTGGAACAACACCACAGGAATGCAGCAGCAGATGTTCATTCAAGACGGCCTTCGAGACCTTTGATGGGGGCAACCATGTGGGAGTTAGCCACCTTTAGATGCCACTATTGCTATTGATTGATGTGTAAACTACCAAGAGTGGTGACGTAAGGAGCTACAGACTCGCAATCTAAGCTTTGTGCACCCCATGGCTGATAACGTTAAACCGTGTGGTTGACCATCTCTAGCCTTGTAGTTTACCATCTCTGATCTTGTGGTTTACCATCTTTAGCCTTGAAGTTGATCATCTCTGGCCCAGTGGTTGATGATCTCTGGCCTTGAAGTTGACCATCTCTAGCCTTGAAGTTGATCATCTCTGGCCCAGTGGTTGATGATCTCTGGCCTTGAATTGACCATCTCTAGCCTTGAAGTTGATCATCTCTGGCCCTGTGGTTGACCATCTCTGGGCTTGTGATTGACCATCTCTAGCCTTGAAGTTGACCATCTCTAGCCTTGAAGTTGACCATCTCTGGCCCTGTGGTTGACCATCTCAGGCCTTGTGATTGACCATCCCTAGCCTTGAAGTTGACCATCTCTGATCTTATGGTTGACCATCTCTGGCCTTGTGGATGACCATCCCTAGCCTTGAAGTTGACCATCTCTGGCTCTGTAGTTGACCATCTCTAGCCCTATTGTTGACCATCCCTAGCCCTGAAGTTGACCATCTCTGGCTCTGTGGTTGACTATCTCTAGCCTTGAAGTTGACCATCTCTGACCCTATGGTTGACCATCTCTGGCCTTGTGGTTGACCATCCCTAGCCTTGAAGTTGCCCATCTCTAGCCTTGTGGTTGACCATCTCTAGCCTTGAAGTTGACCATCTCTGGCCCTGTGGATGACCATCCCTAGCCTTGAAGTTGACCATCTCTGATCTTATGGTTGACCATCTCTGGCCTTGTGGATGACTATCCCTAGCCTTGAAGTTGACCATCTCTGGCTCTGTAGTTGACCATCTCTAGCCTTGAAGTTTACCATCTCTGGCCCTATGGTTGACCATCCCTAGCCTTGAAGTTGACCATCTCTTTCCCTATGGTTGACCATCTCTGGCCCTGTGGTATACCATCTCTGGCCTTCATTCTTGCAAAAACTCACAATAACAATCTTCAAGACATCAGGTACAAAGGTGAATTTGCCGTGGACACAACTCCTTTTGGGCTTTAGCGTGAGGAATATCAAAACACTTGATAAATTTGTCATATCTGCAGCAGAATCATGGTAAACTGTGCTCCATTATACAATCAGGTCCATCTGTTCATGTATTAGGGCCGCATCTTAATAAGACAGAGGCCTGCAGGGTGGGGAGTGGGGGGAATCCTTCTGTCACAACGAAAGCTTAGCACAAAAAAATGTTCCCTGGCGAGATGTGACATTATGTCTGAAACGCGTCATGCAAAAGTCACAGCTCAGCCATTTTTGCCATGTTTCATATGTTTCTGAACAGGTTGATAAAATACATGAAATATTAAACACTCACAGCATATGGGGAGGTTATTTATAGGTGAGATTACGCATTTCAAGCTTTAATGCAAGCAGGGAAGCTGAGGTGGGACATCATGTATGAAATTTACAGAAGGACATAGTTGAAGGTGAAGTGATAACTTTAACTAAAAATCTGAAAGAAGGCTACAGTATAGGTGATAGATCTATCAAAGAGAGATAGAAATGGAGCGGTAGCGTGCACCATGACCACCGCTACCATAGAAGGTGAATACAGTGGTGGTTCCAAATACACACAGTGTCCAGAAGTCCAACTCCCACCATCATACTGTCCACCGATAGCTTCCAAATAGTCCAAGATCTTCCTTCATAAATAATTTTTTATTGAGCACAGTGCACACATCACAGACATGCAGAAAAAAGTGCAATGTTTTGGCCACGCAGGGACTTTATCAGGCTTGATAAAGATTCTACAAGGCCAAAACGTTGCAGGTTTTTCTGCATGCCTGTGATGTGTGCTGCACTGTGCTCAATAAAAAAATTACCATAAAAGAGGCTCTTTGGTGCCTTTGGCTACCATATTTTTCAGGCTATAAGACGCACCAGACCATAAGACGCACCCTAAAATTAGAGGAGGAAAAGAGAGAATTTTTATCATGTGAAATGGGGGTCTGTATGGTACAAATTTATCTTATTGGGAGAGCAGCAGTAGTGTAGCAGGGTCATGTGAGGCAGGAGTGGAGCAGTACTGTGGGGCCTGAGCTTGGAGCAGGGGGTGTCCCAGTGGTGCGATACAGGAGCCATTGATCCTCCTGGCTGTTGGTTTCAGGAAAATGTCAGCAATGCAAGGTAGGAGCCATTGATCTCCTAGCACTGGGCTTCAGAAAAATGACATTGGAGGTGGCACATGCGCAAATTGTGATCTCAGGTCATCATTGAGCCGAGATCTAAATCTGTGCATGTTTTGCCTTCTGTGCCATTTACCTATAGCCCACTGGTGTCAGTACAAGGCAGAAACCATTGATTTCCTGCTAGTGGGCTTCAAGAAAATGATGCTGGAGGCGGCGCATGTGTGGCGCCCCACATGGTCAGGCGTCACATTGGGGTATTGCACTCGTAAAAGTGGTGTAATCTTCCTCAACTGCAAGTGGATGCTGGGCTGGTGGGTGGGACCCATTTCTGCACTCCCACATTAGAGTAGTGGTGGGAGGTTGCTCCTGGGAGGGAGATATAGTCACCACTAGGGGAGTAGAAGTCAGTGAGAGGAGTTGGAGTTGGAGTGGAGTCAAGAAGGAGTGTGGAGCGAGTCGGGAGGTCTAATAGGACAGCTCCAGGCTGATTCTGAGGGAAGACGAAAGGGAATCCTGATGGGATCCTGAGAGGGTGCATGACGCATGAGTCTGGGCCCGAGAGAGAAAGGGGGAAACCCAGCGTAGAGCGACCATACTCCAGGGAATTCCCCAGTCCACTACGGGAACGCCGGACTCGAGGAAATGGCCAGAGTCCACCTTTGAAGTCGTCAACTGGCTGCTGCGGTCTGTTCACCGCTGCGGCACCCTGCCAGACGGAGCGGTCTGCCTGCTTCTTCTCTTCGAGGGAGGTGAGTCCCAAGACTACCTACAAGGAGTAATTGGGTATAGACTCATCCTAGGCGGGGAAGAAAGGACACAGGTTCGTCAACTAAGGCATACCACGGGTACCACCATATCACCTGGCATCCACTTGCAGCCACCTGTAGAGCTACCTGTTTCTTGAACAACTTTTGTTGAACTGTGGACTTGTATGTGTCGAGCCCCAGGCTCTGGGGTACTCGGGTACCAGGCTCGGTGGTCATTTAGGGGTGTCACGGGTGGCAACGTCTGATCCCGTGGCCTGGGTGACACTTCAAAAAGGGTGTATTTACAGGGAATAAGAGTTTGTCATGTGACGCCACCTGGAGTACCTGGTGATGGGTCAAATGGCAAAACTCCCTACAGGCGGAGCTGGTCCACCGGGGCAGTGTTCCTGCAAGGGAACAGGTAGATGTAGAAACTCACACACAGGCAAAGTCACTTTCTCCCGGGTACTTTACTGTCAACCTTTAGCAGCGTCATACAAAGTCCACAGTTCAGCATCTGATATTAGAACAGGTAGCTCAACGGGTGGTGGCAAGTGAACAGATTGTTTCCATATGGCTTGGTTAGGTGTCCCTCCTTTACTGCTCTTCCAGGTTGGTGTGAAGCCTGGCTGATCTGAAATCTAGCCTGGCCTCCTGTGCTCTCTCACCTTCGGTAACCCTTTAATGGCTTGCTACATTCTCTTCAGGCGGTGCCTGGCTCCCTTAATGTTGACTGCTCTGGTGTCTGGTAGACTTGAAGACTCCATGGTCATCCGGATTCTCTGCTGCACTTGTAGCTCCAGCAGTCTGTGGGCTCCGGTGCCCGGTAAGCCGTCTGGGAGAACCTATCACCGGCTCCTCTGTTCCCAGACCGGCTGCTCTCCTGGAAAGCTCCTTTCCTGTCTGCTCCTCTCACGTTCTCCCTTCTAACTTCCTGTTGTCCTCACACTGTTTGCCCTGAACTCCTCCCACTGGGGCTGGGTCTCCTAATAAAGAAATTAACCCTATAGTCCCCTGAGCTAAGGGTGTGTGTGGATGCGAGGAAGAAGCCACATTTTAACTTCCCCATTCACTTGCCACAGGGATAATTACACCTCTTATATGGGTGCAATACCCCTCTGTGACTCCTGACTACGTGGGGCGCCACATATGCTGACGACTGTTTACAGTAAAGTACCTGGGAGAGTGACTTTGCCTCCGTGTCTTTTTGCCATATATCATCGACCTCTTTGCTTACAGCAACGCTGCCCCGGAGGCCCAGCTCCACCTGTAAGGAGCTTTGCCATCCCTGCCGCAATACCATCACCCTCTGGAGGACTGTGGCAGCGCTGGTGACCCATCAGCAGGTACTACAGATGGCATCACGTGACAATAACTTTTATCCCTTGTACATAACCTCTCTATTGAAGTGTCACACAGGCCACAGGCTCAGGCACTGCCACCCGTGACATCCCCGCGAACCCCTCCGAGCCTTATACCCGAGTACCCCAGGGCCTGGGGTTCGACACATGCACATAGTAAGATCTCTGGCACAATTTCCCTGAAGACCGTCACCATGAGATCAATGGCTCCTGCCTCGCACCACCGGGACACCCACTCCTCCTAGCCCAGGGCCCACAGCATTGCTCCACTCCTGCCACGTCGACTTCCTGTATTGGTGACACAGCTCCACCACCTCCATGTTCCCCGGTAAGCAACATTCAGACTATAAGGCTGCATTCACACATTGCGTATTGTTGTGCGCTTTTTTACGCGCGCTTTTCAAAATACGCAATGTGTTTTGTGTCTGCCAGCAAAGTGAATGGGAAATTCACTTTGCTGTGCAGACACTGTGTAAAAATACGCAGTGCTTTTTCTGAGAGAAAACGCAGCTCCTGCGTTTTCTCCCCCTGACGTCACAGAGGGGAGGAAGAATCCTGCTTCCTCCTCCCCTCTGTGACAGCTGTGACAGCCCCATTAGATTTCGCAGTGTATTAATATACATTGCGAAATCTAAATTAAACAAAGCCATAAAAAAGAATCACATACTTACCTCTCCGACGTCTTTTCCCTGGTGTCCAATGCTGAGGCAAGGCGACGTGTGTTCTGCCAGAACCTGCCGTGATGTCAGAGGGGTGTTCCCGGCGCTGATTGGCCGCTCACGGTCCTGTGATACATAAAGGGTTGCCCAAGACTTAGATATTGATTATTTGGTCTTAGGATCAATATCAGATCAGCGGAGGTTTGATAACCAAGACTGCCATTGATGATTTGTTTTCAGGCAGATGTACACTGTATAGAGCCAGAGTGGCACAGTACCAACTTAGCTGCCAGTGACATGAATGGAAGCTGACCTGCAGTATACGAGAGTGGTCGATATATAGTGAATGGAGCTGAGCTGCTCCAGGTCTTAAAAATGCTTATTTCCAAAACCTGCAAAAAGTTGATCTGGGGGGGTGAGTGCAAAGACTTGACTACCACCAAATCTGATTCTGATACTGTCACATCCCCAAAAGAGTCTGCTCCTGCGACTTTATCTCCTGTCACTAGGCGCCACCATGTTCACTCCAAAGGTGGAGCTGGTGGTGGGGAGAAGTCTCTGCTAGAAATTTTGTAGAGCGCAGGCTCCGCACTTCCACTTGGGTTGGAGGGTCTGAGACATGTAGTGCTTCAATCTGACAGTATGGATGTGTTTGTATTGGCTACCAGCTGAAGTCATTAACTTCTAGTTCCAGACAATTGGGAAGTACCACACCCCACTTATATCTTCAGCCTTTTGCTGCAAGCTGCCAGAAACAGTCTTTGGTTCACTTATTTGTATCCTGCTGTGCATTACTGATTTTCCCATTTGACCTCTGCATGTTTTAAACGATTAATAACCCTTGCCATTTTGTAGCCTGTTGCCATCTTGATTTTGACCCAGCTTTCTTACTACGATATTGGATTCTGTCCTTTTCTGACCTCCTGGCTTTGACCCTGCTTGGCAACTTTCCTATCTTTGGACTGCAACCCATCTATAGGCAACAACCTCTTGGACCTTGGATGCCTGTATAGGGGTTAAATGGTGTTGGGGTATCTTGGGGTCCTGCCTGGTGGTGCAGCTTGCATTTAGTCTGTCTGGGATTCCCCATTTTACCCAAAGCTCGGATGAACGTCACATATACAACATCTCATGGATACTTCTGGAATATCTAACGCTGACTGTCAAAGAGACAAAGTGAGACAGCTGGGTGGGGGTGTATCCAGCAGATTTCCCACCACTGTCTCCAATTTGGTATAAACAGCACTGTTAGGACCGTTATTGGGGAACTCACACTGAGCATATTATCTATATGTAACTGATTCCGACACATGGAACATATATACCTCAGAACAGTCACTGCCAAACTCCACAATAACTTTCAGTCATTTATACAGGTTGGTCACTCATTACTTGTAGCCTCTGACTTCAGGATTGCAGTTTAGAGAGCAAGAGAAATGAAGCTAGTACATTTTATACATTTAATCCAAAAGACGGCATTGTTTACTCAAAAATACAAAAGATTTTACAAAAAGGACAAAACAATACGGTATATACAACTACCATACATTAAATAAAATGGAATAACAAAAGAAAATCATTAAACTTGTGTCAGTTCTTCTTATAGAAAATAGGGATCAATTCTACACTGACGAGGACCTTCCAGCATCTAACCTAGATTATAATGCGACATTTGTTTTTATTAACTAACGTTTCACCCACATACTTCCCCTCTGCTGACTTATAAAAGGCCAGTTATGAGATGTAACTTCAGTTTCCAAACAATGATGAAATCACAACTTCCAGTATATCTTTGGCTTTGGTGGGTGGAAGATATTGTAGTCATGTTTCTCATCATGATTTTACCTGCCTATAGATATGAAACATGACATGTGTATTGTCATCCAGCTGCCAGATATTAATTTGGAGCTCATAGACATGTCTCACAGTTATGAAAAAATGTGCATTACATTTGTCATTCTGTCATGATGCTGGAAATGTATATCCCACAACCAGGGGTGCACCAAGCCCCACTGCCGCCTGAGCCGCGCAGGTGATGACCGGGGGATGGGGGGGTGCTGTCAGAATCCAGCGCTGCCGCCCCTCCAGCAGCGGGTGATGACTGGGGGGGATGGGGTGCTGGCAGAAACCAGCGCTGCCGCCCCTCCAGCAGCGGGCGAGGTCCTCTGGGTGCTGGTGGAGGAGCCCAGCGCTGTCGCCCCTTCGGTTGTGCTTACCTGCGCTGAGCCGCCGGCGCCATGACAGGGGGACTCTATGTGCACGAGGAGCCGCCCCCTTCTGCACTGCCGCTCCCCCTGCCTCTTGCCGCCTGAATGACAGGGCTCACACTGTCTAATGGACGGTGCGGCCCTGCCCATAACCATAGACTCTATGATAACCCCAATATGCATCACTGCCCACCAGTGCCCAAGTGTCTACCAAATACACTTCTGGCTTAAGGGTGCAGTCAGACATAACGATCGCTCCAACGATCCTGACAGCGATAACGACCTGCCGGGATCGCTGGAGCATCGTTACCTGATCGCTGGGGAGCTGTCAAACAGGCAGATCTCCCCAGCGATCAGGCCAAGGGAGCCACCTCCCATATCGCTCCCTGCTTAGCGCTGCAGCAGCGCTAAGCAAGGAGAACGCAGGTAACTATGATAAACAGCGCGTATCCAGGCAGTGCGCGCTGCCTGGATACGCGCTGTTTATCATAGTTACCAGCGTTCTCCATGCTTACAGGCAGTGCTAAGCAGGGAGGACGCTGGTAACCATGGTAAATGCCGGGTATCTAGGCAGCGCGCGCTGCCTGGATACCCGGTGTTTACCATAGTAACCAGCCCTGTGAGGTCACAGATCGCTGGTGTCTCGCGGTCACACGCAGCGATGCGTGCTGACCAGCGGGAAACCAACGATCAAAAAATGACCCGCAGCACTTTGCAACGATCAGCGACCTCACAGCAGGGGCCTGATCGCTGCAAAGTGTCACACATAGCGACATCGCTGGGGAGATCGTTGTAACGTCACAGTTACAACGATCTCTCTAACGATATCGTTATGTGTGACTGGGGCTTTAGATGCTATACATCTGATGATTCTTAGGCTTCCATTGTACAAAATCCAGACTTCATGTCTGGACTGGTGTATCTGCTGGATAGCAATTACCTGCCCACACCAGGAGGTCAGCTCTCCTGCTCTATTGTTGTAATTAGTTTCTTACTTTTTAGCTATAAGCATGAGATGCCTTATAAATTGGACTACAAGCGCTGCACAGGGAAGAGAGTTGGCATCTGCTGGCTCTCCCCATGAGAAGAACTTGTGACGACCACTGCTGTAATTTAGGTTAAAGTGCCCTACCGGCAGTTCGCTATAAATAATTAGGTTTTGGGTTGCAGTTTGGGCACTCGGTCTTGGAAAGGTTTGCAATCACTGCTCTATGATAACCGCAATATTCATCACTGACCACCAGTGCCAAAGTGTCTACCAAACACACTTTGAAAACAAGCACTTCTGGTTTTAGCTATGATACGTCTGACGCTTCTACGGCTCTCATTACAAAATGCCACACTTTATGCCTTGGACTGGTACATCTGCTAGATAGCAATTACCTGTCCACACCAGGAGGTCCTGCTTTAAAGAGTTTAGAAGTGTGAGCTCATCCTCTCTGTTGTCATTATTAGTTTTTACTTCTTAGCTATAATTATGAGATGTCTTATAGATTGGGAATCATATCAATAACACTAATGAGAGTTCTTTATGGGATAATCGCATTTCAAAATGCCTAGTTTGGAAAAATCCATTTTGCAGGACAATCCCATAATAATTGGCCCACGGATGTGGAAAAATGATAAAAAATAATTCATAAATCCATCATAAATTCTGTTACATTAAGCAGCAAAGTTAATTCAAGGTGAAAAATACCAGTTCTGCTCCACCGTCTCCCATCACTGCTGAAAGAAGGAAGAATAAAAGGGATCCAAAGTCTCTGTGCATCTGTAATGTTGCTGAGATGTGCGCTCCTAAGATCAGCACAACAGGCTCCGTCTCTGTGCGACGTCTTATTCTTACACGAACGCCGGCGTCTCCGACATGAAAGTTACAGTAACGGCGTCTGTGAGTCATAAACACTCCGAGGTCATCACCCAAAACCACTTTCATCTTCTTATCGTTCTTCTACAATGGAGAAACGTTACAGCGGATGGAACAACGGGATCACGGACGAGGGAAGCGCAACATTTTTTTGCTTGTTTGTTGCTTGAAGCATTTATACGACAAAGATTCAGAGTTTTGTAGAAATGAAGTTTCACTGGACATAAAAGCCAAGAGTGATTTCATATATATGCCTGTACACGTTAGAGTTATAGTATTTGTCAGTATATTATACACAAAAAATGAGCAAAAAAAAGCTACATAGATAAGACAAAACTCATGATAAAATGCAAAATAGTGACGCACCCTGGGTATGGGGGCTCGGGTATCGGTGCTCTCTCTCGGAGTCCCCTTTTCTCACTCAGGGCTCACTAAAACTCCCCGTTTTGCTACCTCCCTCCTTCCCTAACTCTCCCCCCCCAGAACTGGGCTCCAACCATTTGCCCAGGAGTGTGGGAGTGTCGGGGTGGGGCCTCCTACAAACCTTGCATTCCCACTGTGACAGGGATAACCGCAACACTCTTTTATGGGTGCAGTACCCCAACTGTGGCGCCTGACCAGTGGGGCGCCACAAAAGCACCAAGCAGTAATTGGTTTATTGTATCATTTATAATGTTTGATGCAAAAACATCTATAAATGACGGCAGAATTGCTAATTTGTTCAACATCTTTGCAATGTCCCTTCTTTAGGGAGAGCTATTGGGGTAGACACAAAGGGTCTTCACTGACACAGGGTTGTATAGCGGATAAGGAATCAGGTAGCAAGATGGTAAGATGGGCAAGGCATTCAGGGGAGCTAGTCTGACCCTTAGACTGGGAATACCTAACTCACCCTGTTCCAGAGTACCCAGATGTCAGGGAGGTCTGGGTCGCCACTCTAACCTTTGCTCCTGGTTAGTGCTAGGCTAAGAGCCTCTACCTCCACACATGGAACAGGAACAGAACAACCACTGCAATAGAAAAGGAACAGCAGCTCCAAGGAAACACAACTTCACAGCACGGATCCTTTAAGAGAAATTAACAATTTCTGCGACACCTGGTGGAGGGAAGTTGAACTACTTCTAGGCTGAAGGAGTGGAGGTCAAAATGCTAAGACACACCCCTCCACCTCAATGCTATGACACCTGCAGAGCTGCAGCACACAACAACACTGAAGGAAGAAAACTCAGTTTAAACACAGCAGCAGCACTCATGGACTGCAAAGCAGAGAACACATGGCATTCACATTGCCAGTGAGGTTCAAATTAAAGCAGTCATCGATGAATGGAGACAACCATAACAGCAAAAATAAAAAATGGAAGGGAACATGTCAGCAGGATTTCTTTATTTAAACTGTCCACTCTATTTGTACTACCTGAAATTCACTGTAGCGCCCCTGCTGTCCCTCATTCCTACTAAACAAGCGTTTGAAACTGCCCCGTTCGACATGATGATGAGTGCAGAGTGCTCCGATGAGCATCCCCGGACCTTGCCTGCTCACCCCCTCCACCACTGATAGATGTGAATGACATCTTCTAAATCATACATCCACATCAGCCGAGCCTCGCGCCTGTCACCAGTGAACAGAAGACTCTGCCTTGATCGGGGTTTCGGAAAATATTCCCCTGCGCATGCGTCAATCATCAGTTCAGTAGAGTAGATATATGAATTGGCTGGATGTACAGATGACTAAGACGTCATCCACAACCATTAGAGGCAGAGGCATTATCAGGCACAGAGGGAACATTGAATATGTTCCAAACATGCCCTGATTGTCCTATTCTTTTTTTTAACGGTCTTCAGCTAGATCTTGAGCCATGGCAACTTGATGGATGAATGTTCTGTAGGAAGATAGATCTTGGGCAGCCTATGTAGGTGCGCCAGGGTCTTCTCCAGGCCTAATTAGGTACACCAGGGTGTTCTCCAAGGCTAGATAGGTCTATCAGGGAGGACAATTTTAATATTACAGGAGGATTTATGTAAACTAGAAGCTTAGGCTGCTAAATGGCAAATGAGCTTTAATGGGGATAAATGTAAAGTCATGCACTTGGGCAGAGGAAACAAAAGGTATAATTATGTGCTTAATTGTAAAACACTGGGCAAAACTGTCACTGAAAAAGACCTGGGTGTATGGGTAGATGACAAACTCACATTTAGTGGCCAGTGTCAGGCAGCTGCTGCAAAGGCAAATAAAATAATGGGATGCATTAAAAGAGGCGTAGATGCTCATGAGGAGAACATAATTTTACCTCTATACAAGTCACTAGTGCGACCACACTTAGAATACTGTGTACAATTCTGGTCTCCGGTGTATAAGAAAGACATAGCTGAACTAGAGCGGGTCCAGAGAAGAGCGACAAAAGTTATTAGAGGACTAAGGGGTCTGCAATACCAAGACAGGTTATTAGAGGACTGAGGGGTCTGCAATACCAAGACAGGTTATTAGAGGACTAAGGGGTCTGCAATACCAAGACAGGTTATTAAACTTGGGGTTATTTAGCTTGGAAAAACGAAGGCTTAGGGGTGATCTTATAATAATGTATAAATATATGAGGGGACAGTACAGAGACCTTTTTAATGATCTCTTTACTCTTAGGCCTGAGACTGGGACAATGGGGCATCCTCTACGTCTGGAGGAAAGAAGGTTTAATCATAATCACAGACGCGGATTCTTTACTGTAAGAGCAGTGAGACTATGGAACTCTCTGCCACATGATGGTGTAATGAGGAGTCACTACTAACATTTAAGAAGGGCCTGGATGCCTTTCTTGAAAACTATAATATTACCAGTTATACATACTAGATTCTTTGATAGGGCGTTGATCCAGGGAATTAGTCTGATTGCCGTATCTGGAGTCAGGAAGGACTTTTTTCCCCAATGTGGAGCTTAGTGTTGCCACATGGGTTTTTTTTGCCTTCCTCTGGATCAACATGTTAGGCTATGGGGTGAACTAGATGGACTTAAAGTCTTCCTTCAACCTTAAAAAACTATGTTACTATGTTACTATGTTACTATGTTCTCCAAGCCTAGTTTGGTCCACCAGGGTCCTCTCCAAGCCTACTTTAGATAAGTCAACCAGGTTGTTGTCCAGGCCTAGATTGGTCCACCAGGGTATTCTTCAAGCCTAGATAGATCCACCAGAGTTTTCAAGCCTAGATAGGTCCACCAGGGTCTTCTCCACCGTTATCTTGATAGTATCAAGCAATTGGGTTGCAGGTCTTCCTTTGTACCTTTAATTCTTCTTATGATGATGTCTTCTCCAGTGATTCCTCTCTTCGTATGATGTGTAGACAAGTTGTAGCTCGGTGATCATTGCTTCCAGTGATATGTCTGGCTTGATTTGTTCCAGAATTGATGTGTTTGTTCTTGTTGCCATCCATGATATTGATAACATCCTTCTCCAGCTCCACATTTTGAAGATAAAAGAGGGCACTATCTCTTGAAGGAAACCTTTTGGTTGATGTTTCTAACCTGTAATGGTGGCTGACTGGAGATGTGGACGCAACAGGTCAATAACAGATTTATTTTAGGACTAAACCAGTGGGCAGCATCTGCGTATTTGTGAAGTATCACCCTTTACCACTGAACAGACATGTCAACTTTCTGACTGGGAATCTCCAGGTTTCACCACTGGAGCAGGTTAGGTTAGCAGCAGATGAAGTGTAGACAGCAAGTTGTTCCCAATCCATGTTGAAAAGGCTGCACACAGAAAAAGTACTCAAATGGTGTGAGTGTTGGCATGAGCGTTGACTAGGCCTATAATAAATATTGTGGTTATCTCAGGAGTCTAATAGCGTGGGAGCAAAGACACGACTGAGACAAGGTATTTAGGTAAAAAAAGTCTATTCAAACACACTTGGCAAAATTCAAACGTGAGGTGCAGGAAATAAGTGAAGTTCATAAATCATACAATAATAGTCCTTAGTGAAGCCAGATGGAATAGCCTCTGAGAAACATTTCATCCACAGTGATGTCAATAGAGAAAGTCTCTTAGTAACAGTTCACACCAGGAGATGCCGATAGCAGAAAAGTCTACAGTAAGGGTATATGCTCACTAGCCAGTGGCGCTGCGTCTTGGATTTGAACCACAGCTGCCCTGTACTCACCGTCTGCAGTGGGTGCAGGGCTGCTTCTCCCTGCGTGCACCCGATGGTGGCCGCTTCTGTCTCAGCAGCATGAAATGAACATGCTGTAGAGATGTGAAAGTCCGGAAACCCGCACCGAAGGTAAAATAATGCTGTGGTTGGGAGAAGCATGGTGGGCATGGGTTTTCTACAAATTCCCATCCATATGATGCTACTGTACAACGCAACGTTTTGGATGCAGCGGCAAAATGCTCCGTCCACAACAGTGCAAGTATGGATCATGAATATGCTTCCTAACGGTTCACACCCAGGAGGCCTGGGATCGGTAAAGTCTCATCCAAACCTGAATGCAGTGCAGTATAACTTAAAAAAAGTCCCAAACTGGCCAGATCACTGCAACTGCATAAAAACAAACAAGCCGCTGCAGAACTTACAAAAGCTAATTGAGCTTACGGGGCAGGAGGCTGGCTGGCACAAGCTGGAGAAGGAACACACACAGCACAGAGCAGCTAGATGCAGGAGACAAGCTGGAAGCAGGTGTGGTATGCTGAGATCAGATTGCAGTAGCTTGGTAAGAACCGAACTGGGATAGCAGGAGGAGGAACAACATCTTGAGATGCATACGTGAGCCAGGGATCCAAGCAGAATACTCAAGAAATGACTGGAGGAAGAACTGAATTCATAAAGGCAGGAAGGCAGGAAACACAAGGACAAGAACGAGGTAGCAAACACCATTTTGGAAAAGGAGACACAAAGGATAATCAGAAAGTCCGGAATCCTGACAAAGCCATGGTTAGGACTGGTAGGAGAACAAAGTCAAGACCATAAGATGGAAGTAGTGAAACAAAAAAGACCTTGTTGCTCTGGTTTGGAACAATTCAGGAAACATCCTGAAAAATCTTAAAGTGAAATGGATTGAGCACGTAATGGGTTTTAAAAAAGCCAACAAATTCACATCACCAAAAACCACAACGTTGAAAAGCAGGAGGAGGGCAGGAGCAGAGAGCAGGTGGTGGATTTGAGCTAGAGGAGGGAGCGTGTAGCTCTGTATGAAACCATTTTCGAGAATCACTGTTATATTTGATTTGGAGCCAGGTCCTCCAGGGACATCAGACAATATTTTTAAGACATTGATGGTCAATGACCAGAAAGCCATTGAATTGGTCTCCAGGGGTCAGGACAAGAGATGGAATACGTCACTTGTTGACTGCTTTGCAGTCCATGTGTGTTGCTGCTGTGGTTTAAACCTGCGTTAATTTCTTTTGGCACATCGAGATTTAATCTGCAGATGCTGCTGTATTGCTGTGTGTCTCTGCCCTTGGAAGTAGAGGTGGAGGCGTGTGTCAGAGCATTCTTTTTTCCACTCCCTCAGCCTTTAAGTAGTTCCACTTCCTCCACCAGGTGTCGCAGATAAAGTTCACTCTGCCTTGACCGTGTGTGCTGTTAGGACATAGTGCTGATACCTTCCTGCTGATCCTTCCTGGAGTTTACCTTCCTAGGGGAAGTTGCTGTTTACGGTCTTTGGGTGGAGGTGATGGACTTTTAGCCTAGGACTTATCAGAAGCATAGGGTAAGGGTGGTGACCCAGTTCTCCTCACCTTCTGAGGTACCTCTGGGAGCAGGGTAAGTCAGGGACCCCCAGTCTAAGGGTCAGACTAGACTCTCTTAACGCCTTTACCCATTTTACCATCCTTCTGCCTGATTCCCTTATTTCTATGCCTCCCCGTGACAATAGAACTAATTTTATTGCATAGACTTCAACCTGGCTTAAAGTGCCATAAATTTCATGTCGTATCTGCCCCCGAAACACAGACTCTTCTCATTAAAGGGTTCATCCTGGTTGTACATTTCCATGGAAGGATTTTCTATTTTTTAGCACTGCGGTGTTGCAGCCGATGACAGAATTAGGACGAGGTGGAGGAAATGTGACAACCTTCATTATCTGGCTGGACAGTTATACCGTAGATTTCAGACTTTCAGCATTATTTAGGCCCCTGGACGTGATACATTGAAGATACGGTACATAAGACGCGAGGCCACGGACACCGAACACAAGATGTGAGAGAAAAGAAAGGTGACGTGTGAATGAATGGGGATGAGCTGTAATACCACATGCAGCCTGTGGACAGGAGGGGCGCTGTTTTTGGTAGAAAGCAGACAGAGTCATAGAGACGTAAGAACTAGTTTTGAGGTGTACGGGGGAGGGGGTCTGAGCACACACTCACATTGATCCCCTATATAAAGTATAGATGGGTTCAATAGAAAGTCCTCAGCTAATAAGTAGAATGGTGCGGTGCTGAGCGGATCTGATCCTCCGGGTACCTGAGACCTCCGAAATCTCAACTTCTGCTGTATCATGGTGTAAACATGCCGAATATAGAGGAGAAAAGAAGACAAATAATAATAGACTCCATAAACACTTCCATCATTCTGTGTTCAAACTGAGTGGGAGCGTTACAAAGGAAAGCGCCACATTAATATCATAAACTGCAATAATATTATGTCTACAGTTACATCGAGACACCGGAGGAAAAGAAGAAAAAGAAGAAAGAGAAAGAAAGAGGTGTAAACATTCATCATATGAGATAATGGGACAGACATAGATAGATAGGTAGATAGAATAGATAGATAGATAGATAGATAGATAGATAGACAGACAGACAGACAGACAGACAGAAAGATAGATAGATAGATAGATAGATAGATAGATAGATAGATAGATAAGACAGACAGACAGACAGACAGACAGAAAAGGATAGATAGATAGACAGACAGACAGACAGATAAGGATAGATAGACAGACAGACAGACAGACAGATAAGGATAGATAGATAGATAGATAGATATAGATACATAGATAGATAGATAGATTGATAGATAGATATAGATACATAGATAGATAGATAGATAGATAGATAGATTTGCAAAATAAAGGCTGCAGCACTCAGGATTAAGGATGTTTCTATCCTTTAATGGCCTTCAGGCAATGGTACAGCGACGTTTCTGTAAACCTGTGACCTTCTTCCAGCCTCTGTACCATTGCCTGAAGGCCATTAAAGGGAACCTGTCAGGTGGTTTATGCCCCCCCAGCTATCACTGTCTGTAGCTGCAGCTTTATAATACCAATCTAATCATCCCTGTCTGAGCTCATAGTGTAATGTGAAAGGTGAAAAAAAAGCATTTATACACTTACATTTCAGCGTACACCTTGGAGGAGGGGGACTGTCTGGCAGGATAATAGTTAACTCACTATTAACTTTGATGGCTAAAGGACCTGTGTGATGTAATGATCATGTGACAATAGTGGGCGGAACTAAGCCAGCAAACATATTATGTTGTATGAGAACTTAGCTCCGCCTATTGTAGTCACATGGTTGTGACATCACATCAGGTCTCCCAACATGTTCTAGCACAAGGCTGAAATGTTAACTATTAACCTGCCAAACAGTCCCCGTCCTTCAAGCTGGGGACTGACTGCCTCATTACATAAGGAAATGTCACTGTATAAATGTTATTTTTCACATTACACTATAAGCTCAGACAGGGATGATTAGAATAATATTATGAAGCTACAGGTACAGACAGTGATAGCTGCAGGGGCATAAACTAGCTGACAGGTTCCCTTTAAAGGCTAGAAACATCCTTAATCCTGAGTGCTGCAGCCCTTATTTTGCAATTAGATAGATAGATAGATAGATAGATAGATACAGGGGCGGAACTACCGTGGTGCAGCTGGTGCAGCTGCACCAGGGCCCCGGCCAGCTAGGGGGCCCCTGAAGGCTCCAGCGGCGGGTCCGTTCCGCTCCCTGACAGGTCGGTGGTAGTGGCCGCAAAAGGAGAAGCAATGGAGGCGGAGGAGGATTCAATATGAGTGAGCCCTGGGGGGGGGGGGGTCCGGAGGGGTCCAGAGGGGCCCCCCCTCTCCTGTGAGGAATCACCGCCGCCCCGCCGCCGGGCCCCGCCCCCTGAGCTCTCTCCTGAGATGCAGGGGGGTGTCGGAGCAGCAGGCAGTGTCCCAGCCCAGGATTTATTGAATACTGCTGGGACACTGCGCCTGCACTGATTCCCCTGCGTGCTGGCACTTCCGGGATCAGTGTGTGAGCTCAGCTTGGATAGAGCAGCTGAGTTCCTCCTGACCCGGAAGCGCTGATGCTGCAGAGGTGCCGGCTGCCTGAGGACACTCTGGGAGCAGGACAAGGTAAGCGCCAATGAGCCGAAGACAGCAGGGGTGGGGGAACAGGGGCCACAAGAGGGAAGAAGCAGGGTGAATGGGGGGCACAAGAGGGATGAAGCAGGGTGAATGGGGGGGCACAAGAGGGATGAAGCAGGGTGAATGGGGGCACAAGGGGAGAAGCAGGGTGAATGGGGGGGGCACAAGAGGGATGAAGCAGGGTGAATGGGGGCACAAGGGGGACGAAGCAGGGTGAATGGGGCACAAGAGGGGAGAAGCAGGGTGAATGGGGGGGCACAAGAGGGATGAAGCAGGGTGAATGGGGGCACAAGGGGAGAAGCAGGGTGAATGGGGGGGCACAAGAGGGATGAAGCAGGGTGAATGGGGGGCACAAGGGGGACGAAGCAGGGTGAATGGGGGCACAAGAGGGGAGAAGCAGGCAGTATAGGGGGTCACAAGAGGGGAGAAGCAGAGTGAATGGGGGGGGGCACAAGAGAGGAGAAACAGGGAGAATGGGAGGCACAAGAGGGGAGAAGCAGGGTAAATGGGGGGGGGGGGGGGCACAAGTCTGAGTCCCTTCCTGTAAGTCCTGCATGCATATCTAGACTATATGTCCCTGGCTGAGTGTGCATGTGTGTGTGTGCCTGGCAGAGTGTGCATGTGTGTGCGTGCCTGGCAGAGTGTGCATGTGTGTGCGTGCCTGGCAGAGTGTGCATGTGTGTGCGTGCCTGGCAGAGTGTGCATGTGTGTGCGTGCCTGGCAGAGTGTGCATGTGTGTGCGTGCCTGGCAGAGTGTGCATGTGTGTGCGTGCCTGGCAGAGTGTGCATGTGTGTGCGCGCCTGGCAGAGTGTGCATGTGTGTGCGCGCCTGGCAGAGTGTGCATGTGTGTGCGCCTGGCAGAGTGTGCATGTGTGTGCGCGCCTGGCAGAGCGTGCATGTGTGTGCGTGCCTGGCAGAGCGTGCATGTGTGTGCGTGCCTGGCAGAGCGTGCATGTGTGTGCGTGCCTGGCAGAGTGTGCATGTGTGTGCGTGCCTGGCAGAGTGTGCATGTGTGTGCGTGCCTGGCAGAGTGTGCATGTGTGTGTGCGTGCCTGGCAGAGTGTGCATGTGTGTGCGTGCCTGGCAGAGTGTGCATGTGTGTGCGTGCCTGGCAGAGTGTGCATGTGTGTGCGTGCCTGGCAGAGTGTGCATGTGTGTGCGTGCCTGGCAGAGCGTGCATGTGTGTGCGTGCCTGGCAAAGCGTGCATGTGTGTGCGTGCCTGGCAGAGCGTGCATGTGTGTGCGTGCCTGGCAGAGCGTGCATGTGTGTGCGTGCCTGGCAGAGTGTGCATGTGTGTGCATGCCTGGCAGAGTGTGCATGTGTGTGCGCGCCTGGCAGAGTGTGCATGTGTGTGAGCGCCTGGCAGAGTGTGCATGTGTGTGCGCGCCTGGCTGAGTGTGCATGTGTGTGCGCGCCTGGCTGAGTGTGTGCGTGTGTGGGGGGGGGCCCCGAAAAATTTCTTGCACCAGGGCCCACTACAGTCTGGGTCCGCCCCTGGATAGATAGATAGATAGATACATAGATAAATAAATAGATAGATAGATAGATAGATAGATAGATAGATAGATAGATAGAGTGTTGGCCAAAAGTATTGACACCCCTGCAATTCTGTCAGATAATACTCCGTTTCTTCCTGAAAATGATTGCAATCACAAATTCTTTGGTATTATTATCTTCATTTAATTTGTCTTCAATGAAAAAACACAAAAGAGAATGAAGCAAAAAGCAAAACATTGATCATTTCACACAAAACTCCAAAAATGGGCCAGACAAAAGTATTGGCACCCTCAGCCTAATACTTGGTTGCACAACCTTTAGCCAAAATAACTGCGATCAACCGCTTCCGGTAACCATCAATGAGTTTCTTACAACGCTCTGCTGGAATTTTACACCATTCTTCTTTGGCAAACTGCTCCAGGTCCCTGATATGTGAAGGGTGCCTTCTCCAAACTGCCATTTTTAGATCTCTCCACAGGTGTTCTATGGGATTCAGGTCTGGGCTCATTGCTGCCACCTTAGAAGTCTCCGGTGCTTTCTCTCAAACCATTTTCTAGTGCTTTTTGAAGTGTGTTTTGGGTCATTGTCCTGCTGGAAGACCCATGACCTCTGAGGGAGACCCAGCTTTCTCACACTGGGCCCTACATTATGCTGCTGTTGGTAGTCTTCAGACTTCATAATGCCATGCACACGGTCAAGCAGTCCAGTGCCAGAGGCAGCAAAGCAACCCCAAAACATCAGGGAACCTCCATCATGTTTGACTGTAGGGACCGTGTTCTTTTCTATGAATGCCTCTTTTTTCTCCTGTAAACTCTATGTTGATGCCTTTGCCCATAAATCTCTACTGTTGTCTCATCTGACCAGAGAACATTCTTCCAAAACATTTTAGGCTTTCTCAGGTAAGTTTTGGCAAACTCCAGCCTGGCTTTTTTATGTCTCGGGGTAAGAAGTGGGGTCTTCCTGGGTCTCCTACCATACAGTCCCTTTTCATTCAGACGCCGACGGATAGTACGGGTTGACACTGTTGTACTCTCGGACTGCAGGGCAGCTTGAACTTGTTTGGATGTTAGTCGAGGTTCTTTACCCTCCATCCGCACAATCTTGCGTTGAAATCTCTCGTCAATTTTACTTTTCCGTCCACATCTAGGGAGGTTAGCCACAGTGCCATGGGCTTTACACTTCTTGATGACACTGCGCACGGTAGACACAGGAACATTCAGGTCTTTGGAGATGGACTTGTAGCCTTGAGATTGCTCATGCTTCCTCACAATTTGGTTTCTCAAGTCCTCAGACAGTTCTTTGGTCTTCTTTCTTTTCTCCATGCTCAATGTGGTACACACAAGGGCACAGGACAGAGGTTGAGTCAACTTTAATCTATGTCAACTGGCTGCAAGTGTGCTTTAGTTATTGCCAACACCTGTTAGGTGCCACAGGTAAGTTACAGGTGCTGTTAATTACACAAATTACAGAAGCATCACATGATTTTTCAAAGGGTGCCAATACTTTTGTCCACCCCCTTTTTTATGTTTGGTGGAATTAGATCCAATTTGGCTTTAGGACAATTCTTTTTGTGTTTTTTCATTGAAGACAAATTAAATGAAGATAATAATACCAAAGAATGTGTGATTGCAATCATTTTCAGGAAGAAACTGAGTATTGTCTGACAGAATTGCAGGGGTGTCAATACTTTTGGCCAATACCGTAGATAGAAAGATAGATAGATAGATAGATAGATAGATAGACAGATAGATGATAGGCGGGCGTCGCACACTACGATTTTGTGTGGGAACTCAATAACGATGTCAGGGGTGCGGCTCGTGGACACATCGTTAGTGCGGTGTCACATGTATAGATAACGATGTCAGGGGTGCGGCTCGTGGACACATCGTTAGTGAGGTGTCACATGTATAGATAACGATGTCAGGGGTGCGGCTCGTGGACACATCGTTAGTGAGGTGTCACATGTATAGATAACGATGTCAGGGGTGCGGCTCATGGACACATCGTTAGTGAGGTGTCACATGTATAGATAACGATGTCAGGGGTGCGGCTCGTGGACACATCGTTAGTGAGGTGTCACATGTATAGATAACGATGTCAGGGGTGCGGCTCGTGGACACATCGTTAGTGAGGTGTCACATGTATAGATAACGATGTCAGGGGTGCGGCTCGTGGACACATGGTTAGTGAGGTGTCACATGTATAGATAACGATGTCAGGGGTGAGGCTCGTGGACACATCGTTAGTGAGGTGTCACATGTATAGATAACGATGTCAGGGGTGCGGTTCGTGGACACATCATTAGTGAGGTGTCACATGTATAGATAACGATGTCAGGGTTGCGGCTCGTGGACACATCGTTAGTGAGGTGTCACATGTATAGATAACGATGTCAGGGGTGCGGCTCGTGTACACATCGTTAGGGAGGTGTCACATGTATAGATAACGATGTCAGGGGTGCGGCTCCTGGACACATCGTTAGTGAGGTGTCACATGTATAGATAACGATGTCAGGGGTGCGGCTCGTGGACACATGGTTAGTGAGGTGTCACATGTATAGATAACGATGTCAGTGGTGCGGCTCGTGGGCACATCGTTAGTGAGGTGTCACATGTATAGATAACGATGTCAGGGTGCGGCTCGTGGACACATCGTTAGTGAGGTGTCACATGTATAGATAACGATGTCAGGGTGCGGCTCGTGGACAACATCGTGTTGATGGTGGTGTCACATGTGTAATTAGGTTAAACATGTCAGTGAGGTGCGGTACTGGTCGGCGGACACATCGTTAGTGAGGTGTCACATGTATAGATAACGATGTCAGGGGTGCGGCTCGTGGACACATCGTTAGTGAGGTGTCACATGTATAGATAACGATGTCAGGGTGCGGCTCGTGGACACATCGTTAGTGAGGTGTCACATGTATAGATAACGATGTCAGGGGTGCGGCTCGTGGACACATCGTTAGTGAGGTGTCACATGTATAGATAACGATGTCAGGGGTGCGGCTCGTGGACACATCGTTAGTGAGGTGTCACATGTATAGATAACGATGTCAGGGTGCGGCTCGTGGACACATCGTTAGTGAGGTGTCACATGTATAGATAACGATGTCAGGGTGCGGCTCGTGGACACATCGTTAGTGAGGTGTCACATGTATAGATAACGATGTCAGGGGTGCGGCTCGTGGACACATCGTTAGTGAGGTGTCACATGTATAGATAACGATGTCAGGGGTGCGGCTCGTGGACACATCGTTAGTGAGGTGTCACATGTATAGATAACGATGTCAGGGTGCGGCTCGTGGACACATCGTTAGTGAGGTGTCACATGTATAGATAACGATGTCAGGGGTGCGGCTCGTGGACACATCGTTAGTGAGGTGTCACATGTATAGATAACGATGTCAGGGGTGCGGCTCGTGGACACATCGTTAGTGAGGTGTCACATGTATAGATAACGATGTCAGGGTGCGGCTCGTGGACACATCGTTAGTGAGGTGTCACATGTATAGATAACGATGTCAGGGTGCGGCTCGGTGGTGACACATCGTTAGTGAGGTGTCACATGTATAGATAACGATGTCAGGGGTGCGGCTCGTGGACACATCGTTAGTGAGGTGTCACATGTATAGATAACGATGTCAGGGGTGCGGCTCGTGGACACATCGTTAGTGAGGTGTCACATGTATAGATAACGATGTCAGGGGTGCGGCTCGTGGACACATCGTTAGTGAGGTGTCACATGTATAGATAACGATGTCAGGGGTGCGGCTCGTGGACACATCGTTAGTGAGGTGTCACATGTATAGATAACGATGTCAGGGGTGCGGCTCGTGGACACATCGTTAGTGAGGTGTCACATGTATAGATAACGATGTCAGGGGTGCGGCTCGTGGACACATCGTTAGTGAGGTGTCACATGTATAGATAACGATGTCAGGGGTCGGCTCGTGGAACAAAATGTTAGTGACGGTGTCACATGTATAGATATATACGATGTCAGGGGTGCTGGGCTCGTTGGGGACTAAGACATCGGTTATGTGATGTGGTGTCACATGTATAGATAACGATGTCAGGGGTGCGGCTCGTGGACACATCGTTAGTGAGGTGTCACATGTATAGATAACGATGTCAGGGGTGCGGCTCGTGGACACATCGTTAGTGAGGTGTCACATGTATAGATAACGATGTCAGGGGTGCGGCTCGTGGACACATCGTTAGTGAGGTGTCACATGTATAGATAACGATGTCAGGGGTGCGGCTCGTGGACACATCGTTAGTGAGGTGTTCACATGTATAGATAACGATGTCAGGGGTGCGGCTCGTGGACACATCGTTAGTGAGGTGTCCACATGTATAGATAACGATGTCAGGGGTGCGGCTCGTGGACACATCGTTAGTGAGGTGTCACATGTATAGATAACGATGTCAGGGGTGCGGCTCGTGGACACATGTTAGTGAGGTGTCACATGTATAGATAACGATGTCAGGGTGCGGCTCGTGGACACATCGTTAGTGAGGTGTCACATGTATAGATAACGATGTCAGGGGTGCGGCTCGTGGACACATCGTTAGTGAGGTGTCACATGTATAGATAACGATGTCAGGGGTGCGGCTCGTGGAACACATCGTTAGTGAGGTGTCACATGTATAGATAACGATGTCAGGGTGCGGCTCGTGGACACATCGTTAGTGAGGTGTCACATGTATAGATAACGATGTCAGGGTGCGGCTCGTGGACACATCGTTAGTGAGGTGTCACATGTATAGATAACGATGTCAGGGGTGCGGCTCGTGGACACATCGTTAGTGAGGTGTCACATGTATAGATAACGATGTCAGGGGTGCGGCTCGTGGACACATCGTTAGTGAGGTGTCACATGTATAGATAACGATGTCAGTGGGTGCGGCTCGTGGACACATCGTTAGTGAGGTGTCACATGTATAGATAACGATGTCAGGGGTGCGGCTCGTGGACACATCGTTAGTGAGGTGTCACATGTATAGATAACGATGTCAGGGGTGCGGCTCGTGGACACATCGTTAGTGAGGTGTCACATGTATAGATAACGATGTCAGGGGTGCGGCTCGTGGACACATCGTTAGTTGAGGTGTCACATGTATAGATAACGATGTCAGGGTGCGGCTCGTGGACACATCGTTAGTGAGGTGTCACATGTATAGATAACGATGTCAGGGGTGCGGCTCGTGGACAACATCGTTAGTGAGGTGTCACATGTATAGATAACGATGTCAGGGTGCGGCTCGTGGACACATCGTTAGTGAGGTGTCACATGTATAGATAACGATGTCAGGGGTGCGGCTCGTGGACACATCGTTAGTGAGGTGTCATGGACACATCGTTAGTGAGGTGTCACATGTATAGATAACGATGTCAGGGGTGCGGCTCGTGACACATCGTTAGTGAGGTGTCACATGTATAGATAACGATGTCAGGGGTGCGGCTCGTGGACACATCGTTAGTGAGGTGTCACATGTATAGATAACGATGTCAGGGGTGCGGCTCGTGGACACATCGTTAGTGAGGTGTCACATGTATAGATAACGATGTCAGGGGTGCGGCTCTGGACACATCGTTAGTGAGGTGTCACATGTATAGATAACGATGTCAGGGGTGCGGCTCGTGGACACATCGTTAGTGAGGTGTCACATGTATAGATAACGATGTCAGGGGTGCGGCTCGTGGACACATCGTTAGTGAGGTGTCACATGTATAGATAACGATGTCAGGGGTGCGGCTCGTGGACACATGTTAGTGAGGTGTCACATGTATAGATAACGATGTCAGGGTGCGGCTCGTGGACACATCGTTAGTGAGGTGTCACATGTATAGATAACGATGTCAGGGGTGCGGCTCGTGGACACATGTTAGTGAGGTGTCACATGTATAGATAACGATGTCAGGGGTGCGGCTCGTGGACACATCGTTAGTGAGGTGTCACATGTATAGATACGATGTCAGGGGTGCGGCTCGTGGACACATGTTAGTGAGGTGTCCATGTATAGATAACGATGTCAGGGTGCGGCTCGTGGACACATGTTAGTGAGGTGTCACATGTATAGATAACGATGTCAGGGTGCGGCTCGTGGACACATCGTAGTGAGTGTCACATGTATAGATAACGATGTCAGGGTGCGGCTCGTGGACACATGTTAGTGAGTGTCACATGTATAGATAACGATGTCAGGGTGGGCTCGTGGACACATGTTAGTGAGGTGTCACATGTATAGATAACGATGTCAGGGGTGCGCTCGTGGACACATGTTAGTGAGGTGTCACATGTATAGATAACGATGTCAGGGGTGCGGCTCGTGGACACATCGTTAGTGAGGTGTCACATGTATAGATAACGATGTCAGGGGTGGGCGACTCGTGGACACATGTTAGTGAGGTGTCACATGTATAGATAACGATGTCAGGGTGCGGCTCGTGACACATCGTTAGTGAGGTGTCACATGTATAGATAACGATGTCAGGGTGCGGCTCGTGGACACATCGTTAGTGAGGTGTCACATGTATAGATAACGATGTCAGGGGTGCGCTCGTGGACACATCGTTAGTGAGGTGTCACATGTATAGATAACGATGTCAGGGTGCGGCTCTGGACACATCGTTAGTGAGGTGTCACATGTATAGATAACGATGTCAGGGGTGCGGCTCGTGGACACATCGTTAGTGAGGTGTCACATGTATAGATAACGATGTCAGGGGTGCGGCTCGTGGACACATCGTTAGTGAGGTGTCACATGTATAGATAACGATGTCAGGGGTGCGGCTCGTGGACACATCGTTAGTGAGGTGTCACATGTATAGATAACGATGTCAGGGGTGCGGCTCGTGGACACATCGTTAGTGAGGTGTCACATGTATAGATAACGATGTCAGGGGTGCGGCTCGTGGACACATCGTTAGTGAGGTGTCACATGTATAGATAACGATGTCAGGGGTGCGGCTCGTGGACACATCGTTAGTGAGGTGTCACATGTATAGATAACGATGTCAGGGGTGCGGCTCGTGGACACATCGTTAGTGAGGTGTCACATGTATAGATAACGATGTCAGGGGTGCGGCTCGTGGACACATCGTTAGTGAGGTGTCACATGTATAGATAACGATGTCAGGGGTGCGGCTCGTGGACACATCGTTAGTGAGGTGTCACATGTATAGATAACGATGTCAGGGGTGCGGCTCGTGGACACATCGTTAGTGAGGTGTCACATGTATAGATAACGATGTCAGGGGTGCGGCTCGTGGACACATCGTTAGTGAGGTGTCACATGTATAGATAACGATGTCAGGGGTGCGGCTCGTGGACACATCGTTAGTGAGGTGTCACATGTATAGATAACGATGTCAGGGGTGCGGCTCGTGGACACATCGTTAGTGAGGTGTCACATGTATAGATAACGATGTCAGGGGTGCGGCTCGTGGACACATCGTTAGTGAGGTGTCACATGTATAGATAACGATGTCAGGGGTGCGGCTCGTGGACACATCGTTAGTGAGGTGTCACATGTATAGATAACGATGTCAGGGGTGCGGCTCGTGGACACATCGTTAGTGAGGTGTCACATGTATAGATAACGATGTCAGGGTGCGGCTCGTGGACACATCGTTAGTGAGGTGTCACATGTATAGATAACGATGTCAGGGGTGCGGCTCGTGGACACATCGTTAGTGAGGTGTCACATGTATAGATAACGATGTCAGGGGTGCGGCTCGTGGACACATCGTTAGTGAGGTGTCACATGTATAGATAACGATGTCAGGGTGCGGCTCGTGGACACATCGTTAGTGAGGTGTCACATGTATAGATAACGATGTCAGGGGTGCGGCTCGTGGACACATCGTTAGTGAGGTGTCACATGTATAGATAACGATGTCAGGGTGCGGCTCGTGGACACATCGTTTAGTGAGGGTGTCACATGTATAGATAACGATGTCAGGGGTGCGCTCGTGGACACATCGTTAGTGAGGTGTCACATGTATAGATAACGTATAGATAACGATGTCAGGGGTGCGGCTCGTGGACACATCGTTAGTGAGGTGTCACATGTATAGATAACGATGTCAGGGGTGCGGCTCGTGGACACATCGTTAGTGAGGTGTCACATGTATAGATAACGATGTCAGGGTGCGGCTCGTGGACACATCGTTAGTGAGGTGTCACATGTATAGATAACGATGTCAGGGGTGCGGCTCGTGGACACATCGTTAGTGAGGTGTCACATGTATAGATAACGATGTCAGGGTGCGGCTCGTGGACACATCGTTAGTGAGGTGTCACATGTATAGATAACGATGTCAGGGGTGCGGCTCGTGGACACATCGTTAGTGAGGTGTCACATGTATAGATAACGATGTCAGGGTGCGGCTCGTGGACACATCGTTAGTGAGGTGTCACATGTATAAACGATGTCAGGTGGGTCGGCTCGTGGACACATCGTTAGTGAGGTGTCACATGTATAGATAACGATGTCAGGGGTGCGGCTCGTGGACACATCGTTAGTGAGGTGTCACATGTATAGATAACGATGTCAGGGGTGCGGCTCGTGGACACATCGTTAGTGAGGTGTCACATGTAATAGATAACGATGTCAGGGTGCGGCTCGTGGACACATCGTTAGTGAGGTGTCACATGTATAGATAACGATGTCAGGGGTGCGGCTCGTGGACACATCGTTAGTGAGGTGTCACATGTATAGATAACGATGTCAGGGGTGCGGCTCGTGGACACATCGTTAGTGAGGTGTCACATGTATAGATAACGATGTCAGGGGTGCGGCTCGTGGACACATCGTTAGTGAGGTGTCACATGTATAGATAACGATGTCAGGGGTGCGGCTCGTGGACACATCGTTAGTGAGGTGTCACATGTATAGATAACGATGTCAGGGGTGCGGCTCGTGGACACATCGTTAGTGAGGTGTCACATGTATAGATAACGATGTCAGGGGTGCGGCTCGTGGACACATCGTTAGTGAGGTGTCACATGTATAGATAACGATGTCAGGGGTGCGGCTCGTGGACACATCGTTAGTGAGGTGTCAGTCACATGTATAGATAACGATGTCAGGGTGCGGCTCGTGGACACATCGTTAGTGAGGTGTCACATGTATAGATAACGATGTCAGGGTGCGGCTCGTGGACACATCGTTAGTGAGGTGTCACATGTATAGATAACGATGTCAGGGGTGCGGCTCGTGGACACATCGTTAGTGAGGTGTCACATGTATAGATAACGATGTCAGGGGTGCGGCTCGTGGACACATCGTTAGTGAGGTGTCACATGTATAGATAACGATGTCAGGGGTGCGGCTCGTGGACACATCGTTTAGTGAGGTGTCACATGTATAGATAACGATGTCAGGGGTGCGGCTCGTGGACACATCGTTAGTGAGGTGTCACATGTATAGATAACGATGTCAGGGGTGCGGCTCGTGGACACATCGTTAGTGAGGTGTCACATGTATAGATAACGATGTCAGGGTGCGGCTCGTGGACACATCGTTAGTGAGGTGTCACATGTATAGATAACGATGTCAGGGGTGCGGCTCGTGGACACATCGTTAGTGAGGTGTCACATGTATAGATAACGATGTCAGGGTGCGGCTCGTGGACACATCGTTAGTGAGGTGTCACATGTATAGATAACGATGTCAGGGGTGCGGCTCGTGGACACATCGTTAGTGAGGTGTCACATGTATAGATAACGATGTCAGGGGTGCGGCTCGTGGACACATCGTTAGTGAGGTGTCACATGTATAGATAACGATGTCAGGGGTGCGGCTCGTGGACACATCGTTAGTGAGGTGTCACATGTATAGATAACGATGTCAGGGGTGCGGCTCGTGGACACATCGTTAGTGAGGTGTCACATGTATAGATAACGATGTCAGGGTGCGGCTCGTGGACACATCGTTAGTGAGGTGTCACATGTATAGATAACGATGTCAGGGGTGCGCTCGTGGACACATCGTTAGTGAGGTGTCACATGTATAGATAACGATGTCAGGGGTGCGGCTCGTGGACACATCGTTAGTGAGGTGTCACATGTATAGATAACGATGTCAGGGGTGCGGCTCGTGGACACATCGTTAGTGAGGTGTCACATGTATAGATAACGATGTCAGGGGTGCGCTCGTGGACACATCGTTAGTGAGGTGTCACATGTATAGATAACGATGTCAGGGGTGCGGCTCGTGGACACATCGTTAGTGAGGTGTCACATGTATAGATAACGATGTCAGGGTGCGGCTCGTGGACACATCGTTAGTGAGGTGTCACATGTATAGATAACGATGTCAGGGGTGCGGCTCGTGGACACATCGTTAGTGAGGTGTCACATGTATAGATAACATGTCAGGGTGCGGCTCGTGAACATCGTTATGAGGTGTCACATGTATAGATAACGATGTCAGGGGTGGGCTCGTGTGGACACATCGTTAGTGAGTGTCACATGTATAGATAACGATGTCAGGGTGCGGCTCGTGGACACATCGTTAGTGAGGTGTCCATGTATAGATAACGATGTCAGGGGTGGGCTCGTGGACACATCGTTAGTGAGGTGTCACATGTATAGATAACGATGTCAGGGGTGCGGCTCGTGGACACATGTTAGTGAGGTGTCACATGTATAGATAACGATGTCAGGGGTGCGGCTCGTGGACACATCGTTAGTGAGGTGTCACATGTATAGATAACGATGTCAGGGGTGCGGCTCGTGGACACATGTTAGTGAGGTGTCACATGTATAGAAACGATGTCAGGGGTGCGGCTCGTGGACACATGTTAGTGAGGTGTCACATGTATAGATAACGATGTCAGGGTGCGGCTCGTGGACACATCGTTAGTGAGGTGTCACATGTATAGATAACGATGTCAGGGGTGCGGCTCGTGGACACATCGTTGTGAGGTGTCACATGTATAGATAACGATGTCAGGGGTGCGGCTCGTGGAACATCGTTAGTGAGGTGTCACATGTATAGATAACGATGTCAGGGGTGCGGCTCGTGGACACATCGTTAGTGAGGTGTCACATGTATAGATAACGATGTCAGGGGTGCGGCTCGTGGACACATCGTTAGTGAGGTGTCACATGTATAGATAACGATGTCAGGGTGCGGCTCGTGGACACATCGTTAGTGAGGTGTCACATGTATAGATAACGATGTCAGGGGGGCTCGTGGACACATCGTTAGTGAGGTGTCACATGTATAGATAACGATGTCAGGGGTGCGGCTCGTGGACACATGTTAGTGAGGTGTCACATGTATAGATAACGATGTCAGGGTGCGGCTCGTGGACACATCGTTAGTGAGGTGTCACATGTATAGATAACGATGTCAGGGGTGCGGCTCGTGGACACATCGTTAGTGAGGTGTCACATGTATAGATAACGATGTCAGGGGTGCGGCTCGTGGACACATCGTTAGTGAGGTGTCACATGTATAGATAACGATGTCAGGGGTGCGGCTCGTGGACACATCGTTAGTGAGTGTCACATGTATAGATAACGATGTCAGGGTGGGTCGTGGACACATCGTTAGTGAGGTGTCACATGTATAGATAACGATGTCAGGGGTGCGGCTCGTGGACACATCGTTAGTGAGGTGTCACATGTATAGATAACGATGTCAGGGGTGCGGCTCGTGGACACATGTTAGTGAGGTGTCACATGTATAGATAACGATGTCAGGGTGCGGCTCGTGGACACATCGTTAGTGAGGTGTCACATGTATAGATAACGATGTCAGGGGTGCGGCTCGTGGACACATCGTTAGTGAGGTGTCACATGTATAGATAACGATGTCAGGGGTGCGGCTCGTGGACACATCGTTAGTGAGGTGTCACATGTATAGATAACGATGTCAGGGTGCGGCTCGTGGACACATCGTTAGTGAGTGTCACATGTATAGATAACGATGTCAGGGGTGCGGCTCGTGGACACATCGTTAGTGAGGTGTCACATGTATAGATAACGATGTCAGGGGTGCGGCTCGTGGACACATCGTTAGTGAGGTGTACATGTATAGATAACGATGTCAGGGGTGCGGCTCGTGGACACATCGTTAGTGAGGTGTCACATGTATAGATAACGATGTCAGGGGTGCGGCTCGTGGACACATCGTTAGTGAGGTGTCACATGTATAGATAACGATGTCAGGGGTGCGGCTCGTGGACACATCGTTAGTGAGGTGTCACATGTATAGATAACGATGTCAGGGGTGCGGCTCGTGGACACATCGTTAGTGAGGTGTCACATGTATAGATAACGATGTCAGGGGTGCGGCTCGTGGACACACCGTTAGTGAGGTGTCACATGTATAGATAACGATGTCAGGGGTGCGGCTCGTGGACACATCGTTAGTGAGGTGTCACATGTATAGATAACGATGTCAGGGGTGCGGCTCGTGGACACATCGTTAGTGAGGTGTCACATGTATAGATAACGATGTCAGGGGTGCGGCTCGTGGACACATCGCTAGTGAGGTGTCACATGTATAGATAACGATGTCAGGGGTGCGGCTCGTGGACACACCGTTAGTGAGGTGTCACATGTATAGATAACGATGTCAGGGGTGCGGCTCGTGGACACATCGTTAGTGAGGTGTCACATGTATAGATAACGATGTCAGGGGTGCGGCTCGTGGACACATCGTTAGTGAGGTGTCACATGTATAGATAACGATGTCAGGGGTGCGGCTCGTGGACACATGGTTAGTGAGGTGTCACATGTATAGATATTGATCAGGACACAGCAGCGATGTTACATGCAGGGATCGTTCACACAACCAGCGACTGATGATTGTCAGTGATGTGAATAGGAGAAATCGGTCAGGAGATCGGTTATGGCGGAGTCACACAGAACGATGCAGCAGATTGAATGATCCACATCGTCTGATGTGAGGTCCGGATCTCATAACTGTGATTAACGATCTGACCACTTATCACTTGTAAGATCGACCAGTCACACGTAACGATGTCGTTAGAGCGACGGAAACTCAGGATGTTTCAGCGACATCGTCAATGATATCATAGCGTGTGACGGCCCCTGTAGACAGATAGATAGATAGAATGATAGATAGATAAATAGATAGATAGATAGATAGATAGATAGATAGATAGATAGATAGATGTAATGGAGAATGACAGCTCTCCCATTTCAAGAAAGTGAGAAATGTTCTTTATTCCATGTCCCTGTATACAACTGATCGACTTGGACCTTTTTTTCAAATGAACAACATAGTTCTAGACACATCCATAAGTAACAAATGTAATTAATTACATCTGTTACATTTATTATTGAAGCATCAACCACAGGGTCTGGCTGGCGACACTAACTCCGGGTGGCAGTTTTGTTCTGCCAGCCCTTAGGTGAGGACCGGGGTGTGTGGGGGGGGTGCTGTCAGACTTTTTTGGTCGACAGGGGGGGGGGGGGGGTAAGGGTGCTCACTGTGTCACCTGCCGTATCTGCTGCTGCATCACAGCGCCGGCCGCAAGGCGCAACGTCTGCTGTACTTTAACGGCGCCAGGCAAAAAGCGCCGCCGGCCGGCCCATTTCTATACCATCAACCCAGGGGGCACTTGCCCCCCTGCCACCTGGGCCAGTCCGCCCCTGATCAACCAATCCATATGTGTCCATTCACATGCAGGCAGGAGATAGCCCTTGGCAGGAGTTGATTGCTGTAGACCGGGATCAGGCTCTGCAGGTGCAGGCCTTAGCAGACAAATGCAGGCAGGTACTGGTATAGGGGAGGTCTGGGAAGAGACACACATTAGCGAAGGGTACAAGAACACAAAAAGCAGGTGCAATGTACAAGGCAAGGAACAAGGACACTGGTGCAAGGTGCAGGAACTGGGACCTGAGAACTAGCAACATCTGGGGTATGACCACATTGCTCAGGCACCTTCCAATGGGGAAGGTGCCTTAAATACATTGCACTTCTCAGCAATAGGCTGAGAAGCATTTCCAGGAGAGTGCACACTGGCCCTTTAAGAGAAGGGGGTGTGTGGTGAGTGTTCACGTACCTGGAAGGCCTGCGGGAAAGACGCTGGAAAAGTCAGGAGACTGCAGTGCGGCGGACTGTGCGGGACTGCTGAATGGGTGAATAAGCACCCGCTGTTGGAATCCTGGCTGCTGTACAGTGGCAGGTGTAACAATATGTCTATCTATCTATCTATCTATCTATCTGTCTGTCTGTCTGTCTGTCTGTCTATCTGTTTTTGTACATGTTGGATAACTATAGCCCATCTCTACTGTCAAGGGCATTGATAACATTTTGGCACATTTTCCTCCTGACTTTTTCTCGCAGTTGTGACATTTCTCAGATCTATACTGAAGCCTCTTGGGGTCGTCCAGATTCGCTCCTGACCTTTGGGCTTAATCTGTTATAAAATGAACTGACAGAAAGGTGAAATGCAAGTTTTGCACAAAACATTGAGTGAAGTGTAATGTGAAATCTCCTACTCCAGAGAGCGGATAAACGGGTCGTTCCTCTCCGGAAGTACATATACAGATCTGAATATAAGAGTTACTGTCATTATCTATGAATAAGGAAACAGGTTTTCACTCAAATTCGCCTTGTTAAGATTTTA
The DNA here is from genome assembly GCA_033576535.1 of Allobates femoralis. Lineage (NCBI taxonomy): Eukaryota > Metazoa > Chordata > Amphibia > Anura > Aromobatidae > Allobates > Allobates femoralis. The sequence continues at coordinate 31,334,741 of JARQOC010000003.1, forward strand.
ATTTTTCATCAAATTCACTTGTAGCAATTCTGTAAAAGGCAAAAAATTAATAGAGGGGTTAGTCAAATTGGAAAAATCTATCCCTAAACCCAATAAGAGCGTCACTTTTATTGACAGCTGGCGTTGGGTTCTGGATATTAACGCTATTAAAGTGAATTCTATGTTACACCCACATTATTGGCACCACAGGTGTCTAAAAATTTGTAATCAGTCAGCTTGCCTATTTATAGGGTGCAAAGTAGTCATTGTTCTGTTTGTTATCGCAGTGTGTATGACACCGAACATTGAGCAAAGAAAACTAAGGACAGAGTTGTTTTAGGAAAGTAAAACGAAAATTATAGAAAAAACTGTTGCTATCCTTCCGTTAAAGTAAGCAACTGACAAAAGTAATTTTCAATTTAAGTAGACTGAATAGCAACTAAGGAAAATCAGACTTTGCTTCTAAATTGTGGTTCAACAAATAAGTAGTAATAAAAATAAACAAATGGAACTGGTCTGGATATAAATGATGGTACCCCTAGAAAAGATTGAAAATAATTTGCGCATAGAGACGTGTGAAACGAAGGTGTGTACTGTAATTGGCACTACAGGTGTCTACAAACTTGTAATCAGTCTGTCTCTTTATTAAAGTAATAAATAAGAAGGAGAGAGGAGGCGCAATGGTGCAATACCGTCTGTATAATTAATCCCTCAAAAGGGTTATATATACAGTGCCTACAAGTAGTATTCAACCCCCTGCAGATTTAGCTGGTTGACACATGCGGAATTAACTTGGCATTGTGACATTTGGACTGTAGATCAGCCTGGAAGTGGGAAATGCAGTGCCACAAAATTTTTTTTTTTTTAAAGCGTTAAAAGTTAATTCAGAGGGTCATTTATTATTCAACCCTTCAAACCACCAGCATTCTGTTTGGTCCCCCTAAAGTATTAAGAAGTAGTTCAGGCACAAAGAACAATGAGCTTCACATGTGTGGATTAATTATCTCTTTTGCCAGCCTTTTCTGACTATTTAAGACCCTCCCCAAACTTGTGAACAGCACTCATACATGGTCAACATGGGAAAGACAAAGGAGCATTCCAAGGCCATCAGAGACAAGATCGTGGAGGGTCGCAAGGCTGGCAAGGGGTACAAAACCCTTTCCAAAGGAGTTGGGCCTACCTGTCTCCACTGTTGGGAGCATCATCCGGAAGTGGAAGGCTTATGGAACTACTGTTAGCCTTCCACGGCCTGGACAGCCTTTGAAAGTTTCCTCCCGTGCCGAGGCCAGGCTTGTCCGAAGAGTCAAGGCTAACCCAAGGACAACAAGGAAGGAGCTCCGGGAAGATCTCATGGCAGTGGGGACATTGGTTTCAGTCAATACCATAAGTAACGTACTCCACCGCAATGGTCTCCGTTCCAGACGAGCCCCTAAGGTTCCTTTACTTTCAAAGCGTCATGTCAAGGCTCGTCTACAGTTTGCTCATGATCACTTGGAGGACTCTGAGACAGACTGGTTCAAGGTTCTATGGTCTGATGAGACCAAGATCGAGATCTTTGGTGCCAACCACACACGTGACGTTTGGAGACTGGATGGCACTGCATACGACCCCAAGAATACCATCCCTACAGTCAAGCATGGTGGTGGCAGCATCATGCTGTGGGGCTGTTTCTCAGCCAAGGGGCCTGGCCATCTGGTCCGCATCCATGGGAAGATGGATAGCACGGCCTACCTGGAGATTGTGGCCAAGAATCTCCGCTCCTCCATCAAGGATCTTAAGATGGGTCATAATTTCATCTTCCAACAAGACAACGACCAAAGCACACAGCCAAGAAAACCAAGGTCTGGTTCAAGAGGGAAAAAATCAAGGTGATGGAGTGGCCTAGTCAGTCTCCTGACCTTAACCCAATTGAAAACTTGTGGAAGGAGCTCAAGATTAAAGTCCACATGAGACACCCAAAGAACCTAGATAACTTGGAGAAGATCTGCATGGAGGAGTGGGCCAAGATAACTCCAGAGACCTGTGCCGGCCCGATCAGGTATTATAATAGACGATTATTAGCTGTAATTGCAAACAAGGGTTATTCCACAAAATATTAAACATAGGGGTTGAATAATTATTGACCCACACTTTTATGTTTAAAATTTATTAAAATTCAACTGAGCAACATAACTTTTTGGTTTGTAAGATTTATGCTTCTGTTAATAAATCCTACTCTCGTTTGCAGTTTGAAGGCTCTAACTTATTTGCATCTTATCAAACCACCTAAATCTGCAGGGGGTTGAATACTACTTGTAGGCACTGTATGTGCACTAACCTGATAATGTTGTGCAGACCATGCACAACACTGGTGTGAGCGTTGTTCGTTGTTTTTTTTTTTCTCTTTATAAAAGTAGTCACTCTGCTGTTTGTTATCACAGTGGGTACTACACTGAAAATAAACTAACGAAAACTAACAAAAGAGTTGCCTCAGGAGCGTAAAATGAGAATTATAGACAAACATGTTAATGGTAAAGGCTATAAGACCATCTCCAAACAGCTTAATAATCCTGTTCCTACATAATATTCAGACATTTAAGGTCTATTGGACTGTAGCCCGATATCACTGAATGAGGCCACAAGAAGAAAATTGATGACAAACGGAAGAGATGGAGAACATAAACATAAACAACTTCGAAAGAGAGTAGAGGTGATCTCTAAGGTCTGTCTGCCTATTTATAGGATAAAAAGTAGTCAATGTTCTGTTTGTGATCATGGTGTGTACTACACTGAACATATACCAAATAAAACTAGGTGAGATTTGTCTCAGGAGAGTAGAATGAAAATCATAGACAAACATGTTAAAGGTAAAAGCTATAAGACCAACTCCAAACAGCTCTATAATACTGTTACTACAAGTTTAAGGTCTATGGGACTGTTGCCGATATGCCTGAACGAGGCCACAAGAAGAACATTGATGACAAATCGAAGAGATAGATAGTATAAATGGTAGCTAAAGAGCTACAACAGCTTCCAAAGAGATTAGAGGTGAACTGCAAGGTCAGTCTGCTTATTTATAGGGTAGAAAGTAGTCACTGTGCTGTTTGTGATCATGGTGTATACTACACTGAACGTACACCAAAGAAAACGAAGTGAGAATTGTCTCAGAATAGTAGAATTAAACAATACTCCTGTTACTACATAATAGTCAAAAGTTTATGGTTTTTGGGACTGTAGCCAACCTTCCTGGATGTGGCAACAAGAGGAACATTAAGGACACATTAAAAGAGTCAAATAATATGAACAACCTCCAAAGAGATTAGAGGTGAACTCCAAGGAACTTCAATATAATAGTGTCATATAGCACCGTCTATCACTGTCTTCACCAAGGTGGACTTTATGGACGATGATCGAGGAGAAAACCACTGCTGAAAGCAGCTCAAACTCCAGAAGCGGTGAAATGTTGACTATGGCTAGGGTCATACTTGCGGCAGATTTTTTAAATCCTGATCCGGTTTTGAGCTGTTAAAAAGCTCAAAACCGGATCAGGAACTGCTGCCCATAGGAGCCCATTATGCTAACCGAATTGCACTTCATGCAATCCGGTTAACGGCTCCGGATTTGCAGCCTGCGTGAAAAATCATGCAGGGTGCAGTTTTCGCAGTGGTTACTCTGTCGCAGCCTTTTTGTTATAATGGGCTCCTATGGGAGCCCATGTGGCTGCCGCAAGGCATATGTGAATGCCCGCGGCAGCCGGCGGCTTTGTTCTATTCATTCTATTAAAATCCGCCGGCTCCTGCATCAGCACCAGTAGCCTACGCAATTTGCGTAAGCATTTTACAGTACAGCATCCTCAATGAGGAGCTGTCTGTGGTGCTTACGCAATTGGCGTAGGATAGTGGCTGATCTCCAGGGTCCAGATCTAATGTACAGTAATTCTATGGGTGTGCGGTGCCCATAGAACTACTGTATTAGCGACTCCTCTGTAGACCAATAACATGGTTGGATAACTGCATAGAAATGACTGGGCAGCCGGGCCGAATATAAGTCCCATGTATTCTGCGGCCTCCTACTCTATTCAATTGTATTTCTATCTTTAAGATTGACTCAAATGAGTGACGTCTAACATAGCCTCAAAGATGGGGTTCAAACTCCACAGACCCACCCTTGTGTACTTACAGTGCCTACAAGTAATATTCAACCCCCTGCAGATTTAGGTGGTTTGATAAGACGCAAATAAGTTAGAGCCTTCAAACTGCAAACGAGAGTAGGATTTATTAACAGAAGCATAAATCTTACAAACCAAAAAGTTATGTTGCTCAGTTGAATTTTAATAAATTTTAAACATAAAAGTGTGGGTCAATTATTATTCAACCCCTAGGTTTAATATTTTGTGGAATAACCCTTGTTTGCAATTACAGCTAATAATCGTCTTTTATAAGACCTGATCAGGCCGGCACAGGTCTCTGGAGTTATCTTGGCCCACTCCTCCATGCAGATCTTCTCCAAGTTATCTAGGTTCTTTGGGTGTCTCATGTGGACTTTAATCTTGAGCTCCTTCCACAAGTTTTCAATTGGGTTAAGGTCAGGAGACTGACTAGGCCACTCCATCACCTTGATTTTTTCCCTCTTGAACCAGGCCTTGGTTTTCTTGGCTGTGTGCTTTGGGTCGTTGTCTTGTTGGAAGATGAAATTACGACCCATCTTAAGATCCTTGATGGAGGAGCAGAGGTTCTTGGCCAAAATCTCCAGGTAGGCCGTGCTGTCCATCTTCCCATGGATGCGGACGAGATGGCCAGGCCCCTTGGCTGAGAAACAGCCCCACAGCATGATGCTGCCACCACCATGCTTGACTTTAGGGATGGTATTCTTGGGGTTGTATGCAGTGCCATCCAGTCTCCAAACGTCACGTGTGTGGTTGGCACCAAAGATCTCGATCTTGGTCTCATCAGACCATAGAACCTTGAACCAGTCTGTCTCAGAGTCCTCCAAGTGATCATGAGCAAACTGTAGACGAGCCTTGACATGACGCTTTGAAAGTAAAGGAACCTTACGGGCTCGTCTGGAACAGAGACCATTGCGGTGGAGTACATTACTTATGGTATTGACTGAAACCAATGTCCCCACTGCCATGAGATCTTCCCGGAGCTCCTTCCTTGTTGTCCTTGGGTTAGCCTTGACTCTTCGGACAAGCCTGGCCTCGGCACGGGAGGAAACTTTCAAAGGCTGTCCAGGCCGTGGAAGGCTAACAGTAGTTCTATAAGCCTTCCACTTCCGGATGATGCTCCCAACAGTGGAGACAGGTAGGCCCAACTCCTTGGAAAGGGTTTTGTACCCCTTGCCAGCCTTGTGACCCTCCACGATCTTGTCTCTGATGGTCTTGGAATGCTCCTTTGTCTTTCCCATGTTGACCATGTATGAGTGGTGTTCACAAGTTTGGGGAGGGTCTTAAATAGTCAGAAAAGGCTGGCAAAAGAGATAATTAATCCACACATGTGAAGCTCATTGTTCTTTGTGCCTGAACTACTTCTTAATACTTTAGGGGGACCAAACAGAATGCTGGTGGTTTGAGGGGTTGAATAATAATTGACCCACACTTTTATGTTTAAAATTTATTAAAATTCAACTGAGCAACATAACTTTTTGGTTTGTAAGATTTATGCTTCTGTTAATAAATCCTACTCTCGTTTGCAGTTTGAAGGCTCTAACTTATTTGCATCTTATCAAACCACCTAAATCTGCAGGGGGTTGAATACTACTTGTAGGCACTGTATTAGTGATGAGCGAGCACTATCACACTACCATGCGCAAATCAAGTACCTGAGTATAGTGGAAGTCAATGGAGAGCTCTTTTATACTTGTTACACGAGGGGACCCCATCTGAGTGTTCTACAGCTACTTACAAGTACTGAGCTTCTGAGCATGGTAGTGCCCCAAACATGGAAGTGCCCCGAGCATGATAGGGCCCACTAATCACTCATACTTATATATGAATGTGCTTGGGTCTAGGGCCGCTTACCCCTGGATTTCACTACATTTATGCTCTATGTCAGGGGTGGACATTTTATTGGTGCAAAGTGTCCAGCCGCAAGAGGGCCCAATAGGTAAGGAGGCTACTTTCTATCTTTCACAGACACAAAGAGGGGCCATATACAGATCCTGCACAGTGGCCCTCTTCACCACTGCCCTGCGTGGACAATAATGAAGATTACAATGTTGGCTCATATTCTCACTGTATGGGGGGAAAGATGCTCCAGTGTCAGGCAGCTGCTGCGAAGGCTAATAAAATAATGGGAGGCATTAAAAGAGGCAGAGGCTAGGGTCAGACTTAGTTTTGGACCCACGTTTCCAGACAGCACTAATACCGGACAGCGTTAACGGCAAGCGCTGCCTGGAAACGGGGCCCCAAAGAAACCCGTTATGTACCTTAGTTACAGCCGCACATAGAGCGGCAGGAGGTGCGCTTTAGCTGAGCGCACAGGAAACAATGCCTGCATTTTCCTGTGCGCTGATGAAAAGCGGCCGTCCTGCCGGTCTGTGTGCGGCTGTAACTAAGGTACATAACGGGTTTCTTTGGGGCCCGTTTCGCCGCTTGCTTAACGCTGTCCGGTATAGTGCTGCCTGGAAACATGGGCCTAAAACCAAGTCTGACTCCAGCCAGAGACTCTCATGAGGAGAACATGATTTTACCTCTATACAAGTCACTAGTGCGACCACACTTAGAATACTGTGTACAATTCTGGTCTCCGATGTATAAGAAAGACATAGCTGAACTAGAGCGGGTCCAGAGACGAGCGACCAAGGTTATTAGAGTGAGACTATGTATTCTTTACTGTTCGAGCAATGAGACTATGGATTCTCTACTATCAGAGCAGTGAGACTATGGATTCTTTACTATCAGAGCATTGAGAATATGGATTCTTTACTGTACAACAGTAGATAGATTCTTTATTAGAGCATGAGACTATGGATTCTTTACTGTACGAACAGTAAGAGTATGGATTCTTTATTGTAGAGCAGTGAGACTATGGATTCTTTACTGTACAACAGAAGTATGGATCTTATTGTAGAGCAGTGAATGGATTCTTTACTGTACGAACAGTAAGAGTATGGATCTTTATTGTAGAGCAGTGAGACTATGGATTCTTTACTGTACGAACAGTAAGAGTATGGATTCTTTATTGTAGAGCAGTGAGACTATGGATTCTTTACTATCAGAGCATTGAGAATATGGATTCTTTACTGTACAAACAGTAAGAGTATGGATTCTTTATTGTAGAGCAGTGAGAGTATGGATTCTTTATTGTAGAGCAGTGAGAGTATGGATTCTTTATTGTAGAGCAGTGAGAATATGGATTCTTTACTGTACGAAAGAAGGTGATTCTTATGTAGAGCATGAAGTATGGATTCTTTATTGTAGAGCAGTGAGAGTATGGATTCTTTACTGTACGAACAGTAAGAGTATGGATTCTTTATTGTAGAGCAAGGGAGACTATGGATTCTTTATTGTAGAGCAGTGACACTGTGGAACTCTCTGCCCTATGATGTTGTAATGGTTGATTCACTAAATTCGAAGGTTAGTGAGGTCTTTTCTGATTATAATATGTGGATTGGGAAGGAATTTTCCCCTAATATTGGGCAATTAGCATCTGGCTCAATGAGTGTTTGCCTTCCTCTGGGTCAAGGTGTCAGGTTATAGGTTGAACTCGATAGACGTCTTCATTCAACCTTAACCCTATGAAGTTCTGTTCTATATAGACGGTGGCCGCACCGGTGGATAATACTTTGACACTTTTTATACTCCTGAGATACAAATGTTTAGAAATATTAGGGTTAATAATTAGTATCTAGTTTCCAGTAATAAAAAAAGAGAGGAATGAAACCGTTGCATACGTTCCAGTGGAATAGATCAGCCGGGACGGACGAGTTCCCATAATAATTAGTTCTGAAATGTAATTTCCGATAGACGTAAGGACATCATCTCCTAATAGCCGTATCCAGCTCTGATGGCTTCACTTTCATCTCCTTTATTCAGTGACACATTGTACTATTCCCTCACGTCTATTTGCAATTAATATTATAATGGATTCATTGTTTTAATGATGTGAATTTGTATTTTACCAAAAAATAGATAAGAAAAAGCTTCGATATGTAAAGGGCAAAGAGTCCGGGGGAAAATGCTCAAATTCAAGGAAGTTTTATATCTGATAACTGTGAAGATTTACAGAAGAAAATGTTCATCTTGTGATCTTGTTTAATGGCGTAGATGTGGCGCCCCTGAGGACCGGTCGCCACTAGAAGTTGAGTTGCAGCAACCGGGATCGGTAAGTCCAGACACCCAAACACACAGCCAACACACTCCGATCCCAAGATTAGGGACCCTATGCCCAGCAACGGGATGGCGGGAGGAGACAAGTGGAAGGTGGGAAACTTAGGACAGGACACAGTTAGGGGAGGTAACAAAACCAGAAAACACCACCGGATGTTGTTCAGTTAGTCGTAGTCAGTCAAGTCAGACGGAGAGGAGAGAACATCATCATTACACGAGACTGAAAGGACACGGACTTGGCGGCCTGTACCATCATGAAACTTGTCCGGGTCCCGGGCTACAGACCAGAGAGAGACAGAAGGAGTCCTAGGGGCACAGGTAGTGAGCAATCCACCTTTGCGCCTGAATTAGCGGGCAAGCTGAAGGACTGGGCAGAAAAAAGGTGTCGGCTCTGAGGTGGACAGGACACTCTACACTCCAACCACGAAACCGGCGGGGTGCAGGTCTTTATGTCCCGCGACCCAAAGCCTGGCCAGCGAAGAGAAGGCCGCCGTACTAAGGCCAGGGGGCCAGGCAGGTCGCCCAACAAAAGCCTGTGGCCGCTGGATCTTAGCTTAGCATATGGAAGTGAAAGGAAGAGAGGCCCATAGAAAGGAACACAAAGGGGGGTGATCTGGATGAGCCATCGCGACTGCTAAGAGACCATCGGAGCCGCTACTGCACTGTCTTGTAACTTGAACACCTGCCAAGAAAAGCCAAGTAAACCGAGTTGAAGCTCAGCGCTATGTGAGACTGTTATTTCTGTGCCTGAGGAGAGGTAGACTGAATCACCGAGTCGGCAGCAGGAGCCTGCCTGAGAGTGTCCCTGATCCCTGCAAGCAGCCAGCTCAGTCCCGCTGGCCTCCCATCCCCCGCATCACCTCCATAGACTTTACGGTTGCCCTGGGGACCCGCTCTTCTTGTGGAGAGCTGAACCATCATACCCAGAGGTCCCGTCTGCAGCAGCGGCTACACCGGCCGCATTCCACAGGTTAACTGATCACGCGACAAGGGGATCACGGACCGGGTCACGCCACCGTGACATCCCACAGCCCTGACGACATCGAGAGGGCCCGGTTCAGAGTACCCCAAAGTCCCCGCCAGGGGCAAGTCATAGACCAAATCTGGAGGTGCAGAGAGGATGGTCATTATATAGGCTGTATATAGAGGTATACTTTTCCATAGGGGCTGACCATTATATTGGATGTATATGGAGATATATCTCCATTGAGGATAGCAATTATATTGGCTTTGTTTGTAGCTATTCCTCCCATTGAGGCTGACCATTATATTGGCTGTATATGGAGATATACCTCCCTTTGAGATTGACCATTATTTTGGGCTGTATATTGGAGAATATACCTCCCATTGAGGCTGATCATTATTTTGGCTGTATATGGAGATATACCTCCCTTAGGCTGGCCATTATATTGGCTGTATATGGAGGTATACCTCCCATTAGGCTGGCCATTATATTGGCTGTATATGGAGATATACCTCCCATTAGGCTGGCCATTATATTGCTGTATATGGATATATACCTCCCATTGAGGCTGACTATTATATTGGCTATATATGGATATATACCTCCCATTAGGCTGGCCATTATATTGGCTGTATATGGGCAGCGAGAAGTCAGAACATGAGAGGAAAGAGAAGGAGAAGGAGCTAAGAGGGAGGGTGCCTGAGAGAGAGGGGCACGCAGAGGGTGATTGAATACCCTGGCCCAGTCCGCAGCGGTGTACCGGTTCCGAAGCGGTGCAGAGGTCCATCCCTGAGCCACAGATACCAATGTGATCAACAGCTTCTTAGGAGCACGATCCGCCCGACACACATGCGGTCCCCACCAGAAGCACCAAACCTGGTTGAGCCCATTAGAGAGAGAAGGGATCCTCATATCACCCAACAGGCCTGGTAGTAAGCGGGATTCGTGAGGAAGAAGGAGTGCGCAGAGGTAGGACAGAGAGAGAGATAAAGGAAGGAACATCACTGGAGCCTTAGAGTGACATTGCTTCCTCCTATGACACCTGTTTCACTTCCAGAGCCGTAACACCTGTGAACTGTGTACAAGCTGAAGGTAACTGGAGGAAAGAACCCGTGTAGAGCAAGCAAGTGTCCGTTTTTCTTCCTGGTTGACTGTGACATTCCAGTCTAACAGCAGAGACTGCGCTGCCCTATTCCTATCATCACACTTCACTGCCCCAGGGGACCTACAGGGAGCTACAACACCTTGCTGCCATCCATGCCCCCCGGAGGTCTGCAGCAGCACCGGTGCCATCACCGGATCTACAGGTGGTGTCAGGACTTTTATTAACTTTATTCCCCATCAAAAATCCCCTTTTTATTGTCACCCCAAGGGCACGGACTTGGGACCGACCACCCGTGACAGCATTGTACCCAAATGCCCGAGAGTTGAGTACCACAACCCTTGTGGGCCAGACATGGTCACCACCTGCAGATCTGCTCCTCTAGGGGGTGTCTTCCTGATTTCCTATCATTTCTATCATTTGTCTGTTCCATTTGATCAACAGCAGGAGAAATTGATTCATACCCAGTGTTACTTCATAACTGGACGGATGATTTCACTGAAGTGTGATTGACTTGGAGTTACTTTGTGTGGTTTAACTGTTCCCTTAGGCTGGTTTCACACTACCGTAATTAGGAATCTGGGCGAATTCAGCTGAAACCATATGCATCAGCACCCATTTTCTTCCCCATTGACTCTGCATTGGGGTGCAGGCTAGGCTGTACCCAGCCTATGCTGACCCCCTCACTCTCCCGGCAGCCTCCTACTCGATGCTAACCTCCGCGCTGTCTCGGCAGCCCATTCGATGCTCACACCCCTTCCCTTGCACGCTCCATAGTCCTTCCCACAGCCTGCTGTTCACCGCCTGCATGCTCTACTTTCCTCACTAGCTCGCTGCTCAGCCCCTCACACTCCCATCAGCCCGCTCGCCCACTGCTTACCTCACACATGCTCCCTTCCGCCCGCTCTTTCATTGCGCCAGCAAGCTGCTCACCACCCCTGCCCACTCCATGCGCCTTGCTGCCAACCTATGATTACCCCCTGCACACTCCAGTCTGCCCACCCTCTGATCATGCCCCACACGCTACACTCTCCATTCCACCAGCCCGCTGCTTACACAGCCTACCCTCCCACTGCTTACCCAGCCTGCCTGCAAGCTATTTGCCCCCCCCCTGCACGCTACACACTCACTCCTGCTAGCCCACTGCTCATCCAGCCCGTCCGCTGCTCACCCCCCCAGCTCCCTACCACGCACTTGCTTCAAGCTCCAGTCTGCCCACCACTCACCTCCCCATACATACATACACATACACACTCATAAACAAACATATGCATACACACATACACACTCATAAACACCATGGCCGGCGTCAGCACCCGGCGTACCCGGGCAAGTGCTGGGGCCCAGGCTGACTGAGGGGCCCACCGCCGCCTGGCCGCCCGCATCGCGCCGCCGGTATTATTTTAACTCCTACTGGCGCGGCGGTGCGGTGCTTTCATTAATTTCAGAAGCCGGACGCCAGCCCCCGCTCAGCCCCCGCATCCGGGCGTCACTTCCGTTGTCTTTGCGTTCCACAATGTGGAACGCATGGAAGAGGCACCCCAGCTCCGCCTCTTCATTTCCTCTTCCTTTGCAGAGTGCAGACCACAGTGTGGAATGCATATGAGGAGGAAGACGCCAGACTGCAGGTGAGCATGGATGGTGCCCAGGGGGAAGCCAGGGCCAGTCATCAGGACCCGAGCCCCCTGTAGACTTCGCACCTAGCAGGGGCCCCTGAGCGCTGCCCCTCTCCCTCCCCCACACCCTCTCTCCCTCCTAACCTGAGCAGCAGCAGCGGCAGATATCTACTTCCTGCACCTCGATGCTGCAGGAGAAAGTGATCTGCTGCTGCCTGCTGCTCACTACAATCAGCGTCTGCCAGCTGACTCTCAGGTTAAGAGGGGAGGGGGTGGGGGGAGAACCAGCACTCAGGGGCCCCCAGCCTGCCAGGGGCAGGTTACAGAGGGGCTCCCAGCCTGCCAGGGGCAGGTTACAGAGGGCCCCCCCCCCTGCCAGGGGCAGATTACAGAGGGGCCCCCCTGCCAGGGGCAAATAACACCATGCCCAGGGGCTCCCTGTCAGGAGAAATGTGGGTAGACAGGCACAGGGGGAGACAGCCAGGTGCAGGGCAAAGACACAGCGCAGAGGTGGGGAGAGAGAGAGAGTGAACGGAGGGGGGGAGAGAGAGAGAGAGTGAACGGAGGGGGAGAGAGAGTGAACGGAGGGGGGGAGAGAGAGAGTGAACGGAGGGGGAGAGAGAGTGAACGGAGGGGGGGAGAGAGAGAGTGAACGGAGGGGGAGAGAGAGAGAGTGATCGGAGGGGGAGAGAGAGGGAGTGAACGGAGGGGGAGAGAGAGAGAGTGAACGGAGGGGGAGAGAGAGAGAGTGAACGGAGGGGGAGAGAGAGAGTGAACGGAGGGGAGAGAGAGAGAGAGTGAACGGAGGGGGAGAGAGAGAGAGTGAACGGAGGGGGGAGAGAGAGAGAGTGAATGGAGGGGGAGAGAGAGAGTGAACGGAGGGGGAGAGAGAGAGTGAACAGAGGGAGAGAGAGAGAGTGAACGGAGGGGGAGAGAGTGAACGGAGAGGGAGAGAGAGAGAGAGGGAGAGGGAGAGAGAGAGAGAGTGAACGGAGGGGGGGAGAGAGAGCATGAACGGAGGGGGAGAGAGAGTGAACAGAGGGGGGGAGAGAGAGAGAGTGAACAGAGGGAGAGAGAGTGAACGGAGGGAGAGAGAGTGAGTGAACGGAGGGAGAGACAGAGAATGAACGGAGGGAGAGAGAGAGAGAGTGAACAGAGGGAGAGAGAGAGTGAACGGAGGGAGAGAGAGAGTGAACGGAGGGAGAGAGAGAGTGTGAACGGAGGGGGAGAGAGAGAGAGTGAACGGAGGGAGAGAGAGAGAGAGTGAACGGAGGGAGAGAGAGAGAGAGAGTGAACGGAGGGAGAGAGAGAGAGAGTGAACGGAGGGAGGGGAGATAGAGAGAGAGAGAGTGAACGGAGGGAGGGGAGAGAGAGAGAGTGAACGGAGGGAGGGGAGAGAGAGAGAGAGTGAATGGAGGGGGATATAATATATATATATTAATTACAGTGTACAACATTTACGATATGATATATTTACACATAGAGCAACATATGTTAAAGGGGGCCCACTAAGACTCTTTCGCCCGGGGCCCTCAAAAACCTGGAGGCGGCCCTGATAAACACACATATGCATACACACATATATACACATATATTCAAACACATATATACACATACACACACATACACATATGGTACATACACACACATATATACTTACAAACTTAAACATACACACAGATACACATACATATACACATGTGTGGCACCCCACTAAGAGTGCGTCACAGGAGGGTACTACACCCCTGACTGAAGGTGTTGTATTCTCTGTCCCAGTGATGAATAGGATAATCCTGAGGCTCCAACACCACACACACCTAGTGGTAGGGGACCAATAAGACACCCGTTACTAGGGTAACAGGTCCCGGTGGGAGGAGAGCTAGGTGATATAGTGAGTGGGAAGGCACTAAGGAGTAAGATCAGGAAGTGAGTGCGGAGAAACCAGAAGGGAGCTGCACAGGCTGTGCAGCATGGAGAGAGGCAAAGTGAAAGTAGCAGATGAAGCAGAGTGGAAGGAGTTGAAGAGGAGCACTGAGACAGCTAACAGGGAGGGCACCGAGCACTGGTGACTCAGAAGTGAAAGGGGCCAAGAGTGAGAGAACAGGAAAGACAATACCCGAGCCCAGTCCAGAACCCAGAGTACCGGCTCCAAGGTGGTTCAGACGATTTAACCCTGCACCACAGAACCCGGAGTGGTTGAAGGCTTTAAAGGAGCGCAATACATGACCTACCATCACCGCAGCTGTAACGGGGGGTACCCACCATTGAGGGTCAGGGACCTAACGAGAATCGGAGGCCAAAGGCTCGGGACCCAATAGAGGATCCTCAGTACCCTGGCCAGGTATACTAAAGCAGCGACGAGAGAGGGACAGTCAGGATAGAGAAGGACACCTGTGGAGCCTCAGAGGGACACTATTCACCGCAGGGACCACATGGTCCGTTACGTGGCATTGAGAACCGTTATACCTGTCTGCCATTGAACAACTAAGTAAACACCTGTTCAGAGGAGCAACGTGTCTGAGCCTTATTTTGGGACTATCATTAATCACCTTGCCTTACAGAAACAACCGAGCTTCCCTATTCCTCTACTGCAGCTCTCACCTCCGGGGACTTCACTTGTCCTGTAGGGAGCGGTTCTACCTTTCTGCAGCCCATCACCCCGGAGGTCCTAGCAGCGCCGGGGCCATCACCGAACCCTTAAAGGTGGCGTCACAAACTAATAATTTTATTCCTTTTTATTATTTTACTTTAACCCTTTTACTGACCACCGGGCCCACAGCCTCAGGCACCAGAACCGTGACCGACAGCCAGCGCCTGAGACCCGAGCACCCAGCCCATGGTGAGTCACATGCATGTGCATTTACATGGTTACCATCTTTGGATAATTGGGTATAAAAGATGGTGACCGCATGATGGATCATGAAGCCCTATTGCAAGATTCCAGTAATTCCATGATTACGTTGGAGGGGAACTTGGTGGGAGCTAATAAGGTGGATAACGAGGTGTCTCTGTCTATTTTGTATGCAATAAAGGATTTCTCTGTGTGTTTATTTTCTCTTTACTGACAGTATTGCTAATGGATGGCTGTCGTACTGACGGCTGATATTAGAAATAGGGCTTGCTGTCAGCTGCCAAAAAAAACTGACATCAACCCCTTTATTGCTTAATCTGCCACCGCCACCAGGGCAGCTGGAAGAGCGGGGTAACTGCCAGTTTTGGCGTCTCTCATGGAGGCACCAATTCTGGGGCGGCTGCTGGATACAATTTTCAGTGGGGGAAGGGCCAAAATGCTTGGGCCTTGCCACGCTGAGACTTCCAGCCTCGCTGCCTAGGTTTTTTAAGTTATTTATTTAAATAAGTAAGTAAAAAAAATAGGGCTCCAAATGTATTTTTCTTTGAAAGCAAAGGTAGCACCAGGTAGCAGGGATTGGCAGCCAGTAGCTGCTTGGTTTACCTGTGCTGGCAATAGAAAATACAGCAAAGCCCTACATATTTTTTACCAGGAATTGAAAGACTTAATAAAAAAACACAGAAACAGTTTTTTAAATTCTAATACATTTATTTACATACACTGGAGAGACACAGGGGGGAGACAGCCACCGCTCCCAGCGCCACAAAGCTGCCCCCATCGTGATGTCTCTGCCCTCCTGATCCGATAATGTGGCACCCCAGAGTCCAGCTGCCATGGTGACATTGCCTCCCTCAGACGGGTGATGTCATGTCTGGAGGCAGGAGGAGGTCCCCATGCTAGGTAATACACAGCATGTAATGCAATTCCTACTCCAGGCCAGAAGGGGGCGCTCTAGAACCTGACTTCAGGGGAGCTGCTCTCTCTGATCGGAGGAGGAGGAGGCAGTTAGGTGTGTTAGGCAGTGGGTCTGAAGAGAGGGAAGAGAGAGGAGTGGAGACAAGGGTTCTGGGGAATTGGAGCTGCGTCAGAGCTCACCCCAGAGAGGAGTGCTGACAAAAAGGATGTGAAACTCCTTGGCTGTGTGGGTGCTGTACGCTGATAGCCGAATCTGAAGGGCAGGGGGTTGTAAGCCCCCTGGCCAGGCCAAACACCTGGAGGCACCACAGCAGACCAAGAGCCTGGGGCTGCCAGTGGAAAGGCAGTGCCCATGATAGGCTCACGCTGTCTGCCACACAGGTTACAACCAACATTCAGGAGAGGGTTGCAGCATAGATACAGGCCGCAGGGACCCGAAATGGGAGTGCAGTGGGAAGGCCTCCAAGCCCACCTGGCAAGGTGGACCCCCGAATGCTTCCAGACTAGCTGGACTCCTATCAACTGTAACTAGTACCCCGGATTAATAAAAACAGGAGAACACTATAGGAGTTTTTGTGCAAAAATATCAGTACAATAATTTTTATTCTTAAATATACAAAATTTAAAAGCCGTATACAAAATTCAGACACAAAGGGGATTACATAATAAGAATACAGACAATACAAAGAGGGGTCTTGGAGGTATGTCATAACCGTGAAGGGCTCTAAAATTACATGCCCGGTATATATTAAGCTGGATGAATCACATGACTCATTTACATATAATGAAAGCAATGGCTTAGTTACACAATTTGCATAAGACAAATGTCAATAACAGAAAGGTCACGTCACAGTATAATATGAGCCATAGAAACATGCAACCCTAAATCCAAGAAAATGCACAAATACAGTCTTAAAAAGCCTCTTCTATGAAATCAGTGCAGATATTTTACACAAAGGGCATTCCCTGAAATAAGCTATCAAAATAGTGAGGCAGGTTAATATCTTGCTCCTGGGTGGAGCACCCATACATAGTAAAGGACATCAAGTTCATTACCCATTGCTTATTATTGTTGGACACCCTGGAGGTATCAGAGCCGAGACAAACAGGACAAACAAGGGACCTCCAACGCATGTTTCGCTTGCGCGGTCTGTTCTTGCTTCATCAGGGAGGATTGACTCTATCCTGGTGGTGCTGGCTTTTTTTGCTTGTTTTTGATAATGGTTCATGGCTGACCCACTTTGCCCTGCACACCGGATTTGCTTGTTTTCCATCTGTAGTGTGATGGCATTCTTGGTAACTGTTCACATTTAGTTATCGCACCCCACCCTCAGGCTCAGTTATTTCGGGCTTCATTTACTTGGACTTGTCTTGCCATCATTCATGTGTGCTGGTCTGGTGCAGTGAGAATTAACTCGGAGAAGTCCAGACTCCTGTTGCGTCAGTGACAGATGTGCTGGGCGTAGGTTGGCTTTTATTCACTGGCAACATGGGAGCAGACTGGAGATGAAACAGGTAGATTTAGCTGTGGATACTATATTTTAATGTTTGAGGCAGTAATGCACAACTAAAATAAAAAAGTATAGCGTAGGACCGCCCTATTTGAGATGCTTTGACGTGGCAGGGTGGCTCAAAAATACTGATCAACTTTTTACATTATACAGTTTGGAGGTAATATGTGCAGTTGCACAAGTTTTATTGCAAGTTTTTTTTGCTGGTGGTGCTGGCTTTTTTTTTCTATAATACTGCTCCTACAACTCGTAGCAAAAATTATGGAGTCACCGGGCTTGGAGGATGTACATTCAGTTGTTTAATGTTGTAGAAAAAAAGCAGATCACAGACACATGGCACAAAACTAAAGTCATTTCAAATGGCAACTTTATGGCTTTAAGAAACACAATGAGAAATCAAGATAAAAAATGTGGTAGTCAGGAAGGGTAGCTTTTTTCAGACCGAATAGAGAGAAAAAATTATGGAATCACCCTGTAAATTTTCATTCCCAAAACTGACACCTGCGTTAAATAAGATCTGCTCGTTAGTCTGCATCAAAAAAGGAGTGATCACACCTTGGAGACCTGTTGCACCAAGTGGACTGACATAAATCATAGCTCCAACACCAGAGATGTCAATTGAAACAAAGGAGAGGATTATCAAACTCCTAAAAGAGGGTAAATCATCACACAATGTTGCAAAAGATGTTGGTTGTTCACTGTCAGCTGTGTCTAAAATCTGGACCAAATGCAAACAACATGGGAAGTTTCTTAAAGGGAAACATACTGGTAGACCAAGGAAGACATCAAAGCTTCAAGACCGGAAACTTAAAGCAATATGTCTCTAAAACAGGAAATGCACAACAAAAATGAGGAACGAATGGGGGGAAACTGGAGTCAATGTCTGTAACCAAACTGTAAGAAACCGCCTAAAGGAAATGGGATTTACATACAGAAGAGCTAAACAAAAGCCATCATTAACACCTAAACAAAAAAAAACAAGGTTACAATGGGCTAAAGAAAAGCAATCGTGGACTGTGGATAACTGGATGAAAGTCATATTCAGTGATGAATCGCGAATCTGCATTGGGCAAGGGGATGATGGTGGAACTTTTGTTTGGTGTCGTTCCAATGAGCTTTATAAAAATGACTGCCTGAAGAGAGCATGCACATTTCCACAGTCATTGATGATATGGGGCTGCATGTCAGGTAAAGGCACTGGGGAGATGGCTGTCATTACATCTTCAATAAATGCCCAAGTTTACATTGATATATTGGAGACTTTTTTTATCCCATCAATTGAAAGAATGTTTGGGGATAATTAAATCATTTTTTCAAGATGATAATGCATCCTGCCATAGAGCAAAAACTGTGAAAACCTTGAAAGAAGACACATAAGGTCAATGTCATGGCCTGCAAATAGTCCTGATCTCAATCCAATTGAAAATCTTTGGTGGAAGTTGAAGAAAATGGTCCATGACAAGGCTCCAACCTGCAAAGCTGATCTGGCAACAGCAAACAGAGAAAGTTGAAGACTATAATACTGCCCCTATGTACAAGAATATAACTACTATAATACTGCTTCTATGTACAAGAATATAACTACTATAATACTGACCCTATGTACAAGAATATAACTACTATAATACTGTCCCTATATACAAGAATATAACTACTATGATACTGCTCCTATATACAAGAATATAACTACTATAATACTGCTCCTATGTACAAGAATATAACTACTATAATACTGTCCCTATATACAAGAATATAACTACTATGATACTGCTCCTATATACAAGAATATAACTACTATAATACTGCCCCTATATACAAGAATATAACTACTATCATACTGCCCCTATGTACAAGAATATAACTACTATAATACTGCCCCTATGTACAAGAATATAACTACTATAATACTGCCTCTATATACAAGAATATAACTACTATAATACTGCTCCTATGTACAAGAATATAACTACTATAATACTGCTCCTATATACAAGAATATAACTACTATCATACTGCCCCTATGTACAAGAATATAACTACTATAATACTGCCCCTATATACAAGAATATAACTATTATAATACTGCCCCTATGTACAAGAATATAACTACTATAATACTGCTCCTATGTACAAGAATATAACTACTATAATACTGCCCCTATGTACAAGAATATAACTACTATAATACTGCCCCTATGTACAAGAATATAACTACTATAATACTGCCCCTATGTACAAGAATATAACTACTATAATACTGCCCCTATGTACAAGAATATAACTACTATAATACTGCCTCTATGTACAAGAATATAACTACTATAATACTGCCCCTATACACAAGAATATAACTACTATAATACTGCTCCTATATACAAGAATATAACTACTATAATACTGCCCCTATGTACAAGAATATAACTACTATAATACTGCCCCTATATACAAGAATATAACTATTAAATACTGCTCCTATGTACAAGATTATAACTACTATAATACTGCTCCTATATACAAGAATAGAACTACTATAATACTGCCCCTATGTACAGGAATATAACTACTATAATACTGCTCCTATATACCAGAATATAATTACTATAATACTGCTCCTATATACAAGAATATAACTACCGTATATACTCGCCTATAAGCCGAGTTTTTCAGCCCAAAAATTGGGCTGAAAAGTTACCCCCTCGGCTTATACGCGAGTCACTACACTGGCGCCCCCCCCCAGAGGTATACAGGCCCCCCATCAGTATACAGGCCCCCCCCCCATGGTCCGTAAACCTGTATAGGAAGATGATTATACTTATCACTGTCCCGGTGCCGTCCCGCTCTGCATCGCGATCCTCCATCTGCATTGCGCTCCTCCATCTTCCGACTTCCTGTCGGCGCCGACAATGACGTCATTCGGCGCAGAACACAGGAAGTCGGAAGCCGGTGAATGAAGATGGAGGATCGCGATGCAGATGGAGGATCGCGATGCAGAGCGGGGACGGCAGAGGGACAGTGATAAGTATAATCATCTTCCTTTACAGGTTTACGGACCATGGGGGGGGGGCCTGTATACTGATGGGGAGCCTGTATACCTCGGGCTGCTGTATATACCCTGGGGCTGCTGCTGTATGTACCCTGGGGCTGCTGCTGTATGTACCCTGGGGCTGCAGCTGTATGTACCATGGGGCTGCTGCTGTATATACCCTGGGGCTGCTGCTGTATATACCCTGGGGCTGCTGCTGTATATACCATGGGGCTGCTGCTGTATATACCCTGGGGCTGCTGCTGTATATACCCTGGGGCTGCTGCTGTATATACCAGGGGGCTGCTGCTGTATATACCAGGGGGCTGCTGCTGTATATACCCTGGGGCTGCTGCTGTATATACCATGGGGCTGCTGCTGTATATACCATGGGGCTGCTGCTGTATATACCCTGGGGCTGCTGCTGTATATACCATGGGGCTGCTGCTGTATATACCCTGGGGCTGCTGCTGTATATACCATGGGGCTGCTGCTGTATATACCATGGGGCTGCTACTGTATATACCATGGGGCTGCTACTGTATATACCAGGGGGCTGCTGCTGTATATACCAGGGGGCTGCTGCTGTATATACCCTGGGGCTGCTGCTGTATATACCCTGGGGCTGCTGCTGTATATACCATGGGGCTGCTGCTGTATATACCCTGGGGCTGCTGCTGTATATACCATGGGGCTGCTGCTGTATATACCATGGGGCTGCTGCTGTATATACCCTGGGGCTGCTGCTGTATATACCATGGGGCTGCTGCTGTATATACCATGGGGCTGCTGCTGTATATACCATGGGGCTGCTGCTGTATATACTCTGTGGCTGCTGCTGTATATACCATGGGGCTGCTGCTGTATATACCATGGGGCTGCTGCTGTATATACCCTGGGGCTGCTGCTGTATATACCCTGGGGCTGCTGCTGTATATACCCTGGGGCTGCTGCTGTATATACCCAGGGAAGGCTGCTGTAACACTGCTGGGGCCTGTATATACCACTGGGGAGGCTGCTGTATACCACAATGCTGGGGGCTGTATACTACCACTGGGGAGGCCTGTATACCATCGGGGGGGCCTGTATACCACACTGCTGGGGGCTGTATACCTGTGCTGGGTTCCACCCTCGGCTTATACACGAGTCAATAGTTTTTCCCAGATTTTGGGGGCAAAAGTAGGGTGGTCGGCTTATACACGGGTCGGCTTATACACGAGTATATACGGTACTATAATACTGATCCTATATATCAGAATATAATTACTATAATACTGCCCTATATACAAGAATATAACTACTATAATACTGCCCCTATATGCAAGAATATAACTACTATAATACTGCCCCTATATACAAGAATATAACTACTATAATATTGCCCCTATGTACAAGAATATAACTACTATAATACTGCCCCTATGTACAAGAATATAACTATTATAATACTGCCCCTATATACAAGAATATAACTACTATAATACTGCCCCTATATACAAGAATATAACTACTATAATACTGCTCCTATGTACAAGAATATAACTACTATAATACTGCTCCTATATACAAGAATATATCTACTATAATACTGCTCCTATATACAAGAATATAACTCCTATAATACTGCCTCTATATACAAGAATATAACTACTATAATACTGCTCCTATGTACAAGAATATAACTACTATAATACTGCTCCTATATACAAGAATATATCTACTATAATACTGCTCCTATATACAAGAATATAACTACTATAATACTGCTCCTATATACAAGAATATAACTACTATAATACTGCCCCTATATACAAGAATATAACTACTATAATACTGCTCCTATGTACAAGAATATAACTACTATAATACTGCTCCTATATACAAGAATATAACTACTATAATACTGCCCCTATATACAAGAATATAACTACTATAATACTGCTCCTATGTACAAGAATATAACTACTATAATACTGCCCTATGTACAAGAATATAACTACTATAATACTGCCCCTATATACAAGAATATAACTACTATAATACTGCTCCTATATACAAGAATATAACTACTATAATACTGCCCCTATGTACAAGAATATAACTACTATAATACTGTCCCTATGTACAAGAATATAACTACTATAATACTGCTCCTATATACAAGAATATAACTACTATAATACTGCTCCTATATACAAGAATATAACTACTATAATACTGCTCCTATATACAAGAATATAACTACTATAATACTGCCCTATATACAAGAATATAACTACTATAATACTGCTCCTATGTACAAGAATATACCTACTATAATACTGCACTCTATATACAAGACTATAACTACTATAATGCTGCAGAGTATATATAATCCCTCCTGTATACTCTCTATCCAGATTTGCTTGCTTGTGGCATATTTCACCTTTCCTGATCCACCATGCCTGTTCTCGCTCAATCTCAGCTTTGCAGTGAGGAGGTCTATGAGGATGATACAAGTCCTGGCAGGAGATCTGTAGAAATGTATATTTCCATCTCTCTGAAGAGAAAATAATTCATGTCTTCTGTCATGTGAGAAAGAAATGGCAGGATAAGTTGATTGCAATTATTCAGCCAGAGTTCAGCTGAAATAGTCATCATTTCCACACTAGTAAGCAGCACTTCAGCTCCTGTCATGCAAGAGAGGCTCCATCCGAAGCCAAAACTGAGACACGACGTCCACCTAGCGTCACCGAGAGACGGCAAGAATCATGGAACAAAAGGAGCCGGGCACGAGAGGACGGGTCAGCAGGGGCATAACCACAACTGGTGCAGGAGCTGCAATCGCACCTGGGCCCAAGAACATAGGGGGGCCCCAAAGGTTCCTTTGGCCTATAGAAAAAGACTAATGCTATTACAGATTTGCAATAATTGGGGGTCCCATTTGAGCATTTGCATCAGGGCCCATGAGCCATTGCTGCTAAGTGTGGATTCACACTTGCGCTAAGGTGAGATCAGCCTGAAAACGCGTCTGACCACATCCGGGTATATTAGTGCAACCGCAGTTGTGTTATGCCTGATCCAAGTGCCGATCAGGAAAAACTTTACATGGGACCCGCCTAATGAGTGGTTGTTGGGAGGGACTCTGGAGCCCGAATCCTGCCCCATTGAACCCATTCTATTTTTTGCTGAATCCGGTGACGTCAGGCTTTTTAACAAGCCACAAAATCGCAACATTGTGCATCTGGGGGATGAGCTCAAAAGGACGCATTTGTAAGGATCCGGCGGAAACGTGATGCCACCTGCTGTGTCTGCGTCCCCAGTCTATGTCTATGGACACAGGCCTGGTCAGGAAGCATCAGGATCTGAACAGATTATAACACTGGACAAACAAATGCAAGTGTGAAGTCGGCCTAAGAGCCAAGCCCCACATCCGGCCATACAAGACACACACATCCCTATTGTATTGTATGTTTGGAGCAGGGAGTGTATTCTTTACGAGAGCCAGAATGTGTTGGAATCAGGACAGAAAAGCGTCAGTGGAACAATACAGTCTTCAAAAATAGATGGCGACCAACTAGGGATGAGCGAATCGACTCTTCAAAAAGAGCTTGAACTCTAGCGCCACCTATTGCAAGTAGCAATCCTAAAAGTCAATATAAACCCTTTTTACGAGCCTTGTCATATGACTTATGATATAAGCCAAACCAGAATCTTAATTTCCAGACATGGTGTTTTGGGGTATTGCTCCTTGTCAGTGAAAAGTATGAGAACTTTTTCGGCTAGGTGACAGAATAAGACTGGGATCTAATGGATAAGGTTTCTCCATATGGAGAGTGACATGCCAGTATGGGCAAGCAGTTGAGATACAAAGAAGGCAGCCTTGAATTTTACAATAATAAAATTGGACTCTCCTTAGTTTAAACTTTTGGTGATTCACTTTGTGCAAATTCAGCAAAATGTGGCCATTTGTAAAAACCCATATACTTTGAAGCTCCTGTGGAGCGCAAAGGGCTGGGGTACCCAGCAGCGGGGTCAGTAAGCAGGGTTCATGGTAGCTGCACCCACTGCTGTGGCCCTGACTCACATTGGAAAGGCAAAAACTAAAATGGAGTCAAACAGGTAAATGACAATAATAGTTTGTGACGCCAGTTGGTGTTTCCAGACAGAAGGTAACCAGCACTGCAGGTAATCCTCAGGACATATGGAAGTGAGATGTTTGACCCCTCTCCAACCAGGGCTGACTCCTGAGGAATGAGGAGGATGATGGCGGTTGTAGTAAGTGTGTGCGATGGTGAAGGAGGAAAGGCGGCACACAAGGTAGTCTCAGCGTTATTTACCTATTCTGTAGCTGTTGCGCAGATCCAGGGTACAAGTGCCACCAGGCTCGTAGTCTAGGCAGTAGGGAAAAACTGAAGTCCGCTCTGCTGGACGAGATATAATGGCCTTCCTGGTCACTTTGGTGAGTAGGTTTATAGATTACTTAGAGCTCTACTGTACTCCCTCTCAGTGCAGTGGATAACCTCCAGCCAGGCAGGTGATGCAGACCCTGTGAGCGCTGTACCTCCCTACAGCTCTTTGGTCCTCTTTACCACTATGTCTCAGAAAGTCCTTCGAAGTGTGACTACTGGGCATAAAGTCCAGCAACGTCAAGATTTTGTTACCTGGAGACCTAGGGTCTGTGCCCTGACTGCACCATGTCCTTCAGAGCGGTCTTCCGGCCTTCTCCTGGCTGAATTCTCCTTTGCCTACTCTTACCCTTCCTATCCTAACTCCTCCATCCAACAAGAAGCTGAGGGGTTACATTTTTCATCCCATGTTTATTGTGCTCTTGAAGGGTCATGTGACAATTAGCCAATTGTCCATAGGATGCAGAAAATTATTTTTTATTGCTGTAACACTTTAAGGTGTATGAAAAACAACATCTCTATTGTCCACGGGATGCAAAAAGAACTGAACCCTTTGCATCAATTAGGCTAAGCTGCAATACCACACCACGGCCACCGATCAAGAGTGGAGCTGTTTTTCAAAAAAATAAGATTTTCTTCAATACATTGTAGTTGCTGTCAGACATTTATAAAAGTAAATGTATGTGTTATTCTAGTAAATACTGAAACTGTTTGATAAGGTTGTTCCATGTAGTACAATTATTCCATTTCGGGTGTGATATACCATAAATGCTTAATAGGCAAGTCCCTGGTGTGTGCTGTCAGGAATAGATGGTTGGCTGAGCATGATCAGCTGTCCAATCTGAGATGTACATGGCCCCCACTCCTGAAGCCTCTACCTGTCTCAATGACGGGGTCTCAGCACACACTGCCAGCAATGTACAGGTGGGTGCGCATGCGCGGCTCTCCAAATTCACTGGTATAAGAAATCGTACTGTGCCTGGGATATTTATGGCACGAATATACCTGAAATGTAGGTCCAACTTTGGGGATGATCTTGCTGTATGGTGAGGCAGCTGACAGAAATGGACAGGTGGTTGCGCAGGTCTTTCTCCATTTATCTGTGCAGAATCTCCCATACATACAGGACACTTATAGTGGACCAATAGGATATGTCATTTCAAATCTGAAAGATGTGAGTCCAACTCCTGGGACCCTGGTCTAAGTTGAGCTTGAGGCTCCAGCTCCTTCATAGGAACAGATACGTGGTGGCGCATGCTCAGCTCTCTATTCATTTGTATAAGACTTCCTAATTGCCACATTTATTACATTTATGCCATATATATAACATACATTAAACTTGGAAAATGTGTGATGGTTCCATAGATCCATGGAAAAGGAGTCCAGGTCTTAATAGTTGATAAAATGCAGTTTTTCAACACTTTTCAAAGCTATCCATCTTTAGGAACTATCCAGTTTCTTTGAAGAGGCTGGACAGCTTCAAAATACATCAAATAAAATGCATTTTCTATACTTGTATGAAGTATATCTCTTGAAGAAGAAGCTGGATAGCTCCGAAACGCATTGTATAAACCGCATTCTCTCCAATTGTGTGTCCTGGACGCCTCCTCGACAGTCATCTTCCACTTTAGCAATTCTCCTGAAGAAGAAGCTTTATAGCTTTGAAACGCCCTGTATAAACCACGTTTTCTCCACTTATTGAACTAAAAGATAATAAGTATGCAATGGCCAAAGCAAAAACCAAGAATGCCCACACCAGTGCTCAGGGTGCAAATGAATTTTATTAATCAATCACATTGTGTATAGTATATTATTACATCTTGGTGGCAATGAACACAGGTAACCATGAACTGAATAGAGAGGCAAGGAAGGGAAAAGACACGCAGAGAGCAGAGAGTAGTAAGATGCACCTGGTATAGTATAGAGTTCATAGTATAAAGTGAGAAGATTATGGGTCCCAATTGTGAGGAGAGAAGTACTTAGAAGCTATCCCTAGTGCTAGTTGGTTCCCGAATGATAAAGTTACTGGTTACCCATACTATGTCCAGGGGTCGTGCGCCTCTCTGTATCAGCGGCTCAGGTGTATCCCCGACACATGTTTCGCTAATGCTGCTTCTGGGGGGCATGTGGAGGACAGTGTATTGGTGGGGAGATATATAGGGACACCTTAACGCTTAATTGGGAGCCACCGGGGCATGTGGGCTGTGTCACGCTGACAGAGGAGCGGTGAGAGGGTATTCCCGAGGCGTCATGGGTCTTGAAGAATCACTTCCATTGACATCAGAGACCTGTGACACCTCCGATGGAAGCCCCGTCCACCCGCCAATTTCTGGCTGCATAGTGTGCATGCGCACCAGCCATCTTATCTCCTGGCAAAACCCCTGGCAGTGACAGCGTGGACATGTTCCCCAATAGGGGTGCCAACATTAGTCAGATGACCCTGTTGTTTATTGTAAAGGCTGATAAGAGGTGGATGAATAGAAACAAAGAAGGATTCAGAGATAGGAAAAAGAAGCAAAACAGATTACAACATACAGCTGCAACCAAAGAGGCAAAGGTAATAAAGGGTTGTTACATCTCAAAAGATAACGTATTGCAAAAATTGTGTATATGTTTTTCCATCTGAACATACAGTGTGATCAATAGGCATGTTGGGGTAGAAGCCTATGCACAAAACAGTTCTTCTAATTTACTCCAGAAATCTCCAACTAAGGCGGGATGAAAACATCTCCCCAAGTAAATAAATGTGAACTACGGTGAAAGACAACCCAAAAACTGGCAAAAAGGACAATTTAGTTTATGAGACATAGGTCAAAAAACTTAGTGGCAGATTACAGAAGAGGCCAAATCAACAGATATAAGGAAAAGTTCCGTTCTTATCAAATATACTCTAAACAACCATAATAGCCAAAATCCACCAGGATCTAAGACCAAAAGCAGTGGTCAAAAAGTTACAAGTCTGGATGGTGGCGAGAGTCTATGCAGCTAAGGAATATATCAGTGTCGAACACACTGACATCTGGTAAAGGACCCAAAACATTCGGCATAAAGGGGCGGAATAAATGTACAACTGGGACATCACGTTTGGAAAAGAGGTGGGAAGACAGGGAGCCACGGTAAAAATAAGGTTAAAAAGAACAAAATTAAATATATAAAGAAGTAATGGACATCACAGGATGGGATTAGAGGAAGGATACAAGACTCAGCCTTTCATTTAGGCCTGCTAGGCTTAGCGTGCCGAGGTTAGTAGTCCATCAGCATTCGAGTTGTGCCCAAAGCTTTTTTTTTTTACATTTATCCCCCCATCCAAATTTCAAGATGGACCCTGTTAATCCCGCGTACCCGCACTGGGTAACAGTTGTGAAAAAGCTTGAAATGTTGGGGGAGAGTTTTTAATGTTTCCACTTCCTCAATATCTCTTGCCGCCTGAATGTCCCTAACTAGCTTCCTGATGCGCCTCCTTAGTTCCCTAGAGGTGAGTCCAATATTTTAAGACCGCAGCTACATGTGGCGTAATAGAATACGCCCGTTGTGCTGCACAAGATGTAATGGCTTACCTCATATTCCGTCTACCAAGGGGTGAACTAAGAGTCACTGCCGCCTGAGGAAAAGGGCAGGGGGATGGGTAGCTGTCAGTGTCGGTAATGAGAAGCTGGGGGTGCTATCAGTTCCGGTGGCGGTAGTGATGAGGAGCGGGGGTTTGGGGGGGTGCTATTAGTGCCGGCGGCGGTAAGGGGGGGGGGTTGGGGGGGTGCTAGCTATGCCGGCGGCGGTAGTGAGGTGTGGAGAGGGGGAGCTCTAAGACCTGGTTTCAGGGCAGCTCCCCTATAAACTCTGGTCTGGGGTGGAGTTAGGAGGACTGAGGAAGACATCCTGTGGACTTGAGTAGTGCTAAGCTCAAACCTGAAGCTTGAGGACCTAAAGCAAGGGTCTGATGAAGTCGAGGAGAGCCTGGGGAGTGGAGCAGTGTCGACCTCACCCCAGTGTAGAGAGCGCCAAGAACCGGACACCAGAGTCTGAGGCTATGCAGGGCCTAACGTCCCAGCAGCCAACACCGGAGGGTGGGGGATTCCAAGTCCCCCAGCCACACACAATGTCTGCAGGCAAAGCAGCAAAGAGAGCCCAAAAGCAGCCACCAGAGAAGTGGGGCTGGAAAAGGACTTGACCTGCCTGTCATAATGACACAACGCAGGAGGAGAGAGAGGGTCACAGCTCAGCGTAAGCAGCAGCAGGGACCCGTTGCTCCCAGGTTGCACGGACTCAGAATAACATCACCTGTCAGTGTCCCGGCTTGCACCAGTACCATCAGTAAAGGACCTGAGGAACCAACAACCGTGAGTCTGTCTGTTACTTTGCACCATCCATACTGCACCCAAACAGCCTTCCAACTCTATAGCCTTCATCGGTTGCCGTGGGGATACGCTCCACCTGTGGGGAATGGTACCACCATAGCTGCCCATCCTTCATCCCCAGTGGTCCTGTCTGGCAGCGTCAGCCCAAATAGCCGAATACCGCGGGTGGCGTCACGATCCATTATCCCTAACCCATTTCCCCCGCATTTTTAGTGACTCCGCAGGGCCATGGAGTCATGTCTCAGCCCCTGTGCGTCCATCGAGAGAAACCGAATACCCCATGACCCTGGGGGCGAGTCAGGACCACGACGTGACTGCCATGAGTTTTGCCACGAGATAAGATTGCTGAATTGGTGGTGCACAAGTGTACTTGTGGCACCCTGTGCCAGGTAAAGCCACAGAACTAACTAGTTCACTAAGGGATTTCCACATCTGGTACTCACAATACACTTAACACCTTCTACTCCAGGCCTGTAGGGGGAGCTCTACTTGTTGCTGTTAAGCCAGATGCCTTATTAATACAGGTGCTGGGGGCGGAGTTAGTCAGAGTGTGCAGTTGTGGCGCCCTACGTAGTCAGGCGTCACAGAGGGGTATTGCACCCGTAAAAGAGGTGTAATTGCCCCAGCTGCAAGTGGACCGTAGGTTGGTGGGTGGGACCCATTCTCAGCACTCCCACATTAGCTGAGCGGTGGGAGGTTACTCGGGAGGGGATATATTAATCCCTGGGGAGACAAAGGAGGTCTTCAGCAGAATGCCCAGCTAGGAGAAAGAGTAGTCTCTCTCTAGTGAGTGAGAGAAGGAGAAGGTCGGAACAGTCAGAGAAGGAGGAAAGTTGGAAAGAGTGTGGAACGAGGCGGAAGGGTTACCCGGACGGTTTCAAGCTGATCCGGAGGAAAGGAGAAGGGGTCTTGAGGAGATCCTGAAATAGGGCGCCCGACGAGCGGAGTCGAGGCCCTAAAGAGAAAGGGAGAACCCCAGAGTGGAGCAACCATGCTTCAGGGGATTCTCCAGTCCAGCACGGGAACGCCGGACCCGAGGATCCGGCCAAAGTCCACCTTTGCAGTCAGCAACCGGCTGCTGTGGTCTGTATATCGCCACAGCACCCTGCCAGACAGAGCGGTCTGCCTGCTTCCTCACCACGAGGGAGAAGACCCCCAATACTACCTACAAGGAGCTATTGGGTATAGGCCCATCCTAGGTGGGGAAGAAAGGACACGGGTTCGTCAACTAAGGTACACCACGGGTTCCACCATACCACCTGGGATCCACTTGCAACCACCCGTAGAGCTACCTGTTATTTAACATCTGATGCTGGACTGTGAACTTTGTGTGATGCTGCTACAAGTTGACAGTAAAGTACCCGGGAGAAAGTGACTTTGCCTGTGTGTGAGTTTCTACATCAAATTGTTCCCTTTGCAGGAACGCTGCCCCGGAGGACCAGCTCTACCTGTAGGGAGCTTTGCCAACTCAGCCGCATTACTATCGGCCACCGGAGGACTGTGGCAGTGCTGGTGAGCCATCACCAGGTACTACAGGTGGCGTCACGTGACAAAAAGTCTTATCCCCTGTAAATACACCCTATTTTGAAGTGTCACCCAGGCCACTAGATCAGGCGCTGCCACCCATGACATCCTAGAACAACCACCGGGCCTGGTACCCGAGTACCCCAGGGCCTGGGGCTCGACACAGTCGCTAGGAGAATTGTGAAGATCAGCTCAGTGCCTAGTGAGCTAACCTGGTCACCAGAGCTGTGCTAGGCCCGAGATCAGAGTACCGCCAGAGCCAGTATGAGGTCCAGAGAGTGAGGACGAAAGGCAGAGGCGAGAAACACTAGAGTGGGGGCAGATGAGCCATACTGGCTCACCCCAGGAGAACACCGGTCACTGGAATATGAGTCTGCAAGGGAAAGAGGTTAGCCCAGTAGAGAGTCCCAGAACACCTCGGAGAGTTAATTTCCCGAACACCCGCAGCACCCACATTTGAGAGCCAGGAGCCGCAGGAGAGATAGCGGTAGCCAAGCGAAAGCCCTCAGTGCAGCAACACTGGTGTGGAGGAGCAGGAAAGGTCAGGCCTGCTTTTGTACACACCAGACTCAAGACAAGGAAGCAGGACAAGGAGGCCTATACTTCACTCGGTGTGGAAATCCTAAAGTGCACCCTTCAATCCTGGACGTGTACCTGGAGAACCATCAGTAAAAGGTACAGAAAAAGACTTTATTGTGTGCGTGTCCCTTCTTCAACCTGTCCTACACCACAATGACTATGCTGCCCCATTCCTACTGTGCTGCCCTATTCCACCATCATACTCTACAGCCCCGGGGAACCTGCTCTTCCTGTATAGAGCTATAACACCTTGCTGCCGCCCATCACCCTGGAGGTCCCAGCAGCGCCACTATCATCACCGGACCTACAGGTGGCGTCACAACTGACAATAACTTTAATCCCTGTAAATAATGGCCTTTTTATTTTGTCACCAGGGGACAGACTCGGGCAAAGACCACCTGTGACATCCCCGTACCAGTACGACCGAGCTCCGAGTACCCCAAGCCCTTGGTGCGAGACACACTGTGCGGCCAGGAATTGGCGGGTTGACAGGGCTTCCATTGGAGGTGTCACGGGCCTCTGACATCAATGGAAGTGATTCTTCCTGACCCGTGACGCCTCGGGAATGCCCCCTCACCGCTCCTCTATCAGCGCGACACAGCCCACATGTGCTGGTGACTCCAAGTAAGCATTAAGGCGTTCCAATATATCTCCCCACCAATACACTGTCCTCCACATGCCCCCGGAAGCAGCATTAGTTAAACACATTTCGGGGCTGCACGTGACACGCTGACATACAGGGGTGGAACTACCGTGGTGCAGCTGGTGCAGCTGCACCAGGGCCCCGACCGGCTGGGGGCCCCTGCAAGCCTGGAGGGGGGCCCCCAGCCGACCCCCGCAAGCTGCCGTCAAAGGAGAGGAGGGTCAGGCAAGGGAAGCAGAGAGCTTCCTGCTTCCCTTGCCTGATCCCGCCCCTCCGGCCCCTAGCAAACATCTGGCGCGGCTCACCAGGTAGGAGAGCATCGCGCCTGTGGCTCCCTGCGGCTCCCAGCAGCACCCTTCTTCCGCGGCGGTCCTCTCCTGCACCAGGGCCCCCGGGGGTGACGGTCCGCCCCTGCTGACATAGTATGGGTAACCAGTAACTTTATCAGTCGGGAACCAATTAGCACTTTATTGAGAGACTAGGGATAGCTTCTATACCCATAGTACTTCTCTCCTCATAACTGGAACCCATAATCCTGACACTTTATACTAGGAACCCTATACTATACCAGGTGCATCTTACTACTCACTGCTGTCGGCTTGTATTTCTTTTACCTTCCTTGCCTCTCTATTCCGTTCATGGTTATCCGTGTTCATTGTCACCAAGATATAATATACTGTCCACAATGTGATTGATTAATAAAATTCATTTGCATCCTGAGCACTGGTGTGGGCATTTTTGGTTTTTACTTTGGCCATTGCTGTAAAGAGGCCCTGTTAAATTAGGCTGATGTCCTGGTTGCGTCCTTCTGGTTTTCGCCACTTATGTGTCCTGAACGTCTTCTCCACAGTCATCTTCCACAGCCACAACTTCCTGAAGAAAAAGCTGGATAGCTGTGGAACGTGTTGAAAAAAACGCATTTACTCCACTTGAGTGTCCTGGACTCTTCCTTCACTGTCATCTTCCACAGCCGCATTTCTCCTGAAGAAGAAGCTGGATAGCTTCAAAACGCGTCAAATAAGCTGCATTTTCTCCGCTTGTGGCTTCTGGACTCCTTCTCCACAGATCATCTTCCACAAACAGCGTGAAACAATCACACAATGAGAACAGGTTATAACTAAGCACCCTTTATCAGTAATGGAGCGATAGCTGCGCATGCGCGACCTCCCACACTCGTCTCTGTTGGAGCTCCGTCACCTCTCCATTCCCGCGTGTCGGCCAGATTCCATCTCTATAGATGTGGATGATTTCTTATGATCTGACAGAGTGGCCTCATAGGTTGTAAACATGTCAGTAGTAAGCACTAGTATAGCGGTCGCTCCTGGCCAGGCGGCGCACGCTCTTCATTTGGTGCTATATTGCTTTATTCACCCAGAATAAACAGCGTTCGTTCAGGAACGATCTACGTTTAATTCAATTAGACAATTTACTGATGTCATTTGCTCGACGGAGCAGAAAAAAATAAATTCGGCTCCTTTTTTGGCAGGGGCTCCGCATTCATTTTTACATTTCCTCTTCCATCACGCTTTGCACAGGGAGAGCGGCTACAAACACGAAATCTGTCACCCCAGAAAACACAGAGATCCTGATCCAACACTGTGTTCTTCTAATTAGCTGCATTTACAGCTTCACATGAGACGAGATTTTCATCCTACAGGTTTTCTTGTGTTAATAAGTCCTGAGTCTTTATGGGAACATTTACTGCAGAGAAGCGAGAAGAGTAAATGTAATGATGCTGGTCGTCAGCGTGGATCCATATCACACCCCCATAGAGGTAAATATAATGATGCTGGTCGTCAGCGTGAATTCATGTCACACCCCCACTGTGGTTACAGTATATGTAGTATTACACACCTCAGAATACAAAGGACCAAATGCCTGGTACAATGATGGTAAATACCCCCAATATGGTCACTCTTCCAATGTTTCCAAATGTTTAGAAAGGGTAATTTGAAGATAAATTTGAGTAGTTTTTGCTATTATGAACAGTAATAATAATAATAATAATTTGATAAAATAACAATAGTAATGACTACTCTATGACAAATAATATTTGAAATAATAATATGAATACAAATAATACAAATAATAGTAATATAACTGGGGTAATACAATTAATAAGAATAATGAATTAATAAAATAACAATTGTAATATGACTACTCCTATGACACATAATATTTGAAATAATTTTATAAATAATAATAATAATAACAGTAATGATAAAAATAATAGTAATATTACCCCTGCTAATAATAATAATAATAATAATAAATATCAAAAGTATCTCCCGTCACTAGGAGACTTATGAAACCTCTGGATTTTAAATGTGATTATTTTCTTTTGGACCAGCAAGGGTTAATGAAATTTTCCCTGCTGGTAGCTCTTGGATAGTTTATCTCTGCTGTAGCCAGTTTGTGACCACTCCCCTTCTCTTTAAATAGTCACATGATCAATCTTCTGACGCCGGTTATAGATTCTTTCTATTCTGACCATCGTGGAGGGAGGAAGTCTGGTGATTATTCTGCCGAGTTCTGTTGTTGGATCCGCGTTGGGGTTTGGCTGCAGCAATTAGGTTTGTGTTGTATCCTTTATTGTCCATGTTCCCCTGTGTGTCTACCTTCTCTGTCTTGGACTACTGTAGAAGTGATGTCTAGTGCATTCACTGGGCTTTACACTCGACAGTGTGAGTAGAGGGACAGCTCAGGGACTGGGCATGTGATGGCAGCAGGGGGGAAGGACCCACTTAGGGACATTAGGGGAGCTCAGGGGTTAGACACAGATTAGTGTCAGGAGGTGTCTCATCCCCTGCTCCCTTTCATCTGGGTCTTCTCCATTTACATCCCCTAGTCCATGCGTGACAATAATATAATATAGTAGTTATAATTATATATAACAATAGTTTAAATACCATAATATATATCGCTAATATAGTAAAAACAACCACATAATAAAAAACAATTATAATATTAATAATAGTAATATATTATGATAACAACTATAATATTAATACAAATGCTGATGATTATGAATATATTAGTAATAGCCTATAACAGAGATATAATTATGTTTCTGATGGCTCCTGGCAGACGTGTAAGAAGTCATTTCTATGTAATAATCCATGTTTCTTCCTCGTTAACCTACTTTCATTAAATCTCCTCTCATCTTCCTCGGTGACCTCTGCGGTGACATCTTATGACGGAGCTCCCTCCTGTATAGCTCTGATATATCTGAAGACTTCCCCCATTTTCTTGCTCTTTCTTCTCTCCTCTCAGATTCTCAGGAGGACGAGGACGACTTAGACTTGGAGGATTCAGCTTTGAAGTCACATTTCTTAGGGAGGACGAGTGCGGTAAACGTGGAATTCATTACATGGAGGTCGGTGGTGAACGCGCGTCTCTCCGGGGTCGGACACCCAACCTCCATCTGACGCATATTCTCCTCCGCTCATGTCAGCCATGGCTTCTATCTACTAGAAATCTCGCCTCCATCCCTGAATTAATGCAGAGTTTCACACGTCTTGTCTTTCTCCATTGGAAATGAATCCAGGACCTCGACACAAATTCTTGCTATCTGTGGAGCCACCTGCCCCATCCAATTACCGAAACCGAGAGCCAAGATGGATGAAAAATGGGAGATAAGGCCTCAAACCTAATGATCTGTCACATGTTCGTCTGGAATATATAAACAGGGGGGTCCGGATAACCAGCGACCTGTCTCCCATGTGTGGTTTGTACAGGAGGACGACAATGCGGCCCAGGTCATCACAGTTAGGCTACAGTAAAACTCTTTGTTGCCAATAGCAACCAGAGTTCAACTTTTGTTTTACCTCAGCATCCAATCAGAGTTCAGCTTTCATTTTACCTCAGCAACCAGAGTTCAGCTTTCATTTTACCTCAGCATCCAATCAGAATTCAGCTTTCATTTTACCTTAGCATCCAATCAGAGTTCAGCTTTCATTTTACCTCAGCATCCAATCAGAGTTCAGCTTTCAGTTTACCTCAGCATCCAATCAGAGTTTAGCTTTCAGTTTACCAGAGCCACCAGAGTTCAGCTTTCATTTTACCTCAGCATCAAATCAGAGTTCAGCTTTCAGTTTACCAGAGCCACCAGAGTTCAGCTTTCATTTTACCTCAGCACCAATCAGAGCTATACTTTCATTTTACCTCAGCAGTGTAATGACTGAGGCCGTCAGCTCCTTCCTTCCAGTCGGGCAGTTCTCTGCGTAGGGCAGAGTAGTGTTTTGTATGACTGTGTCTATCATGACGTATTGGTCATTAATGGAGGCCGATATACACTCAGAATCAATCGTAGACTGTTTTATTGGGCAAGTTCCAGATCTTCCCTTTTTCACTACTAGGCGGTATACAGGTTTTGGGGTGTAACACTTAGTGAGGGAATCTTGCCAGCTTTGCCTAATTTTGGCAGGAAAAAAATTCACCGACCATGAATCAAAAGTTCTCCAAATCCTGAAATTCCCTTGAAAAAAAACTAGTGTAACACTGTGAGGTTCCTAGAGCCGTATCTAATCCCTCTACAGCTCTTCAAAGTAAACAAAGCCTTAATCATGTCCAAGCGACAATCATATATAGGCCTATAGGTAACCAGATGGTCCACTTGGACCCGCTCCTGTAGTTCCTGCACTGGCCACTAGGGCCGCCATATTCCATCTATGGATGGTGCTAGTAATGTGTCCTCATCTGGACCTGCTCCTGTAGTTCCTGCCTTGGCCAGCCACTAGGGCCGCCATATTCCATCTATGGATGGTGCTAGTAATGCGTCCTCATCTGGACCTGCTCCCCTAATTCCTGCCCTATCCACTAAGCACCGCCATGTTCGCCCTTCAGAGGGCGCTGATGATAAAGGCATTGTGCCTCTGTCGGGATTTACTCCTGTGGCTTCTGCCCCTGTCACCAGACATCTCTATGTTCACACAGCGGGTGATGCTTATGTTGGGGGAGAGGTTCCTGCAGTGAATTCTGGAGAGTGCAGGCTCGTCCTCTGGGTTAGTGTGGCTGGAACCTGTTGTGTTTCACAGTTTGATGGTGTTGGGATGTGACCGGTACTGATGGGGTCATTGATTCCTGAGCTCCTGCCTATGTGGAGGGGCCACTCCCTATATAACCCCTGGGACATGTCTCACTAGCTGCCAGCTATATTCCTGGTTCCCCATTTCGACTTGCTTGTTGCTCTGTTACATTACTTAGACCTTG
This sequence comes from Allobates femoralis, assembly GCA_033576535.1. NCBI lineage: Eukaryota > Metazoa > Chordata > Amphibia > Anura > Aromobatidae > Allobates > Allobates femoralis. The sequence continues at coordinate 31,371,706 of JARQOC010000003.1, forward strand.
GCCTTGTTCTTTGACACTGACTTATCATTACGATTTTGTACCCCGCTGTCCTCTCGGGTCTGTCTCGGCTTCCTGACATTTCTACCCTGTGTTCTCCCTTTCTTTTCCCTAGGCTTCCCTGTATAACTACCTCCTGGCTCTGGTTAGCTGCTTTTGCCTTAGGGCAGTTGCTTCTTAGACTCTCTGTAACTCCAGATCCCTTTATAGGGGTTAAAGGTCTCGGAGTTTCTTGGGGTTCTGCATCACCAGCAGCTGCTAGTTGTATTGGACGGTTGTTACACCCTGTTGACCTCTCACACACTATCTATACGGTTTATTCAGTGTTTTATGGCTTTTACTAAGCTGTGATGTTCTCTCACTATCCTTATTCACCACACAACGGCTGCTGAATTTCCTGCCTCAGCTTTTATACAGGTTCTGATAGTTCTTCCTTATTGGCTGCACTATAGCATGTGATGTTGTAGTTCATGTAATTTTTCTCAAGCTGATGCAATCTTCTACTTTGTGTGAAATTTTGCAGACATTTTAGTCGATTTCCTCAAAACCAAAGGCATATTTTTCATTTACACCAGGTTCAGTGATTACTTAAACTTTGCACAAGAATTCAATACGCACTGAATCAATTTGCAATAGACACCAATGTTTGGACTCCAATAGAGGATTATGAGAAGCCTGAGCACATGGACGTCACAAAGTGTAGACTTTCGCCAATGTGTACTGATATTACTTCACCTGAAATCAACGCAATTAAAACTGGATATCCCTCATGGGAAGAATCAAGCCATAGTGGGCACCTGAAACTCTTACCAAACCAAATCACCTATACCTTTCTGAATTTAAAGCCTCCGTCACACCTGGCGACGGGGCTGGGGATGTCGGCGGCGACTGACGGGAGCGCGCACGTTTTTGGCGCCCCGCCAGCGTCGCTATCCCCCGTTTGCACGGGGCGACACCTCCAGCCCCGCGCCGGCGAGCTGTCAGGTGGCATCGCCGCCGGGGTGTCTGGAAACCCCAGCGGCGATGCAGGACAATGGGAGCCTATGACAGGTCGCTTGACAGGTCGCCGGCGCCCGGTTACATGAGGCGATGTGCACACCCCACGATGGTCGCCTGGGTTCAGAGCACTGCTCTGAAACCAGGTGACTGCCCGGCACCGCCGACATCGCCCCTTTATATGAGGCGACGTAGGGGCGATGTCGCCGCCGATAGGCCACGCCCCTACGTCGCCTCTGGTATCGGCGGCGATGTGGACCCGTGTGACGGGGGCTTAAGAGCCACATTCAGACCTAAAAGAGGGTCACCGATCAAACTCAGCTCCTGTCCCCTCACAGTAGTGACACCCAGAGTCTCCATTATTAGCATAATTGTTGGGTTGGAAGCCATACGGGGCCCTGGTAGCCAAGGGCGAGGCAGAGCTGTGGAGAAGCCCTAACTTTGTTGCCCCAGGCATCTCCCCAGTGCAAAAGTCATATTTACATTCACCCTCCATGATTACATGCATTGAGTCTATTAAAGTCTCTATGGATGATATACATAGTCTCATGAAACAAGGGAACACATCTCGAATGTTGCAAACCTCTGAGTATATACAGTATTACGCTCTATTGCAGGCTGCCCCCTTTGTCCCGATGTTTCTAGACTCTCTTCCCTCAGCTCTGCCATGAATTCATGTAGTCTATGTATTACGAGCCCTATCCCACCTACTGGGATCTATCCCAAAAGAACAATCGGGGCCTCCACCAACAAAAGTTCTTTTACCGCTCGTATCGTGGTGACATGTTCCTCTAAGCGGAGATTACTGTAGCGGCAGCAGGGGAGAACATCTCCTATTTGGGGAGGCTGGGGCCAGCACCAGGAGAGGCACACTCAAAAATGGGTCAGAGTCCATACCCTGGATCCCAAGTCCCGGAGGTGACCCAATGGGTCCAGATGAATTAATTTGGACAGAAGCTGGCTGGTTTTCGGTTCCCTCTCCTTTTCCTGGGGACTCTCCTGCCCCCCTCTGCATGCAAACCACTTTTATTGTCTAAACCTCACCCAAAGGGGATACTAATAATTATTATTACTATCCCCTGTCGTGACGGGGAATAACCAGGGAGCAACATTTACCTTTGGCCACTTGCTGAACTCACACCTATCACTAGATATGTGAACTCTACTTACACCTTCAAGAGAGAGAAAGTTACCTTGACCCCCTTACATATTGACATCCAGAGCGTTTCCACAGAATTCACCCCACAACAGTATTTGGAGATGCAAGGGTTTCCTACATTACCAACATTCAGATCTGGTATTGTATGTGGAGCTACTCACAAAGGACACCATCTACCTGATGATTATGCACCAAGCTAGAAGACAGTCGTGAGCCACACATCCTAGACCCATGAGCCACCTGTAGCTCCCAAGCTATAGCTTGGGGACCATTGACCTATACATTAAGACTTAAAGGTAGAAGAATTTTTTTTGCAAACTTTCCTTTCTTTTGGCTGATCTGCCACCTGTCCCATTGAAAAAGAGATGAGGGCTCCCATTCTACCAACCCACTCAGTTCAACCCCTCACGCCATTTTAATTATCCCTTCACATAAAACATCTACCCCGGGTAGGGACACGAACACCCTAATTTTTCTATACATATTCGTCCTTTGAGGTTGTTCTTTCACGGAGCAGCTTTTTGTAGTTTAGTTCTGAGGTTTCTGCACAAATCCCGGTGGGGAGTCGATGGCTGACTAATCCTCACACCTCCACCTTTTGTTAAAGTGAAAAAATGCAAAATATTTCAATGTGCGCACTTTGAGATTTTACATTTGTAATATATCACATGAAACAAATGCACAAATTAGAGCAGTTCATGTACTTTTAACATTAGAATTACACAGTGGAGGTATTTGACGCGTAGGTTCACCCCCGATAAACCTCCGCTTGTGCCGTAGCAAAGACAGCAATCCTTAAAGTGGTATCCCAAAAACTGTGTGATTGGTGGAGATCTGGTATTGGATAGATAGGTAGACGCTGACCCCTGTTCAGGTAGACAATCTTTTTCTGGCCATTTAAAGGTTGAGATAAAGTAGAGGTGATTGTACATGTAGGTAGCTTCCTCCATCCAAGTGTGGCGCCCCTGCTGTTTGGCGGCCACTATGGTACTGCACCTAATAGGTGTGGCTTCATGCTCATAGGTAAGAAGGGAAAACTTTGCTGAGACCACCAACACACAACCAACACTACCCCAAACTCTAGACCAGGGAGATGCTGGGCAGAAAAAACTCAGATTCAGAGCAGTCCCCATCTGCTGGCTGGAGGGAGGAGTTAAGCTAGAGGTGGGAGGCAGAGAAGAGGTGAGAGCTCCAGAGACGTTGGGAGCTGGAAACAAAGCAGGACTACACGTGGAGTCAGCTGTGAACCCTAGACCCAGGACCCAAATCTGCAGCTTGCTGTTCAGGCTGGGCAGAGGAACTAGCTGAACAGGGGTACCAGCCCCAATTCAGTCTGGATGTCTTCAGGACCAGTCGAGAAACTGGAGGTCACTGGGTGCATATTCAGTGATTACCATAATGGACCCTCCCAAGGCTAAGGAACTAAATAGAGTCAAGAGAGCTAGACAAGCGTCGCTCAGAAGACCCGCAGTCATCTGTCTGCTTGGATGAGCAACCCCAGGATACTAGGAGAACAAGGGGTAGCAGTGTTAGGAAGAAAAGGGCAACAAGGAAAGCCATATTCCCTGTGTCACAACAAAGTGGACTCTGATTACCTGTGAGCTGGCCAGGTTGCAATCCTGGTGAATACAGTACCCCGGCTGGGTTGTGTCTGCTGCAGAGTCAAGTAAAGGGGTAAGAACTTCAGAACCTGTGTGTTGTCTGGTTTTTCCTGCACCTCTCTGCACCCCAGCACCTTCAGCCACTACAATCATTCATCATCCACTTTACCACTTCTACACCCAAGGGACGCACTCCATCTGAGGGGAATGTTCCAACAAGCTGCAACACCATCTATCCCCTGGAACCACCATATGCAGTGCTGGTCATCTCTGACCAGAAACCTCAGATGGCTTCACGACAAGCTATCCCCCTTTAAATTCCCCTTAACCTGTCCGGTATGGGCCACGACCCCTTGGACCGCCACCGTGACATCCCCTCAACTGTATGACCCTGGAAGGTTGAGTACCCCAGCCCCGTGACACAAGTCTTTGGAAATTTTAAAAACTTCCTGTAGAAGTTGGACAGGTTGCAATATATAGATGGGATTTGCACACTTTTGGCCATTTTTCTATGAATTTTCCATCAGAATGTACAGTGGTCGTCTGTATTTGAATAAGAAGGAACCAGATGATCAGGTCCTCACTAATGTTGTGTAAGGGCCCCTTCACAACCGCCACTGGTGGTAGCAACTAGCCTGGCAATAGGGATAATTGTGCCTGTTGCCATGAAATTGCTACGAAATGGCGGCGTGTAAATAGGGAAATTCCTCCGGTGTCCTGCAGGTGACTCGGATACCTTGTTTCTGAGCCGTGCTCAAAAGCCGAAGGCAACACAAAGGCACAATTGCCATGGTAGTGGCGTCTAAACGGGCACAGGGATGGATTTTGCGTCGCTTAGTGATTTCCCAGGGGCGTGCCACAGCGTGCTGGATACCGCGCCCCATTAGCGATGATTGGTGGGGCTACTGTGTTTCTATTGGCTGTCCCTTCACAGGGCGCCATATTTAAAGAGCTAACCATTCACACTCCACAATTGCAATGGCGTCATGTATTATCCAGCCTTCCTGCGCAGGCTGGCCAATCATGACGCTATTGCGTTGTCCAATCAGCGTATTAGCGTCACGGAATACACAACTCTGTCACGCCTATGTACTTGTGTCGCAAAAGATGTACGCCCATATTCCTTTGTAGTAGCGGCGTGTGAAGCAGCGAAGGTATTCAACAGGAAGTAAGCCGCAAGATCTGTCGGAACTTCCGGGGAACAAAGATACCTTCAGTTGACAACGCAATGGCGGCGTGTATATGCGGCATTGGCTATCGGTATCAACCGTCAAAAACGTGCGCGTGCACGTGTGGTGGATACCTGTTGCTAGTCACTGTAAAGGTACCTTAACAGTTCATGTTATCATATGGGGTTACTCACTCGTTTAGCCAGTCGTCGAAGTAGCAAAACGAAACATTTCTTCAGTTTAAATGTTCATGTGGTTTCTCTTGTTCCATAAACCAACATAACGTCTGCCTCTCATCGGCTATACTGCAACATTATCACTAAGTCTATATAAAGTCCATTACCATTCACAGTCCCATTGACAGATGGTTTTCAGAACCGTATTCTTCACTGCAGGTTTGGGCAGCGTTCGCACACTGAGTTCAATAAGCTGCTCCCAGTAACCTCACAAAGGCTGAGTCTCAGAGTCCAACATAGTATGTCCTGCACCTTTGCAGGATTTTGGAAGACTGGCCTTACACAGAACTAGTGACCTGATATCCCACCTGACACACACTAGTGGGAGGCTGTATTCACTCAGACATACACAGACCTGCAGACATTTAACCTTTTGTGTAATGCTACAAGTCACAGTAAACATTCACATTTATTATGCAACACATCTCCGCCTGTGTGCTACATATCGGCCATTTATAATCCAGCCGGTCACAATATCATAGTTGTCTTTCATACTCAAATATCTTGTATCAGTTAAGAGGTGCGATATGTCTACCATTCACCTTTATTTTTTGCCTTTTTTATTGTATTTCCTACATTGACTCTATGTTTATTGTATTACCTACTATTCTGTATCGTATATTTTTCTTATATGTACCATTGTACTGTAAAGCGCTGCAGAATATGTTGGCGCTATCCAAATAAAGTTTTATTATTATATTATTATTATTGCTGGTTTATGTGTTCTCCTTACTCATTTTCCCACATATTGTAAATTCCTTGAATTTTTTTGCAATGGTGATAACTAAAACGCTCAGGGTCTCGTTATTTCAATTGAGCAGGTTGGAAGCCCTGACGAGGTCAACTCAAGTATTGAGTATAATGGAAGTCAGTTATTGGGCAGTCTGGTTCTCCACCCACATACAGCCAGCCATAAACAGAATATTTCTAATGGTGCCGTCACACAGCACGATCTGGCCAGCGATGTCGGAAGCTATGCGCGGGTGCCCGCTCGGTTCCGACATCGCTCTCCAGCTGTCACACAGCGTCGCTGCGGCCGGCGACACTGCAGCGATGCGGGCGGTGACATCGCTCGCTGGGCTGGGCTCAGCCCAGCGAGCGATCCGCAGCAACGCTGCGGTATAGGCTGGATCACCGCCGACATCGCTCTGGCGATGTCACACGGCGCGATCCAGCCTTATTGCAGGTCGCCGGTTGACAGGTTTACGGTTCTTCCCGCAAACCTGACAACCTGCGACCAGCGATAAAACGCGGTCGCGCCGCTCGTTTACACAGCGCGACGTCGCTAGCGACATCGCTGATACGTCACTTTTTCGGCGATGTCGCTAGCGATGTCGTCAGGTGTGACGGCACCTTAATGGATAGTGGTTATTTTTTAAAAATCTTTTTTACACACAGCATCCAAAAACATTGTTTTTATCCCCAGTGAGAGATATTCAGAGACTGCAGGCGGCTCTCACTGGGGTGCTGGCCTCCATTATTCACTGAAAGAAGCTGACTCCTTGTGTTGGATCATTCATGAACGACACATCCGAGCACCCACGATACTCGGCCGAGTACCGAGTGTACCTGGGCACCCCAATGCTCTATTGATTATCCAGCAGTGGTGAGCCTGCGACCTCATCTCTAGCTATGACATAGCCTTTCTTTTCAGGTGCTTGACCCATTAAAATGGTCTTTGACTTGAAACTGGTCCCCACCATGGCACTAACGAGTTGTGTACTGGTTTTCTTGGTGTACTATCCATGTACTACTTGACTTTTCAATACTGACTTCCAGCTATTTCACCCCAAGTAGAAATACAAAGTTTTGCTGTCAGCTACAAAACCTTTTCACGTGTCCACAACGAAAAGAAGAGGAGAGGAGGGAGTGTACAAGAAGAGTGGATCATGGTGATGGAGATGGACCATGAGAGAAGCTCAAGAGCAATTCAATGGTGAGAGAGTTCTCTAAAGAGAAGGAAGACTTGGAATCTAAGACAAGCTGTGGCACCAGAAGCAGTTGTTGAGCTCAATTTCAAGCTGGTTGTCCTGTCCGTGTGGAGCGGAGATCAATGACTGCACGTTGCGTCCCCAATGAAGACAGCATAGAAGCAGAGAGAGAGAGAACTGAAGGAGACCATAAGACAGGTTGATATATCAGGCTAGAGTTTATTTGTCCTAAAGCTCAGGAGACTGGGAGGCGTTAGAGAAGAGAAGAGTCAAATGGTCACTAAGATCTATAGACTCAACCATGGTTTCCTCAAGACTAAGTTAGGCCGATGCCTTTGTGGCTGCAGAGACCCCCCTGGTAGCCAATTGCTACTGGCAAAGTGCTAGATGACTGGTTGGACTCCGAGTGAGTGGCTATGGACTGGGGGAGAAGGGTGCCATAGATAAGCAGGACTCCATGATGGATTGGAGAAGAAAGCCTTCCTGCTTTATGGTGAGAGTGAGGCCTATTAGAAATGGTGACTGAGAGACATATAACAAAAAGAATCTTGGAGAATTGTAGACAAACCATCCGCCGACTCCTCACTCCCTCTCCCGGCATTGATCATCCCACAATGTCGCCTGCAGGACAGATAGAATAAATGGAGTGTCATCCATTTGGTGAGTGCCGCCTCTCTTTTTTACTTGCTCAGCAACGTGGTTTGTCTTCACATTGGCGTTCAACACTATTCCCAGGTACACCCTAGGTTCATAGAGGCAACACCAGACCGGTTACAGATGTTCCGTTAATGCCTCCTGTTCCCCAGTTTTTGACTTTATAACCATAGTAAACAGCAAGGTTGTGGGAAGTCACTAACACGCTGCTCAGCGTTGTTCTTGATATCATCAACTATTCGAGCCATGGGCCTCTCCCTGAGACACCATATGAGTATGTGCGTTATATGGATCACTGAACCACCAAGGTTATGTCACCAAGTCTTAGGTGTTGTAAATGATATCTGACAGTGAATCTACCTTCAGACAAGTCGATCTTATGTAAGGTTACGTGACAAAATGGATCATCTGCAATTTACTTATTAATTAAGTTAATGAGTAATACCTTACTTGAATGATTAGTTATAAAAACAGCTTTATTGTACAAATATTAAAAGGATCCAAAAAGAAGAAGACAAACAAGGGAACACAAAGTTGACCAAACAACTAATTAGATACCTAGTTTACCCTAACAAAACCCTGCCTGACATTGGAGGATTTTCCCAATATGGTTAGGGTGCCCCCATACTACGGCTGCTATCCCTATCATGTACCCCTAAGTTCCGGCTTGGCACAATTTTAGGTATGCTCTCCAGGAGTCAACTTAACTCAAAGTGGGACTCCAGAGAACGGTAGACGTACAGCAATGGGGTTACAATTCCCTGTAGACTTGACGCGTTTCTCCCCTACATGTGGTGAGGGGTTCATCAGAAGGGAGAAGTAATTGTTCGCCAATGAGAAAAATGACAGTAGGAGTATACAGATTAACCATTTTGAAATTATACAATAATTCTCCCAAATGTCAAACCACAAGAAAGGGAAACCGAAAGTGAATAAATGAAGCCATTTTGAATATGTAACTTCTGAAATAGATGAAGCCGATACATCAACCATTTATATATTACTGCAGTAACCGGTCATCCAGGTAGCGGATGGCAGCATCTAGGTAAAACAAAGTGATGCAACTGTAAGGAACATCATTGTTTGTTAAAGGACAGGTCCCAAAAATGTAATAGTCTTGGGATTAATCAAACCCTTATTTTAGGATGCATACTCACACTATAGCACCAAGGAATAAATTAAACATCACACCACAGGGAAGAAAAGATCAATGTCTCCAGGAGGCCAGGGGATCTGTGTAGGAAAGGAAGTGACGCGTCCAGGGCATGGGGTAATCAGCTCTCAGGCTCAGTTTGGGATGTCACGGGTGGCTGCCCGAGGCTGTGGCTCTGGCGGTGAAATGATAAGGGGAATAAAATAAACTATATACAAGTACATCGTGACGCCACCTGCAGTGTCTGGTGATGCTCACCATCGCCGCTACAGTCTTCCCGTGGTCATTGGTATTGCGGCAATGATGGTGTAGTCCCCCGCAGCCGGGACTGGACCGCCGGGGCAGCGATTCTGTAAAAAGACAGTTTCAGGAAAGAATGCAGCAGAGACGGTAACTCACTTCACTTTACTGGAACTTTTGCAAAGCCATCACAGTTCACAGTTCAGCAGATGTTATAACGACAAATGCTACAGGTGCTGCAAGTGGAATTTCTGGCTGATAGATGGATCCCTCACTGTGTGCCGTTCCTATTCCTTTCATTCCTTGCCTCCCAGTGGCGGTGAAGTCTGACCTCATATAGACTAGTCCGACCTCCTGCTGTTCCCTGTTCTCCCCTCCCTTGTACTCGTCGGATGAACCTTCTTTTGGGCTCCTTGCAGTGTCCTGCTACTCCTGGCTCCCCTCTTTCTGGGATCTTTGGGAGTCAGAGGCGTACATAAAGATACCCCTGTTCTTCGGATTGTCTGTGAGCCTTAAAGAAATCACAGGTTCCGGGCTCCGGTACCCGGTTCCTTTCCTTGGGCAAACTCTCGGTTACTCTATTCCCCATTAGAGTGAACTCCTGCCTCCGAGTTCCTTTCTCTCTTGCTGTCTTCTGTCTGGGATCTGTACTTTTCTCCTGGGTCCCTCAGCCGAGGAGACCCTCCTTTCTCCCTCCCAGGCCGGCTGCCTGGCTCTTTCTCGACTCACTCACTGAGCCTTTCCACCACTCTAGTTCCCCCTAGAGGCCACTATATACCCTCCCGGGGTCCCTCCCACCTACTGACCTAATGTGTGGGTATTAGTTCTAGGGTTCCACCTACTGGCCATAGTTCCTCTTGCAGTGGGGTGACTACACCGCTTTAATGGGTGTAGTACCCCTTTTGTGGCACCTACATGGTGGGGTGCCACAGAAGAATATGAGCTGAAAGGAGAAACTGTTTACGAAACTTTTGTTGTTGGCAAGCAAGTTGGTCTCTTTGTCAGTATGAAATAATAGCGGGTCTTTGCCATCCGGAACCATCGGCAGCATGCAGCCTACGACATGAACGCAAACACCCAACAAGGACCTCCATCTTCATGTAGCATGTCGGGGCATCGGAGAAGGCTACCTTGCCCAACACTGCCGCACCGTACCACTCTACACACCAAAATCAATTCTATCTTGGGGGCAATAAGAGTAGCAGGACTCTACTTTTCCGCAGGTTTTCTATTGAATTACAGATATTAGCCCTCGCACGACCCGCAAGTAGAATCTCTCATTAAGTAAAATCTGATAAACACATTGGATAGTTGAGGATTATTTTATTATTGCTGTTTTGACCATATGGATCGATTTCCATTAAGATTAGGCCCCATTCCTAACATCTCGGATATTTAGAGTTTTCGAAGCAAACACTTGTCCTGTTTTTGCAATGAAAGTGATAATATATTCCATTTTAGTATCGATTCATTCCAAACAAACTAAGCACATGATGTAAATATTTCTGGTGAAACACCATTATTTATGTCTCGGGGATAAGTACGTTCTCCATTGTTTATTATTCCTGCCATTAATGCCGATAACATCAGATTCCATCTCCAGATTGCCTTGTGTGGGCATGGAGAGCTCGCTAACGAGGCACGAGTCCTGTCTCTTCACAACGTCATGTAGCAACCCTTCCCCTCCTCTTCACTCATTTACAATCTCTAGTAATGTCGATATTAGGTTTTATCCTCCTGACCGTGTTCATAAGAATGATATCATGTCATTCATTAACTTTAATAATTAATTTTTAGTCTCTTTGGTCCCCAACAGGGTCACGATTCTCAACCTCCAAAAGGTGAAAACGTAACACTTCCCTGCAATCCATCATCATCACCACTTACCTATTGCTGATGACTTACTCCATCTTCCATGTTACAGCCGCCCCATTTAATGATCTCCGAGACTCGCTGCACAATCATCTTCTATTATTTCACCATATTCCTTATTTCTAACAAAAATATTGCTTTCCCTAGATTGTGTTTGTGCGTTAGCCGCAAAGACCGGGGGTTATTGGCAGCCGGCTGATTCTTTGGGGGTCAGGGTGACGGTGGCTCAGCTCCATGGCCCTGGCCACGCATTGATGGGGGGTATATTTACAGGGGATTCTTGTGACGCCACCTGTGAAACCTGGTCATAGGTGACCATCACTGTGGTTGTGGACCTCTGAGTTGAGTATGATGGTAATGCTCCCCACAGGTGGAGCAGGACCCCAGGGTTAGATAAGAAAGTATTTGGGGTGCAGGACGGAGGGCATGGGAAATAGCTGGAAGCGATGAGGGTTGCAGTTTCTGTACCTTTTACTTGCTGAACTGAGGTGCAGTCCAGGGCACCAGTTACCAGGTTTTGGAGGGGTCGGTCAGCCTAGAAGCACTTGGACATCCACCTCACCAGGTGGGATTGGAGGCCTTCCTGCTGCACTCCCTCTTTGGGTCCCTGCTGCTTGTACGCTATGCTGCGGCCCTCTTCCCGCTTGTTTGTTCTAGCTCCGTATGGCAGACAGCACGAGCCTATCGCGGCTTGTGATGGCTCCGGGCTCTAGTATACTGTGGTGCCACTGGGTCTTCATTGCGACCAGGAGACTTGTAGTCTCCTGCTCTCCAGATTCGATTGTCAGGTCATACAGTACCCGCACAACCATGGACTCTGGTGTCCTCTGCAGCACATCTCTGGAGTGAGCTCAGTCGCAGCTCCACTCCCCATAGCTCTCTCCTACACGTTCTCTCCTTTCCCTCTCCTCAGATGTTCTCAACTAATCCCTCCTCTGTGCCCGAAACAGGGCAGCTCCCCTGAACTTGGGTTTAGTGCTCCCTCTTCAAGCCTGGAGTCAGGACTGGTGTGTGAATGCTGGTGATTACCTAGTGTGGGGACCTCCTCCTGCTTGCAGGCATGACATCATCCCTGGTGAAAGTGGCAACGTTACTGTGGAAGCCAGACCACTGGAGTGCCACATTTGCTATTTAGATTAGTGCACCAGTACTATAAATATAGCAAACTTTAAACAAGAATACTGACAAATAGCTTTGCAAAATTTCTAAATCTTGGCACAACGAAAGGCAGCTCTAAAATTTGGTGAGTTTTGGCAGTCTTACTCCACCACCATCGGAGCTGACCCAACCTACTGTCTCCTTCCTCATTGCCTATGATTAAGAACTTGGTTTGAAACGCGTCAGACGTTTATGGGCTGCGTGACCGCATGATGTTTTATTCTTGACATGGAAATAAAATATTGAAAATTTTAATGGAGAGACGCCTGGTGCTGGTACTTTTCTTCTTGCTTTGCTATTGCTAATTAGTAATTTCCAGCCACTTGTTCCTGGCACCAGATTCCAGTGAGGCACCTCTAAGCCCCTTCCCTGCTGCCAGTATGATGTTGTCCTTCCCCATTGCTCCTTAGAATGTAAGCCCACAAGGGCAGGGTCCTCTCTCTCTCCTCTAAACCAGTCTGTTATTGTTAGTTTGTTTCTTGCATTATTAACTTGTTTTGTATGTAACCCCTTCTCATGTACAGCATCATTGAATCAATGGTGCACTATAAATAATAATAATAATAATATTTTTTGTCCTGCTCCCACACACAGTGGGTAGAGCTGGGTTGAACAGGTGCTATGGGGTTAAATGTATGACGAGCGGCTGTAAATTGTTATGCACGTATCAACTCACACGCAGGTACAGGGAGAAATAAAGCCTAACCCAATGAAGCTGCACTGACACCCTACTGGTTCCTGTACAGACTAGAATATCCCTAGCTGCACAACTAGAAACCACAGCCCACACCTGGCTATCTAAATGACCATCAAGCTGTTTCTCATTCCTCTTGATGAATGAGATGGGAGGTTGCTACACACAACTAACTAGGATAAGGAAAGTAGGCAGTAGTACACAAAAGCCAAAGGTGAGAAAACATAAAGTGTGTATTCAAGGGGAAAAGGAGATATGCAAGCAAGAAAAACCTCAAAGGCAAAATGTCTTAGCTGCAGAGCTGGAACTCCTTGGCAAAAGTCTACGTCTAGAAATATAGCCAGCAGAGAAGGTTGGTGAAAGAAGAGTATAAATAGCCCAAACCGGGATGTGATAGGACAGAGACAAAATAAGCAAATGAGAACATTTAAGTAACCGGAAACCAAAGGAAGAAATAAATATAAAAGAACCATCAGTATGTAGACAAAGATCGGCCCCAAATGGAGTAAGATATGCGGGGAGACGCACTCAGAAGTTACACAGATTCATTGAAAGGGTTTGCGTCTCTTTCTGAATCAGGCATCTGACTCCTTGAAGCCTTCTCATCAAGACTGGTGTAAACATCGCTGATCTCAATGAATCGTACTCGTTACCTTGACATCAGCTCTTTGTATCAGCCTTGTGATCGGTGAGGGTCCAGTGGTAATAACTGCACCAAAAAGGAAAGGGTGAGCTTTGCTAGAATTTATAAGTATAATCCTGTGATGTGTGCTCTATCTGAATGGATGCTCTCCTTCTTTCTACACTCGTGCTTTTTCAGTGAAACACTGAGTGATTTTGCAGCTGCATCTCCCTCCTCCTCTTCTCTTTAACACATATTTACTTTTTGGACTATAATAACTAAAAAATGAGGGATATAATTTCATGCCAATCAACAGTATAATATATGGTCCGAGCTTATAGACCTCCTTCAAAATGTGAAACTGAGACAGGACACCTAGCTCAGCAGGCGGCCCAGCTTCAGATGCCCAAGTGGAATAATTGTATTGGGTCTCTCAGCCTGTCGGGGTTGTGGGCGAGTGTTGGACTATGCTGGTGGTCGTGTGGGCGAACCTCTATCACTCCCTGTGCTTCCACATGGCCATGTAAAACTATGTCAAGCTAATCTTACATATCCCCAGGAAGTGCGGAACGTCATGTTTTGGTGGTAGTGTTGAGACCGTACCATGTAACCCCAACGTATTAGTGACATCAGGTGGGGCTGCGAGGTGTGGTTTTCCACAAAGACAGAGTTGTCCAGTGGTAACTTGTTTATCGTGGGGATCTGATCATTAGGATCCGCATTGATCGGTGGAATGGGGGCCTTTTATCCCCTTTGGAACAATAAGAAATAATTCCAGTTCTAGATATGGCACTTCCAGGCGTATAGGAGAAAGGGCTACATCCGACAAGAATTATTTTATTATTTCGCCCTGAACGACACCCCTGATGTTTCTGATGAAACCCTGTGGTTAGCCCATAAGGCCGTCACCAGGGGCTTCCTTTTAAAACTTTCTGCCACCACCAAAAAACTTCGCACCGCTGCCCTGTTACAAACCACCTCTGATCTCCTCTCTTTGGAGCGCCTTCACAAACAGCATCCCACTCCCCAACTCACACAACAACTGTTTAAGGCCCGCCACGATTTAAGAACCCTGATGTTGGATAAGGTCGAGAAAAATTTAAAATTCCTTAAAGCTAAATACTATTCTTTAGGCGACAGAGCCGGAGCTGTTTTGGCTCGAAGGGTCAAACGGGTGGCAGAGCGCACCAGGATCCCATTTCTCTATGCCCAAAATGGAGACAAGGTGCTTAACCCTATTGCCATAGCAACAGAGTTTGGTAACTACTATGCGTCATTATATAACCTCCATTCTGACCCTTCGACTCCTACCCCCACCTCTGAAGCCATTAACTCCTTTCTAGATGAAGCCTCCTTACCCCGGATCTCAGACGCCCAATTAGCTTCCCTTAATGCCCCTTTGACACTATCAGAAATCCAAGCTGCTATTAAATCCTCCAAAAAACATTCCGCACCAGGTCCCGACGGATTTTCCTTTCCCTACTACACTCAATTTTCCTCTATACTATCCCCCTTTCTTCTTCGCCTCTTTGGTCACTGGCAGCGGTCTGGTACAATTGCACGTGAAGGCCTTGAGGCTACCATTGTGACGTTGCCCAAACCCGGGAAAGCTCTGACGTCTCCTGGTGATTACAGACCCATCGCCCTCCTGAATTGTGATGTCAAATTATATGCTAAGGTCTGGGCCTCTAGACTCATGGGGGTATTACCCTCCATCATACACCCAGATCAAGTGGGGTTTGTTCCCAATAGACAGACAAGAGACGGTACCCGCAGAATCATAAACCTGCTGGATGTGGTAGAGAGGGGCCGCATCCCCAGTGCATTCCTGTCACTAGACGCCGAAAAAGCGTTCGACAGGGTGCACTGGGGCTATATCACCGAGGTCCTTCGCAGATTTGGGTTGACCGGCCCTGTTGCTGGAGCAGTATCCGCTCTATATTCTAATCCCTCGGCCTCGGTGATGGCCTCGGGTTTCCGGTCTCCCACATTCATGATATCTAATGGGACACGTCAAGGCTGCCCCCTCTCACCACTCATCTTCACTCTGGTAATGGAGCCACTCGCCTCCATCGTTAGACGGAGCCCTCGCATTCAGGGGATTCAGGTGGGCGATGGGTCCTACAAAATTGGCTTATATGCCGACGACATCATTATCACTTGCACCGCTGTCAAGGACTCTTTGGACGAACTTCTTTCTATTCTTGCTAAATTTTCTTTTGCCTCATTCTATAAACTTAACCTTTCTAAATCATCTATTTTCCCTCTCTTTCTCCCTCTCTCCACTCAGCGCCTTATACAATCTAAATACGCTTTCAAATGGGCTCCCTCCGGTTTTACCTATCTTGGCATCCAAATTACCCACCTTAAACAAATTGTCCGAAGCAATTATGACCTCACCATGCGAGAAATTCGGTCCCTGTTGGATGGGATCCCCGGAGACTCTCTTTCGTGGATGGCCAGAATCCAGGTGATTAAGATGCTAGCTCTCCCTAAACTTCTCTACCTATTCAGATGCCTCCCCCTCTACTTTCCCAAAAAATACACTTCAGCTTTTCAGAAATCTTTTAACTCATTCATTTGGCGAGGCAAACCACATAGGGTATCGCACCAAATTATGTCCTTACCTTATTCAGAAGGAGGCTTGGGAGTCCCTGATGTCCGCTCTTACCACATAGCTGCATTGCTAGAACCTGCCAAGCTATGGTGGGAAACTAGCCCGGCCCGTCACACATGGCTCCATATCGAAAGGACTCTCTCCCCGTCCAATTCAACTAAGCTCCTCCTAGAGGCATCCATGTTACGACAGCTCCCTTTCTCCCCCCCCCTAACGACAATGACTTCTTTATTGAAGGTCTGGTCCCTGGTCAGGAACAAATGTTTTTCCTTCCTCCTACGAGATGTTTCACTCGGGGCTCTTGAGCTGTTGGTTGAGGACCTTTCCCTCTCGCGCTGGAAAAACGGGGGTGTAACCAAGCTGAATGATTTGTTTGGTGATTCAGACCTGCTACCCTTTGAGGCAATCCGTAACAAATTCGGTCTAACAAATTCTATGTTTTACCAGTACTTACAGATTCGTCACCTATTACATACCCATGGTATTCATTGCCTTCCTACCCACCTGCTACCCAATCCACTCCAACCACCATTCAAATCCACAGGTCCCTGGGCACACGGAGTCTCAACTCTTTACAAGATGCTTCTCATCCCCAGGGAGTCTGTAAAACTCCCCTATATGACCTCTTGGGAGTCACGCCTCTCCTTCTCGGCATCCACCGAGGCCTGGCGCGGGGCTGCCACTCATGCGGGACGCTACACATCTTGCATAAATATGCTAGAACAAGCAAAAAAAATCCAGCTTGGCTGGTATATTTCGCCTGTACAACGGGCCAAGTTTGGGAGACCCTCGACCACCTCAGCTTTATGCTGGAAGCTCTGCTCTCAAAAGGGCACCCTCGAACATGTCTGGTGGTCCTGCCCCAGGCTTCAGACCTTTTGGAGGGAAGTGGCGGAGGTAACTACTAACGTGATGGGATTCCCTTTTGTTCTAGAGGCCCCCCTGGCTATCCTGGGTCTGGGTATAGAAGACGCACCTCCCCCCCTACGTCCTATTCTCACGAATGTCTTAACGGCTGCTAGGCTGTGCATTGCTCGCCATTGGAAACTCCCGTCTATCCCATCAGTACAGGAATTTATTAATCAACTCCATCTCCATCTTTCATACGAAGAAGCTCTTGCACATGACCTTAAAAGCAAGACAAAAATCTCATCCTGGTGGGACCCCTGGATTGATTCCACCTATTACTTTTCTCATGTTAAACTCTGAATACTGTACAATTTGCTGATATTGTAGCCCAGACTGTTTATTCATGTATTTCCCTCCCTGCCCTCCCCTTATTTCTCTCCCCCTCCCTTTCCCCTTCCCCACCCCGGCCCTCCTTTATTGTATCTCAAATGGTTTCATGGCCCAATTGTGATAATATTTGTATTATTACTGTTCTTGAAAATCTTCAAATAAAATGGTTTAAAAAAAAAAAAAAAGAATTATTTTATTCAGTATATAAAAATGAATAATACAACGCGTTTCGGCTCTGTATAAATCGAGCCTTCATCAGTAGGGATGAGCGAGTACCGTAGTATTCGGAATCACTATACCGCAACGAGTAGGTCCCGGTACTCGTTGCGAGTATAGCGATTCCGAGTACTACTGCAAAAGTCCTGTAAAAGAGAAGAAAAGTGGTTACAAAATAAAAAAATCGGATACTCACCTTAACCGATGGCTGCAACGGGAGCGGCCGATGGACATCTATGCATGGAAAAGGACCTTTCACTCTCCCAGCCAATCAGATGGCTAGGAGAGATCTGGCCAATCAGATGCCGCCACATCACAATCACGTGATCGCTAGCGGCCACCTGATTGGCCAGATGACAAAATCCTCGGTGTACATGAGAGGATCTTGCAATCTGGCCAATCAGGTGGCCGCTAGCGATCACGTGATTGTGACGTGGCGGCATCTGATTGGCTGGGAGAGTGAAAGGTCCTTTTCCATGCATAGATATCCATCGGCTGGTCCCGATGCAGTCATCGGTTAAGGTGAGTATCCGATTTTTTTATTTCGTAACCACTTTTCTTGTCTTTTACAGGACTTTTGCAGTGTATCTATTAATACACTGCAAAAGTACTTGTGGCACCCCTGCGTCCAGGAGGCCACAAAGGGAACTGCAGCCAGGCAGGTAGGACAAAGTTGAACAACAACACCCTCACAGCCCACACAACCCACGTGTCAGAGAGGTTACATCCAGCCCTGAGATTAGAGACTATATGAGATCGGAGGGGTGGTGGATTCAGAGGAGTGGGTTGGGCACACCAGAGGTCAGGTGACTGACAGTATATAGTGAGGGGGAGGAGTGAAGGAAGGTAGTAGGCCGATGTAAGCTGAGATGTAAAGACCGAAGGACAATCACACCTCTGTGAGTGCAAGGCTAGGAGCGCAGAATCCGTACTGAGCCAGTGTGAGCCAGAGGGGAGAGAAAGCCCGTCCGATGCTGATGCCACCAGGAGTGTGACAGGACAGAGAGGGACGGTGAAGCCCGTGCCCTGGACAGCAGCTGAAGCCACTGACTGCAGGTGGAGAAGCCCTCCTATGATACTAGAAGGAACAGAGAGAAGGAGCCTGGTAGAGCCTCACACCTGAGGACTGCTGGAGGCTGGGCTAAGTAGAGTGTCAGCTCTAAAGGGGACCGTAGTTCACCCAGCATCCCCAGACAACACGACGAGGGGTCTGAGTTCCAGATTGAGATCCCTACCCTAAAGGACAGGCAGCTAAGTGACGCACTAGGACTCACAGAAGCCCGAGTCACCGCCATACTGTCCAGCGTTCACACACCAACCCGTATAGATGGAGACCGTAACAGCCCGGAAAGGGACACTACAGACTGTGTGAGGGGTCACAAGGAGAGAGAGGCCTGGCTGCAGAGCAAAAGGGAAACCGGAGAGGGAGAAAGAACCCGTGTACTTGAACTGTGTACCAACTGCAAATGACTTGTAAACTGCTTGAAGGAAACAACGAGTAAAGCTTTGGAAAACCCTGAATTGCCTCTCTTGTCTGCCTCTATCTGCACCCCATTCTCCCTCATACAGATCCAGCCTGTCAGCACCAGCCAGGAGGAGAGATCCCTGCAGTGCCTGCAAGTAAGTGTGCTACAACTACACACAATAGACTCAACCCTTACTGCCCCGGGGGATACAGTTCTTCGCACTGGAACTACACCATCTCCGCTGCAATTCCATCACCCCCGGAGGTTCTGCAGCAGCTGCGGCCCTATCACTGGCCACACCAAGTGGGTGGCGTCACCCGTGACAAATCCCCTTGTAAATATTCCCCATCTTTATTGTGCGGGCCCAGGGACACGGTCCGGACCAAGCCACCCGTGACTTCCCCACTACCATCCGGTCCGGTACCGAGTACCCCCGTCCCGTGGGGGCTCCACAGCCTGGCGTCACGAACAGGATCTACCCGGTCCAAAAGAATTGGACCTCATGCGCCCAGAAAACGTGTTTGGAACTTTTCCCGCCAAATCTGACCTTAATGGCGGCCATAACGGACTAGCGCCATGTGCAGAGGAGGCGTTCCCAAGACTCCCATCGTGGGCCGGTCCGGTACAAGGCGCGAAAAGAAGGTCCCGCCCTGGCTCTCCTTAACTCCGGGAGAGCCAGCTGTCACTCTCAAGGAAGAGCCGCCGCCCCTAGACCCTCCTACCAAGAAGCTGGCGGGCATGAAGAAGGAAATCGTCATCGGGAGGGGGTGGAGCGAGCAACCGGAAGAGAAGCAGTCGCCATTCAGAGACACGAGGACGGAAGCGGAGGACGCCCAGAAGAGCGCTGCGCACGAGAGACCACGTGTGATCCCGGAGGGCCCACAAGACGACCCAGTGGAGGAACCCGGCCACGGAAAGAACACCTGTGATTGTGCGGAGATGGCGGAAGGCGGCGAGGAGCGTCCCTATTTCCTAGACACCCGGAGGGGTGTATTGCGGCTGCTGCCCCAAAGGATGACACGGGCCCAGGAAGAGAACCGGACCCGGATTCAAATAGACATTGACCACCACCAGGGCTATGAAGCCCAGTCTAAGCGACCCGGCTGGGTCAGAGAGCCGCGTGAGCGTGCGGACAGCGAGGCCGAGGGCCGTACTACGATTCTGGTAGACGTAACCATCCCACCAGCTGTATCGAGTAAGACCTGGAAGGAAGCCGATCCACTCGGAGCTTTGCCGGAGGGATTCCTGAAACTGCCGCAGCCCCTGATACCAGCGCCTGAGACGACAGAGGTAAAGGGAGAGCAACTCCGTTGCTGGTGGGAGCGAGACCAAGAGAAGAAGGAGTGAGACCCGTGTCCAGTAACAGATGAAGAAACTGTAAGTGTGAATGAAGCATTTTTCCTTATTGATCCCCCTACCTTACCTGAGTGAATGCTAGCATTCCCCTGTTTGTCTCATACATGTTGAAATGAACATTTAATATCACGGACGATGATGTGATAAGAACTTTCCTTGTAAATAGTTGAGCACCTTTGTGTACTCCCCTTTGGTTTTAAGGCCAGTTGCACATGAGAGTTAATGCATGAGACTTTGCATTTTTGAATCCAAAACTTTGACTGTTTGGAAGCTGCTTTTTGAGAATTTTGCACTTTTTGAAAGAAGAACTTTTATACTTTTGATACAAAGTAATGCTTTTATAATGTGTATTTTACAGGAAAGGGTAATGACGAGTATATACCCATGCACTTGTTTTATAGTTAAAGTAACGTTATAAGAATCGTGCCTCCCGGAAGGGAAGAAACCAAGAGTACTTAATGTTTACTGTTATAAAATAAAAATGTTTTCAGGGTAATCCATGATGGGCAGCGCGAGGACGCGCTGGTTTAACTCCGGGAGAATGTGGCGCTCCTGCGTCCAGGAGGCCACAAAGGGAACTGCAGCCAGGCAGGTAGGACAAAGTTGAACAACAACACCCTCACAGCCCACACAACCCACGTGTCAGAGAGGTTACATCCAGCCCTGAGATTAGAACTATATGAGATCGGAGGGGTGGTGGATTCAGAGGAGTGGGTTGGGCATACTGTCCAGCGTTCACACACCAACCCGTATAGACGGAGACCGTAACAGCCCGGAAAGGGACACTACAGACTGTGTGAGGGGTCACAGGGTGAGAGAGGCCTGGCTGCAGAGCAAAAGGGAAACCGGAGAGGGAGAAAGAACCTGTGTACTTGAACTGTGTACCAACTGTAAATGACTTGTAAACTGCTTGAAGGAAACAACGAGTAAAGCTTTGGAAACCCTGAATTGCCTCTCTTGTCTGCCTCTATCTGCACCCCATTCTCCCTCATACAGATCCAGCCTGTCAGCACCAGCCAGGAGGAGAGATCCCTGCAGTGCCTGCAAGTAAGTGTGCTACAACTACACACAATAGACTCAACCCTTACTGCCCCGGGGGATACAGTTCTTCCCACTGGAACTACACCATCTCCGCTGCCATTCCATCACCCCCGGAGGTTCTGCAGCAGCGGCGGCACTATCACTGGCCGCACCAAGTGGGTGGCGTCACCCGTGACAAATCCCCTTGTAAATATTCCCCATCTTTATTGGGCGGGCCCAGGGACACGGTCCAGACCAAGCCACCCGTGACTTCCCCACTACCATCCGGTCCGGTACCGAGTACCCCCGTCCCGTGGGGGCTCCACATACTTGATACTTGCTACTCCTGAGTTATCCTAATTTACTCGGCGAGTAGCTAGTACCCGAATACCGCTACTATTCGGCGAGTAGCGAGTACCCGAATACCGCTACTATTCGGCGAGTAGCCAAATAGTAACTAGTAGACTCGCTCATCCCTATTCATCAGATATTATAAAAACTTCTACAGAGTGTTTGCAGTTAAATAGTTGTCTGCAAACACTCTGTATAAGGTTTTATTATATCTGATGAAGGCTCAGTTTATACAGAGCCGAAACGCGTTGTATTATTCATTTTTATATACTGAATAAAATAATTCTTGTCGGATATAGCCTTTTCTCCTATACCCTTGGAAGCGCCATGTTTAGAACTGGAATTATTTCCTATTATACCTTTACTTCCACGGGTGTTCAAAGGCTCATCCCGCGGTATCCAGAAGGTGAGCTGCATGCCCAGCAAACGCAGGTGAGGAAGAAAGTGATCCAAATGGATGGATACGCTTGTTTTCTATGCAACAAGGTGAGTGCATAAAAATGCACCTAAACCTATGCATGTTTTAATACTACGCTGGGATCACGTGTGGTGCTTGTCCTTTTCTTCTCATGCCCTAACAGGGACACTTTATTGGATCCACTTCAGAATGGAACTTCTGGAGAGTGATATTTGAGTTTTTCTGGCCCCATAGGAGATCAATGAAGCAGTGGTTGTGGCGCCCTGCTCACGCAGGTAGCCACAGACTTCTCTAATGCACAGCTGGGTTTCCACAGCAGGTTCATACTACATGCAACATCGTCCACCCCGGCACAGTAGGGGGAGCACCACTTGCTGCCCTTAGGCCTGAACCAGTGACCCAGAGTGGCCCTTCTACGTCCCGCAAGCCTAAGTGGGACTGAAGGCAAGGAGCAGAACCAAGAGGGAGTGAGGAACTTGAGGAAGTTCACCCAAAGAAGTACTGGATATTGGGGATCTGCACCTGTGGGATACTCTAGGACCACAGAAAACCCCGTTGCACCGTGGAGGCTTCGGCTACCTGGTTTCCTATGTGGGTCAAGAGAGGGAGCCAGACACAGCAGAGCACCACCGCAGTGATCAGAGAGGGTAACCCAGAGACTGCACAGGAGGAGAGACAGTCACCAGAGACAGGAAGAGAGAGGAGGCAAGTCTGTTTGCATGCAGGCTGTGCTTCAATCATCACTACAGAGCAGAGGAAGCCTTATACCCACTTGCTGTGGGGACCCACTGTGCAACCGGTCCACCCATCAGTGCCCTGGACGTCTTTACCTGCCAAACATCAGCAAAAGGTAAAAGAGACTTTGCAGTGTGCGTGTGTCATTCTTCTCCATTATCGGCTCCTCGCATAGACTGTTCCAGCACTCCCTATACCAACTCAGATCCATTACAAGCTGCCCCTTCTCCCTACGCTCACCACACTAGCCGCAATACCATCTAATTCCGGCGGACTGTGGCGGCGCTGGTGCAAATCACCAGAAACTACAGGTGGCGTCACGACAACAAACTTTGAAATAGTCCCCTGTAAATATCACCCCTTTTTTGAAAGATAACCCAGGACACAGGGGTCAGGCGCGGCCGCCATTCCCCGTGACAACAGGAGAGTTAATCCTTGCTGCCTGACACCCGAGTACCCCAAAGCCTGGGCCCTACATAGTCAACAGGGGCTGGCTGGCCCAGGGGGAAGATGCTCCCCAGGCCAGTGGTTAAGCAGCAGTTTTGGGGCCGCCCGGCTATCTGTCATGTTGGTCTGGGAGGCCGCTCTACCCCTGAAACTCACTGCTCATGGGCCACTGCTATGCTTGCCAGCCAGCCAAGGTGGTCAAGCACCACCATTTTGTAAGGGGGATAAAAGTTATAAATATTGCTCAAATTGCCGATTACTGCAGACCCCAGATTGGTGGACCCCAGATTGGTGGATCCCAGATTGATGGACCCCATATTGGTGGACCCTGGAATGGTGGATCCCAGATTGATGGACCCCAGATTGGTGGACCCAGGATTGGTGGACCCTGGAATGGTGGATCCCAGATTGGTGGACCCTGGAATGGTGGATCCCAGATTGGTGGACCCCAGATTGGTGGATCCCAGATTGATGGACCCCATATTGGTGGACCCAGGATTGGTGGACCCTGGAATGGTGGATCCCAGATTGATGGACCCCAGATTGGTGGACCCAGGATTGGTGGACCCTGGAATGGTGGATCCCAGATTGGTGGACTCAGGATTGGTGGACCCCAGATTGGTGGATCCCAGATTGGTCAACATCCCATACTGGTGGACATCCATCGATCTGCAAGCTATCACATATCTTGTAAAGAGGTGACGACAAAAGACAAAAGGACAGAGAAAGTGGATCCACAAGCTTCTGTGACAACAATGCTCTTTCCCCTTGATTGGATGTTTTCTATTGTTCACGTACAGGCAGATAGTGCTGCTGATTTATGCAAAACAGTATAAATAAATAACAAGTGGAAATTTCGTCGGAGGAAACACTTTTCATGCTCCGTACTGGACCGTACATGACTTGAAGGTGCTTATGTTTTTGGAAAAATACATTTCAAAGCGATTGTGTCGCCTCCACATGGAGCCTTCAGCTCCTATAAAATCCATCAGCCGCTGCTGTAAATACATTTCCCAGTACAACGCGTCGCTCTGGCTTATGTGTGGTGGATTGAGACATAAAATGGAAAATGACAGTTTTGCCAGCGTGAATCACTCATTTCAGGTCGCCCACCCACTCGGTGCATGTGCCCATTTTCCTATTCATTTAAAAGCACAGTCCCTCCGTGCTGAACAGCTTTTCATGTCTTGGCAGTTGTGACGCCAGCTTCTGGTTTTCTAGCATTTCCTTGCATATGCCGGGCACACTGTGCCAGTCTGACATGTAAGTGCCAGTATAGAATCTATATGTTGTGGATGCAAATTCCCACTAAAACAAATGCTCAGCTGTTAACAAGACATCAACGACAATGTGCCGAACTGTCACATCCACTCAAGTAATGTCACACGTCGTTATAACTCTTAACATGCGCATATTAATGAGACCAGAAAGGGACTAATGATCAAAAAATATTACAATATAAAGCAATACATGTGAATCATTAATTATTGTATTTAACCCCTTACACCTTCACAGTAAATCTCCATTTTGATTTTCAATGCTGATCTTAATTTTAAAAAATATTTTATAATTATTATAAAAAATATATTTTAAAAGAAAGATCAGGGTTGAAAAACAAAATGGAGATTTACTGTGAAGGTATAAGGGGTTAAATAGAATAATTAAGAAGGATAGGTACAAAGGTCTTTGAATTACCAAACTCAGCTCCCTTAATGCCTTTGGATGAAACCACTGAAAAGAGTAAATCTCATTCTGATTGAGTGGTTTCATCCACTGGTATTGAGGGAGCTGAGTTTGACCTTTGTATCTTGTCTTCTTAGACTATGAATTACCAAACTCCATTCCCTGATTACCTGTGGATGAACCCATTGAAAAGAGTGAATAGCATTCTGATTTAAATCAGAATGCCATTCACTCTTTTCAATGGGTTCATCCACGGGTATTGAGGGAGCTGAGTTTGGTAATTTGGTAACAATCCCAAAGTTCAGCTTTGTTGCTGCCTTGCAATTAAATTGCATTGTGGACTTAACACATTGGTAAGGAATTGTTTACTTTCACACATTGGTAGGACATTGTTTACTGTCTTAGGGTGGTTTCACACTGTGGTCAGGTCCGGTGCAGGGCTGACAGGGGTGAACCTGACAGCCCCGGACCGAATCAGCACACAAAACCGGAGGGCTAATATGCCCTCTGGTCCGGTGTGCATCCTGCCGCAGCTGCCGCTGCTAATTATTCAGGACCGCGGCTTGCAGGGAGCTAGCCGCAGTCCTGAATTATACCAGCGGCGTGGATCCTCCCAGAACGGGGCAATCCGGCCCCATAGGCTCCCATGTTAAGGGAGTGCCAGATTACCCCGGGAGGATGCAGGGGAATCCTGGAGGATCCGGGGGAATCTGGAAGGATCTGGGAGACACCACTTAGGTGCAAATCGGACTCCCAGGACCCAAAAATGTTGCATGCAAAGGAAAATACCACTTCTCCCGGATTCACACATTGGTAGGCATTATTTACTTTCACACATTGGTATGGTATTTTTTCTTTTACACGTTGGTAGGACATTGTTTTACTTTCTCATTTTGTAGGGCATTATTTACTTTCAAACATTGTTAGGGCATTGTTTACTCTCACATGTTAGGGCCGCTTCACACTGCGGCGTGATCCGGTCCGGGCTGTCCGGGAGGACCCTGACATCCGCGGACCGGATCAGCACACAGGACTGGGGGGCTATTATGTCCTGCGGTCCTGTGTGCAGCGCACGCAGCTGCAGCCACCGACAGGTCAGGAGCGCGGTCCTGAGTTATCAGCAGCGGAAACTGCGTGCGGCTGCACACCGGACCGGAGGGCATAATAGCCCCCAGTCCTGTGTGCTGATCCAGTCCGCGGCTGTCAGGGTCCTCCTAGACAGACCCGGACCGGATCACGGCGCAGTGTGAAGCGGCCCTTAGTAGGGCATTGTTTACTGGCATGACATTGCTTACTTTTAGAAGTTACCTCAGGGGAAATGGTGTATCAGTGTCCGCGCTGCTGAAATCCCAAGAAAACGATCCGGAAACCATATGTAGGTTGCATCAATCATCCATTTATTCCTTTCCTACGCGTTTCAACACTGTCCTAGTGTCTTCCTCAGGGATATTCCAACACTGTCCTAGTGTCTTCCTCAGGGATATTCACACTAGACACTAGGACAGTGTTGAAACGCGTAGGAAAGGAATAAATGGATGATTGATGCAACCTACATATGGTTTCCGGATCGTTTTCTTGGGATTTCAGCAGCGCGGACACTGATACACCATTTCCCTGAGGTAACTTCTGGATGATTCCCACGTGCATGTGGAAGGTGGAAGTCCTGCAGCAGCTGCATTTAATGCCAAATGCTTTTACAAACCCGTTGTGGGTCTCACAACTGTGCTAGGTGAGTGAATTCATACCCACCGCATACATTAGTGTCACTAGTGATAGGGCACTATTGCGCCTCTTGTTCCCCCCCCTATTTTTTTACATTGCTTACTTTTACACATTGATAGGGCATAGATTACTTTCACTCATTGTTAGGGCATTGTTTACTTTCACACATTGGTCAGGCTTTGTTTACTTTCACACACTGGTATGACATTGCTTACTTTTACACATTTATAGGGCATAGTTTACTTTCACGTGTTGGTAGATCATTGTTTACTTTCACACATTGCTAGGGCATGGTTTACTACCACATATTGGTAGGGCATTGTATACTTTCTCATATTTGTAGGGCATTGTTTAGTTTCAAACATTTGTAGGGCGTTGTTTACTTTCACATGTTGGTAGAGCATTGTTTATTTTCACACAGTGGTACGACATTGTTTACTTTCATACATTGGTAAGACATTATTTACTTTCATGCATTGGTAGGGCATTGCTTACTTTTACATATTGTAAGAGTATTGTTTACTTTTACACATTGGCATATTGGTAGGTCATTGTTTACTCTCACACATTGGTAGGGCATTGTTTACTGTCAAACATTGGTAGTGCATTGTTTACTTTAACGCATTGCTAATTTAATTAAACTATACTTGGGGTCAGAAAAAGACTTTATGTTTTATGAGTAGGAAAGTCAAAAACATAAAGCAGTGTCACATTCCCCTGTACTTGCATTTATTTCACCAAAAATACTGCAAAAACTAATAGCAGCATTTTTGAACTTACGCAAAAATGCTGAAAAAAATGCTGAAAGAATGGACTTGCTACAGTTTAAAAAAAATATCAGTTTCCCAATTCAGTCAGGAAAAAAAAAGCCGTGTGTATGAGATTTCTTAAATCTCATAGCTTTTGCTGGTACTGTAAAAAGCGGTCAAGTTTTACTGACGAGTCAAAGGTTTAGAGGGTACATAAAAAGGCTGCATGATTATTAGAGACCTTGATAGGCCACACGGACAATAATATGGCATATGAGTATATATGTTAAAAAATGTTCAGTAATACACCTAGACCAAGAATGGCACAAGGACATGGGTATTCAGGTTATAAATCAGCTAAGCAACAGTACTCAGGGTCAAGCAGCAGCTCCAAAGGCAAATAAGACTTAGTGTGTATAAAAAAGAAATAAAGTTTATAGAGAACCAGAGGGGATTCTTTATTGGTAGAGAAAATTATTTTTATATATTAATTTTAGAAAGTCGATTTTTTTTATGTTTTAAAGAAGCAAAACATGAACAGAGTAAATACAGAAACAGTCAGATAATTATCAAAATTTAATCAAGATTATGTTTGATCAATAAATTGCATCAATGGATCTAAACAATTAAGAAATGTTCATGGACATTGTCAGGATTCTGGCTGTTCTGAGTTACCTTCTGTGTCTCCTCACCCTTATCCAACATGGTGTCTGTTATCCCGTCCTGCCCATGTGTTCCTTCTTTCTTGCTTATTTAAGCTCTAGTTCCTGCTCCAGGCCTTGCTTGAGTATTGTGTTGAATATCTGGCTCCTCAGTGCTTCTCCAGTTTTTGCTTCATCTCCTTCATCTTCATCCTGGGGGACCGTAGTAATGAAGTAGAAGTAAGAAAACACGTGTAAGGGTCTGAGCCCTAGACAAGGACCCTCTGTGACCATAACATTGTATAGTGATGGGTGAGTGACTCTTGTTGGCCCCCATGCAACCTAGGTATTTCACGATGGCTGCTTTTATGTTTACATGATTCTTACCTATATGGCTTGTCTGTATATTTACACTGCTAGTTGTATCATGTCATTCTATTGCCTGAGTCTACCAAATATCATTGTAAGGGACCTTGTCCTGTGCACTTACCGCTTCGTACCCATCGCCATCTGTGTATATTGTCAGCTGTTCTATGTCTATCTCCATGAAATATCATCGTCCTTGATGTTTATATTTGTAATGTTTGACCAGTATTTATATCTGAATTGATGGCATCACAATATATCATAGCACTTGCAAACATTCCATCTCTTGAGCTATGTCTTTAACATAAAAACTCAGGTTCTCTTTGGTCGATATAAATTTTGAGTTGTATCCCGTGACTAATTATGTCTAATTCGATTCCTTGGGTCTTTTTTGTTAAAACTATATTGGCCCATGTTGGCTACATGTGGTCCATCACTTTCACTGCCCTTCCTTTTGCAATGAGCCTGTGTTGACGAGTTTACATAGGAGCCTATGTATGCCGATAATGGATGAGGAGGATTTAACTACAGTGGGGGAAAGTGATTGGATGCAAAAGTCACACAAAATTCCTGTAGAAAAAAAAGCAACAAGACTGTTGGGGCCGGACGACCTCTTGGGTACATGTAAAGCGGACGCATGGTGGATGTGTGCACTGTGCCGGGTGTATGCTTTATTACTCCGCCAGAACCAAAACATGGCTACCGCAACGGTCAGTGACTCGTTCTTCATCCGCAGAAAATGATCCTTCATTCAAGGATCTCTAAAATTCAAAAATCTTAAAAATAATTACAAATATTTTTTTAAAAGTTAAAGATTAAACAAAACTCTTTCCTTTAAGTGTTAATAGGAGAATTTAAAGAAAATTTACATTCTTTGTATCATCACGTAATGTCTGTATACTCTTTTATATTCTGTGATCCCCGGCGGTAATGTCTGTATACTCTTATATTCTGTGATCCCCGGCTGTAATGTCTGTATACTCTTATATTCTGTGATCCCCGGCTGTAATGTCTGTATACTCTTATATTCTGTGATCCCCGGCTGTAATGTCTGTATATTCTTATATTCTGTGATCCCCGGCTGTAATGTCTGTATACTCTTATATTCTGTGATCCCCGGCGGTAATGTCTGTATACTCTTATATTCTGTGATCCCCAACTGTAATGTCTGTATACTCTTATATTCTGTGATCCCCGGCTGTGATGTCTGTATACTCTTATATTCTGTGATCCCTGGCTGTAATGTCTGTATACTCTTATATTCTGTGATCCCTGGCTGTAATGTCAGTATACTCTTATATTCTGTGATCCCTGGCTGTAATGTCTGTATACTCTTATATTCTGTGATCCCCGGCTGTAATGTCTGTATACTCTTATATTCTGTGATCCCCGGCTGTAATGTCTGTACACTCTTATATTCTGTGATCCCTGGCTGAAATGTCTGTATACTCTTATATTCTGTGATCCCCAGCTGTAATGTCTGTATACTCTTAAATTCTGTGAGCCCTGGCTGTAATGTCTGTATACTCTTATATTCTGTGATCCACGGCTGTAATGTCTGTATACTCTTATATTCTGTGATCCCTGGCTGTAATGTCTGCATACTCTTTTATTCTGTGATCCCCAGCTGTAATGTCTGTATACTCTTATACACTGTGATCCCCAACTGTAATGTCTGTATACTCTTATATTTTGTGAACCCTGGCTGTAATGTCTGTATACCCTTCTATTCTGTGATCCCCAGCTGTAATGTCTGTATACTCTTCTATTCTGTGATCCCCAGCTGTAATGTCTTTATACTCTTCTATTCTGTGATCCCCAGCTGTAATGTCTGTATACTCTTATATTCTGTGATCCCCTGCTGTAATGTCTGTATACTCATATATTCTGTGATCCCCAGCTGTAATGTCTGTATACTCTTATATTCTGTGATGTCCGGCTGTAATGTCTGTATACTCTTATATTCTGTGATCCCGTGCTGTAATGTCTGTATACTCTTTTATTCTGTGATCCCCGGCTGTAATGTCTGTATACTCTTATATTCTGTGATCCCCGGCTGTAATGTCTGTATACTCTTATATTCTGTGATCCTCGGCTGTAATGTCTGTATACTGTTATATTCTGTGATCCCTGGCTATAATGTCTGTATGCTCTTATATTCTGTGATCCCTGGCTGTAATGTCTGTATACTCTTATATTCTGTGATCCCCGGCTGTAATGTCTGTATACTCTTATATTCTGTGATCCTCGGCTGTAATGTCTGTATACTCTTATATTCTGTGATCCCTGGCTATAATGTCTGTATACTCTTATATTCTGTGATCCCCAGCTGTAATGTCTGCATACTCTTATATTCTGTGATGTCCGGCTGTAATGTCTGTACACTCTTATATTCTGTGATCCCCGGCTGTAATGTCTGTATACTCTTATATTCTGTGATCCTCGGCTGTAATGTCTGTATACTCTTATATTCTGTGATCCCTAGCTATAATGTCTGTATACTCTTATATTCTGTGATCCCCGGCTGTAATGTCTGTATACTTTCTTACTTCCCCCATGCCCAGGAGCTGTGGTATATCCCACTTGCTCCCTGCATGGTTGGACACATACATTACACGGGTACATTTATATCTCGGGAAAGGAAAATAGTTTTTTTTAACACATCCAATTGTGGAACTGACTTTTATTCTAAGATCTATTAATTGAAATAAAATGTATAATTATTTGTAGAACAACCCATTTAAACATGAATAAATTAATATATTTGATAACATCACGATTGTACTGATCTTTAGAACAAAAGTAATGTTTAATTCTTGTATAAAATCTATTTATTTAAAAAAAAAAAAAAAAAGCAGAACGGCAGTTTTTTATGCTTTCCATTATTGTCCCCCCTCAGTTTTCAGTCTATTTTATGGTAAATTAGCAGTGTCATTCACACTATCAAGTCATTATACAAGAAACCAATCCCTCCTATAAAGAAATTAAGGCTTCTAGAAGGTTAAAGGGAAGCTGTCAGGTCGATGTAGCCTCCAAACCTATGACTACCTGTCCCTGCAGCTTCCAAGCACATCCCTGACCATCCCTGCCTGACCCTACAGTCATAGGTTTGGAGGCTACATCGACCTGACAGTTTCCCTTAAGTGGAAAAAGAAAAGTTAGAAACTGCAGGGAACTGTCACGTGGTGGTATAGCGGATAGGGAGTCAGAAGGCAAGATGATAAGTTGGGCAAGGTTTAGGGTTTCCTAACTTTCCCTGTTCTCAGAGGTACCTCAGAGGGTGGGGAGGTCTGGGTCACCACCTTAGCCCTTCACTCCTGATTACCCTAGGCTTAGAGCCCCTATGCACCCACGGACCGGAAAAAGAACAACCACTCCAATCAAAGGGAACAGCAGCAGACCCAGCAAACATGTTTGCGCAGCATGGGTCCTAGAAGAGAAATTAACTCTTTCTGCGACACCCAGTGGAGGGAAGTCAAATTATTTCTATGCTGAAGAAGTGGAGAGCAGAATACTAACACACACCCCTGCACCTCACCTTAACCACAATGCCATAACACACTCCTCCGCCTCAATGCTATGACACACCCCTCCGCCTCACCTCCACCTCAATGCAATGACACACCCCTCCGCCTCAATGCTATGACACACCCCTCCGCCTCACCTCCACCTCAATGCTATGACACACCCCTCCGCCTCACCTCCACCTCAATGCAATGACACACCCCTCCGCCTCAATGCTATGACACACCCCTCCGCCTCACCTCCACCTCAATGCTATGACACACCCCTCCGCCTCACCTCCACCTCAATGCAATGACACACCCCTCCGCCTCAATGCTATGACACACCCCTCCGCCTCACCTCCACCTCAATGCTATGACACACCCCTCCGCCTCACCTTAACCACAATGCCATAACACACTCCTCCGCCTCAATGCTATGACACACCCCTCCGCCTCACCTCCACCTCAATGCTATGACACACCCCTCCGCCTCAATGCTATGACACACCCCTCCGCCTCACCTCCACCTCAATGCTATGACACACCCCTCCGCCTCACCTCCACCTCAATGCTATGACACACCCCTCCGCCAGTAGAGCCACAGCAGACAGCAAGACTGAAGGAAAAAAAGTTTAAACCCAGCAGCAGCACTCATGGACTGCAAAGCAGAGAACACACGACAGGAACCTTTCCCGGATGGGACGTCTCCTCAGTGTCAAGCAGCTGCTGAAAGGCGTTGCATTTTTGTCATTTTACCAGGTTCAATTTTTAGCTCCATTTTTTTCTTTATTAATAAAAGCATTATGAGACTAATTAATCGCTGTAAATAGTTACATGGGTGACATCTCTTACTTCAGTATATCAGGGAGACGATGGTTCTGTGATGTAAGAGGAGCCGCACTAATGGCTTGTATGGCTCCTTGTGTCAGGTTCACCTTCTAATGATTTCCAAGAACCTAAGATGAATCACTCAGAAGAGAAAAACAGGAACAAAATGTGTTTTCATGGCGACAGAACAAGGAAATTATGTCGTAATTAAAAAAGGTTTAAGGAAAGCAGAAGCGGAATAGTCGCCTCAGGTACACGAGAAATCCTTCACTTTTACTTTACGGTTTTAATGGGCAAAAACACTTAAGAATCTCTCAAGGCGGCGACTGTTCCAGGTTCCATGGAGGGAGCTTTATGGCTTTGATGTCAGAACAAAGATTGGATCTGACCTTCTATGTAGCGGACAGTAAAAGAGCAATGAGAAAGAAGAACCTTGTAATGAATAGTCCTGTAATAGAGCAGTTCCAGCACTTACACCGGCGACTACGGCCTGGAGGTTTCATCTGGAGCCTACATCTCTAATAAAGAGGCTTTTATCAAGACATCTGTGATTAATTTTTCTGCTTTGCAGTATTATAGTTGTAATATTCTTGTATATAGGGGCAGTATTATATTAGTTATATTCTTGTATATAGGAGCAGTATTATGGTAGTCATATTCTTGTATATAGGGGCAGTATTATAGTAGTTATATTATTGTATATAGGAGCAGTATTATAGTAGTTATATTCTTGTATATAGGGGCAGTATTATAGTAGTTATATTCTTGTATATAGGGCAGTATTATAGTAGTTATATTCTTGTATATAGGGGCAGTATTATAGTAGTTATATTCTTGTACATAGGGGCAGTATTATAGTAGTTATATTCTTGTACATAGGAGCAGTATTATAGTAGTTATATTCTTGTACATAGGAGCAGTATTATAGTAGTTATATTCTTGTATATAGGGGCAGTATTATAGTAGTTATATTCTTGTATATAGGGGCAGTATTATAGTAGTTATATTCTTGTATATAGGAGCAGTATTATAGTAGTTATATTCTTGTACATAGGAGCAGTATTATAGTAGTTATATTCTTGTACATAGGGCAGTATTATAGTAGTTATATTCTAGTACATAGGGGCAGTATTATAGTAGTTATATTCTTGTACATAGGAGCAGTATTATAGTAGTTATATTCTTGTATATAGGAGCAGTATTATAGTAGTTATATTCTTGTATATAGGAGCAGTATTATAGTAATTATATTCTTGTATATAGGAGCAGTATTATAGTAGTTATATTCTTGTATATAGGGGCAGTATTATAGTAGTTATATTATTGTATATAGGAGCAGTATTATAGTAGTTATATTCTTGTACATAGGAGCAGTATTATAGTAGTTATATTCTTGTACATAGGAGCAGTATTATAGTAGTTATATTCTTGTATATAGGAGCAGTATTATAGTAGTTATATTCTTGTACATAGGGCAGTATTACAGTAGTTATATTCTTGTACATAGGGGCAGTATTATAGTAGTTATATTCTTGTATATAGGAGCAGTATTATAGTAGTTATTTTCTTGTACATAGGAGCAGTATTATAGTAGTTATATTCTTGTACATAGGAGCAGTATTATAGTAGTTATATTCTTGTATATAGGAGCAGTATTATAGTAGTTATATTCTTGTACATAGGGGCAGTATTACAGTAGTTATATTCTTGTACATAGGGGCAGTATTATAGTAGTTATATTCTTTACATAGGGCGTATTATAGTAGTTATATTCTTGTACATAGGGGCAGTATTATAGTAGTTATATTCTTGTACATAGGAGCAGTATTATAGTAGATTATATTCTTGTAATAGGAGCAGTATTATAGTAGTTATATTTTGTACATAGGAGCAGTATTATAGCAGTTATATTCTTGTACATAGGGGCAGTATTATAGTAGTTATATTCTTGTACATAGGGGCAGTATTATAGTAGTTATATTCTTGTATATAGGGGCAGTATTATAGTAGTTATATTCTTGTACATAGGAGCAGTATTATAGTAGATATATTCTTGTATATAGGAGCAGTATTATAGTAGTTATATTCTTGTAATAGGGGCAGTATTATAGTAGTTATATTCTTGTACATGGAGCAGTATTATAGTAGTTATATTCTTGTATATAGGAGCAGTATTATAGTAGTTATATCTTGTACATAGGAGCAGTATTATAGTAGTTATATTCTTGTAATAGGAGCAGTATTATAGTAGTTATAATTCTTGTAATAGGAGCAGTATTATAGCAGTTATATTCTTGTATATAGGAGCAGTATTATAGTAGTTATATTCTTGTACATGGGAGAGATTATAGTAGTTATATTCTGTACATAGGAGCAGTATTATAGTAGTTATATTCTTGTAATAGGGCAGTATTATAGTAGTTATATTCTTGTAATAGGGCAGTATTATAGTAGTTATATTCTTGTACATAGGAGCAGTATTATAGTAGTTATATTCTTGTATATAGGAGCAATATTATAGTAGTTATAATTCTTGTACATAGGAGCAGATTATAGTAGTTATATTCTTGTACATAGGAGCAGTATTATAGTAGTTATATTCTTGTATATAGGAGCAGTATTATAGTAGTTATATTCTTGTACTTACATAGGGCAGTATTATAGTAGTTATATTCTTGTACATAGAGGAGTATTATAGTAGTTTATATTCTTGTATATAGGGGCATATTATAGTAGTTATATTCCTGTACATAGGAGCAGTATTATAGTAGTTATATTCTTGTACATAGGAGAGTATTATAGTAGTTATATTATTTGTACATAGGAGCAGTATTATATAGTTATATTCTTGTACATAGGAGCAGTATTATAGTAGTTATATTCTTGTATATAGGGCAGTATTATAGTAGTTATATTCTGTAATAGGGGCAGTATTATAGTAGTTATATTCTTGTACATAGGGCAGTATATTAGTAGTTATATTCTTGTACATAGGAGCAGTATTATAGTAGTTATATTCTTGTACATAGGGAGCAGTATTATAGTAGTTATATTCTTGTACATAGGGCAGTATTATAGTAGTTATATTCTTGTACATAGGGCAGTATTATAGTAGTATATTCTTGTACATAGGAGCAGTATTATAGTAGTTATATTCTTGTACATAGGAGCAGTATTATAGTAGTTATATTCTTGTACATAGGGGCAGTATTATAGTAGTTATATTCTTGTACATAGGGCAGTATTATAGTAGTTATATTCTTGTATATAGGAGCAGTATTATAGTAGTTATATTCTTGTACATAGGAGCAGTATTATAGTAGTTATATTCTTGTACATAGGAGCAGTATTATAGTAGTTATATTCTTGTATATAGGGGCAGTATTATAGTAGTATATATTCTTGTATATAGGAGCAGTATTATAGTAGTTATATTCTTGTAATAGGGCAGTATTATAGTAGATATATTCTTGTATATAGGAGCAGTATTATAGTAGTTATATTCTTGTACATAGGGGCAGTATTATAGTAGTTATATTCTTGTATATAGGAGCAGTATTATAGTAGTTATATTCTTGTACATAGAGCAGTATTATAGTAGTTATATTTGTATAGAGCAGTATTATAGTAGTTATATTCTTGTACATAGGGCAGTATATAGTAGTTTATATTCTTGTACATAGGAGCAGTATTATAGAGTTATATTCTTGTATATAGGAGCAGTATTATAGTAGTTATATTCTTGTAATGGGGCAGATTATAGTAGTTATATTCTTGTACATAGGAGCAGTATTATAGTAGTTAATTCTTGTACATAGGGCAGTATTATAGTAGTTATATTCTTGTATATAGGGCAGTATTATAGTAGTTATATTCTTGTACATAGGGCATATTATAGTAGTTATATTCTGTACATAGGAGCATATTATAGTAGTTATATTCTTGTACATAGGAGCAGTATTATAGTAGTTATATTCTTGTACATAGGAGCAGTATTATAGTAGTTATATTCTTGTATATAGGAGCAGTATTATAGTAGTTATATTCTTGTATATAGGAGCAGTATTATAGTAGTTATATTCTTGTATATAGGGGCAGTATTATAGTAGTTATATTCTTGTACATAGGGGCAGTATTATTGTAGTTATATTCTTGTACATAGGAGCAGTATTATAGTAGTTATATTCTTGTATATAGGGGCTGTATTATAGTAGTTATATTCTTGTACATAGGGGCAGTATTATAGTAGTTATATTCTTGTACATAGGAGCAGTATTATAGTAGATATATTCTTGTATATAGGAGCAGTTTTATAGTAGTTATATTCTTGTACATAGGAGCAGTATTATAGCAGTTATATTCTTGTACATAGGGGCAGTATTATAGTAGTTATATTCTTGTACATAGGGGCAGTATTATAGTAGTTATATTCTTGTATATAGGGGCAGTATTATAGTAGTTATATTCTTGTACATAGGAGCAGTATTATAGTAGTTATATTCTTGTATATAGGAGCAGTATTATAGTAGTTATATTCTTGTATATAGGGGCAGTATTATAGTAGATATATTCTTGTATATAGGAGCAGTATTATAGTAGTTATATTCTTGTATATAGGGGCAGTATTATAGTAGATATATTCTTGTATATAGGAGCAGTATTATAGTAGTTATATTCTTGTACATAGGAGCAGTATTATAGTAGTTATATTCTTGTATATAGGAGCAGTATTATAGTAGTTATATTCTTGTACATAGGAGCAGTATTATAATAGTTATATTCTTGTATATAGGAGCAGTATTATAGTAGTTATATTCTTGTACATAAGAGCAGTATTATAGTAGTTATATTCTTATTTATAGGGGCAGTATTATAGTAGTTATATTCTTGTACATAGGAGCAGTATTATAGTAGTTATATTCTTGTATATAGGGGCAGTATTATAGTAATTATATTCTTGTACATGGGAGCAGTATTATAGTAGTTATATTTGTGTACATAGGGGGCGGTATATGCACTGTAAAACAGATGAGTAGATAATTGTGTCTCATAATTCTGAATAGTAAATCTGGGGATGGAGATAAGGGTTTGGATATACTGTTCCCCATTATTCTCTCCGCCCTCCCTTTATTTTTTTCATAGACTGTACAATATCTTCAGAAATAAATAGAAAGATATCAAAATGTATCCCCAGGATTTTTAAATTAGCGTCCAAAGTAATACAACAATAAAACATGGTCAACAAACAAAGAAGAAACAGAATAAACATGATAATGCAATAAAAGCCGCTAATTAATACTTGGTCGCTCCCTTTGGCATTGATGAAGCCTCCAGACACTTCTTTTAGCCTGTAGAAGCTTGTTGCTCTTCTCTGGTATTTTCCCTTCCTTTGCAGTGTCTTCAGATCTTGAATGTTTGCAGGTTCTTTCTCCCAGTGGGAGATTTCAGCTCACCCCAAAGATGTTCTATGAGATTAAGGTCAGGACTCATTGCTGCCATTTTAAAACAGTCCATTTTTTTCTCTTCCAGTCATTCCTGTGTACTTTTGGAAGTATGCTTTGGATCATTGTCTTGCTGGAAGACCCATGACCTTCAACTCAAATTTTTCTTATGTGATTCCTGTGATATGGTCAAGGCCTCCAGCACCAGATGTAGTAATGCAACCCCACATCATTATGGATCCTCCACCATGCGTCACTGTTGGTAGGGTGCTCTTTTCCTTATAAGCTTCATTGTGATATCTGTAAACAAACTGTTGCTTTGCCAAAAAGGACTATATTTGTTTCATCTGTCCACAGAACATTTTCTCAGAAGGATTGTGGTTTGTCTTTGGCAAAGATCAGTCGTTCCTTTTTATGCCTTTTCTTCTACAATGGTTTCTCCCTTGGCCTTCGCCTATAAAGCTCTGCTAGGTTTAGTGTATGGCATATGGGACTCGTTGAAACCATGACCTCAGACTGTTTCAAGTTGGCCTTCAGATCTTTGGATGTTTGATGTGATGTTTTCTCCACCATTCCCACAAACCTTCAAAGACATCTCTTGTTAATTTTCCTCTTTTACCCAAGTCCAGGGAGGTTCTTGACTGTTTCATGATGGCAAACGTCTTAATAACATTGCGCACTGTTAAAACTGGGATACTGATGCTTTTGGAGATGGCCTTGTACTCTTTGGAAGCCTTGTGTTTGCTAATAATAGCAGGTCTGATGTCCTCAGACCGCTCCTTTGTCTTCACTATTCTGACAAAAGAACAGGGCCTAACATGTGGCTTTGTAAAACACTGAAGTCATCATTTATAGGCTAACTCATGTCACACGGGCACTGACAATTTATCACAGGTGATTCTCATTTGTTATTTACCACAGGAGAGTCAAAATGTTTTTCCATACTAATTTAATGTCAAGGGGCCAATACCAGGGTCACAGCGGCTTTACGTTTATGTTCTAAATTGTTATTTATCATTTGCTCTTTTTAACATGAGTCTCTATACAGAAAAGCTGATTCATTGTTAAGGAGATATTCCACATTACGTACTTAAACTTCATGGGTGCCAATAACGATGAGCTGGACTGTAAAGTATGGGCCACCCTAGTCTACAAGATGGATCAGATGAAGACTGATGAGTGTGAACGCTCCTCATTGAATGTCATCATCAGAAATCACCATTTACTATGGAGCTGGCTGTTGTTACAGGATCACGTCTACCCTTGGATGAACCTTGAAGGCTGAGCTTCACGTCATCTTAATGTAAGAAAAATACGATAAATACCAGTGAACATTTCTCCTCCTCACAATCACCATTATCAAGTTTTCCTATACAATACAACAGAAAATAAAGCTTAAATAATAAAATGGGCTAAACCTGTGAACAGATGTAACGAGCCGTAACGGTAAACTGTAAATCGGCTGCCGGTTCCTTTCGGTGCCGTTGACTTTTCTATAAATTCATTCTGCTTCTCCTGAGTACTCCGAGTCTTTGAAGAAAACATCTTAATGAGCCATAAAGGTCAATGCAGGATGTCCTTGTTCTAGGGAAGTTCGCAGTATTACAGTTCTCCGAAAACCATTGTGCGCAAGGAGCGGTGATGGAAGCAATTACCATCTTGCCGATCTTGCATTTAGATTTCAGTGCATGAGTTCAGTTTATTATGGAAATTAGTAATTAAATGCATACACACTGCTGTAAAGATTTATGAAGGGATCTGTACATATTACAGTTTAAATTCGAAATACTTTTTTTTAATTTAGCCTATTGGTATCATTAGGAATTAAGAATATGATCTTGTATTTCGGACCCTTATCTCTGGAGGACTTGTCTTTTCCTTTCATAGACGGGGCACAGGCGGCGGTCACTGTCACAGCACCTGCCCTCTCCAAAGTGTCATCATGGCGCTCCTTCCAGGGGCTGGCCTGGTCACTGCGCGCTGTCATGATGTGATGTGCACAGTGACAGCGCACTCTGTGTTAGATCAACTGTAATGAGAGGCAGTGTAGACAGTCAGTGCACATTGTCAAGGCGGCATTCAGAGATCAGGACTGCCCCTGAAAGTGAAGTCACTTAAAGGGGATACCTAGGATTTTAAAATAAATAAATAAATAAATAAATAATAAAATGTGTTTAAGCACTTACAGCCAGCTAGCTGCTACCAACCCGCCTGTGGTGTCCGGCGCTGTTCACTGCCAACACAAAACGGTCTTAGACTGCTCCTGTCAGCAAATTTGCAGCTTCCGCTTACATCACATTTACAAAGAGGCGGCTTCTCTGCTCTGTTGATGGACGTCATAATCGATGTCATGCTAATTGATAGCTGGCTCCCCCAAGTAGGTAGCGCAGAGCTTGCTGTCAATCAGCATGATGTCAGCTGTCCTACCCTTTCCACAGAGCAGAGTGGAAAAGAAGCCGCCGCTTAGTTGACACAGCCATTTTATCCCTGACAGGAGCAGTCTTTGACCGTACTGTGCTGGCGGTGAATGGTGCCAAGCAGAACAGGCATATAGGTAGCAACTACTGACCTCTTTGTGCTTGGGTACTTTATAAAAACACCACCGGGTACTCGGACACCATGCACTGACTATTGGCTCTTACAGCTGATCTTAACCAACAACACAGCGTGCGCTGTCACTGTGCACATCACACAATGACAGCACGCAATGACCAGACCAGGCCCTGAAATGAGTGCCACTGGTGACACTTTGTTTTAGGGAGAGGGCAGAGGCTGTGACAGTGACCGCCGCCTCTTCCCCCTGATGACGCTTCAATTGAAAATCCCAGCATGCACTGCAATTCTCAAATGAAGCATCAGACACAGGAAGCAAGAAAAAAATAATCAATTTCAGTTAGATAGTGTAGTTAGTGAACAGTAGGGAAGTTTAAATGCAACCATATGATAAATTAACAAATAACCCAGAAAAACAAGCTTTTAAATCAGGCTAAATATTATCTGTATTGATATTGAAAAATCTATTCATAAAAGTATATAGAGATAAACATGGGACAATACAGGTAAGGGTTGGTTTTCCGGGAAGATGAATAATTAAATAGCAATGCTTAGTAGTAAGACATAGATACAGTGGGGGAAATAAGTATTTGATCCCTTGCAGATTTTGTAAGTTTACCCATTGACAAAGACATGAACAGTCTATAATATTAAGGGTCGGTTAATTTTAACAGTGAGAGATAGAATATCTAAAATAAAATCCAAAAAATCACATTGTCTAAATTATATAAATTTATTTGTATTTTAAAAAGAGAAATAAGTATTTGATCCCCTACCAACCATTAGGG
The DNA here is from genome assembly GCA_033576535.1 of Allobates femoralis. Classification (NCBI taxonomy): domain Eukaryota; kingdom Metazoa; phylum Chordata; class Amphibia; order Anura; family Aromobatidae; genus Allobates; species Allobates femoralis. Next base: position 31,413,330 of record JARQOC010000003.1, read on the forward strand.
GTTCTGGCTCCTACAGAGCAGTTAGATGCTCCTAATCACTTGGTTCCCTGCATTACAGACAGCTGTCTTACATTGTCACCTGTATAAAGACTCCTGTCCACACACTCAGTCACCTCTAACCTCTACAACATGGGAAGACCAAAGAGCTTTGTATGGATGTCAGGGAAAAGATCCTAGACCTGCACAAGGCTGGAATGTGCTACAAAACCATGAGTAAGACAAAGCTGGGGGAGAAGGAGACAACTGTGGGTGCAATAGTAAGAAAATGGAAGAAATATAAAATGAGGTCAGTCCACATCGATCTGAGGCTCCATGCAAAATCTCACCTCATGGGTTATCCAGGATCATGAGGAAGGTGAGAGATCAGGGGAAAACTACACAGGGGAACTTGTTAATGATCTCAAGGCAGCTGGGACCACTGTCACCAAGAAAACCATTGGTAACACATTACGCTAAATTGGATTAAAATTCTGCAGTACTTCAAAGTCCCACTGCTCATAAAGGACACCCATCTGAAGTTTGCCCATGAACACCTTGGTGATTGTGAGAGTGATTGGGAGAAGGTGCTGTGGTCAGATGAGTTAAAAATTGAACTCTTTGGCATTAACTCAACTCGGCGTGTTTGGAGGAAGAGAAATGCTGCCTATGACCCAAAGAACAACATCCCCACAGCTAAGCATGGTGGTGGAAACATTATATTTTGGGGGTGTTCCTTTGCTAAGGTCACAGGACTACTTCACCGCATCAATGGGACAATGGATAGAGCCATGTACTGTAAAAGCCTGAGTGACAACCGCTTTCCTCCCACCAGGACATTAAAAATGGGTTGTGGCTGGGTCTTCCAGCATGACAATGACCCAAAACATACAGCCAAGGCAACAAAGGAGTGGCTCAAAAAGAATCACATTAAGGTCATGGAGTGGCCTAGCCAGTCTCCAGACCTTAATCCCATAGAAAACCTATGGTGGGAGCTGAAGTCCTGAGTTACCAAGTGACAGCCTCAAATTCTTAATGATTTAGAGATGATCTGCAAAGAGGAGTGGACCAAAATTCCCCCTGACATCAAACCTCATCATCAACTACAAGAAACGTCTGACTGCTGTGCTGTCAACAAGGGTTTTGCCACCAAGTATTAAGTCTTGTTGCCCGAAGGATCAAATACTTATTTCTCTCTGCAAAATGCCAATACATCTATATAATTTAGACAATGTGATTTTCTGGATTTTATTTTTGATATTCTATCTCTCACTGTTAAAATTAACCGACCCTTGAAATTGTAGACTGTTCATGTCTTTGTCAGTGGGCAAACTTACAAAGTCAGCAAGGGATCAAATACTTATTTCCCCCACTGTATGTGCTGCATAGAGTATACATGTCTGCATATATAATAACTAGTAACTGTAGTATATATCTATAACTGACCTAGGATGCATCAATCTTGCCCAGTGTAAGTGAATCTGGGAACCTATCACACCCAACGCACGTTTCACTCCCTGGACAAAGTATTTCATTGTGAAGCGAGCGTTGGGGGTCTTACTACTAAATATTGATGTTCCAGGAATACTCACCTTTATTTTTACCTGAATTGTCCCTTTTTTATCTTTATATTCTATCATGTGTATGATAATACCTTGTTTCATAGTCAATAAAGATATTTTTAGCCACATAAAAAAAGTTTGTTTTTCTAGGTATTTGTTACTAATATGCTATTTGGCTTCAATGAACAGATTGGGTCTGAGTTGTAGTCTGCATTTCTTCATGAGTTTAGTGTGGAATCTGATTTCATTTTGGGGTCTGGTTTGGGGGTTATTATTTATTTTTGAGTCTTGCATGTGAGGAGCGCTAAGGGCTGAGGTACCCAGCAGCAAGGCCAGTGGTCTGGATCACGGTGGCTGCGCCCAATGCTGTGGTCCTGGCTTACATTGAAAAGGGAGATGAAAAATGTAGAAATAAAAGCAATAAGAAAATATAAGTTTGTGACGGCAGTAGATGGCCAGCACTGCAGGTAGTCTCTGGGAGATAGGTGGTGTGAAAGTGTAGATATTTAACCCTTCCCAACCAGGGCTGGCTCCCAGGGTTAATGATGATGGGGGTAGTAGTAGAGGGTGCACAGGAGGCACACAAAGTCAGTCTCTTTGCTTTTACCTTTCATTGAAGATTGTTGTTGAACATTAGGCTCATGATTCGGCCAGTCTGGGAAGAACTGTAGTCCACTCTGCTAGGCGAGTATAGTGTTCTACCTGCTGACTTCTGTTAGTTGTAGGTTTCTAGGTGCTTTTAAGCTGTCCTTTACTCACTCTTGTTGCCTCCAGCCAGGCTAGTAGTGCAGATCCTGTGTGTATCATGCTCCCTTCGGTGCAGTTCCCTGGTCCTTTAGTACTATGACTTCCCTGGAAGGTTCCGCTTTAGTGGTTAGTGAGCATAAAACCCACCAGCCTCCAGTTTCTGTCACTAGACCCTGGAAGTCTCGTAACCTAGAGCCTGGAACCTTGTTCTGCAGCTGGTCCTTCTGGTGAAAGGCAGACCCTTCTCTTTGCTTTAGGCCAGGGTCACACTAGCGTTAGGATTTCATTCAGGGGAGGTATGTTAAAAAGATAGAATCTGGCAGCATTAACGCACCGCAACCGTAATGGATCAATGCATTTACGGTGCCAATATAATGCTATGGGTGACGGACCCCCGAGCGCTATCAAACGCCGGCATGTAAGTGCCGGAGTTTGAAACCTTGTGCTATTTCCAAGCGCATTACATGACACTACACTTACCTCTCCCTCCAACTAGAGGATGAGACACAGCTTAAGGCTACATTCACAGTTGAAAACACAGCAAAAAAGGATAAAAAAACACTGCGTGTGAATGTAGATGCAGTTTTTGGAAAAGTTTTTGCAGCTGAAAAGCAGATCCTCAAAAAACGCATCAAAAACCCTGTGTGTGAATGTACCCTAAGCCAGGCCTCGCAGTGCTCAACCTCCTAGCTAGAGTTCAGGCTGTGTATGAATGCTTCAGATGTCTAGCTATGGGAGCTCCAATTCTCCCCAGGCATGGCATGACAAACAATGTTATGGAAATACCATTTTTGGCTAGAAACTGAAGGGGCGTCACACATAGAGTATTTATTTTGCAGACTGGGGATCTGTATTTTTACATGTCCAGTATGGGATCTATATTTATTATTAGACTTTGATTTGAATTTGACTAGAATTTGTCTCCGTTTTTGGGTTTCCTTTGGGGGTTTGTATATTTTGGATTCTTTTCTGGAATCTCTTGATTTGGGGGTCTTGTAATGAGTCAGATTTTAGTGTGGACACTTGGATCGATTCTGAAGACATTTTGGAGTCTTGTTTGGGGGATTCTATTTTTTTCGAGTCTTCAGTTGACCTTGACTTCAGTTGGGGGTCCGGTGTGAGTTGTGTATTTACTTTTCGCCTTGTGATTTGTTTTTTTTAATGTCTAGTTTGGGACACAGATTAATATCTATTTAACGTTGAGGTCTTAGTTGGGGTCTGTATTTATTTTGCAGTCTTACATGGAATCTGAACTAATTTATTTTAGAGTCTTGGATTGGATCGTAAGGGTATGTAGAGTATATTTCATGGGGAAATCTCAGATCTTGCACCATTAGGAAGTCTTTACATTTCTAATTTTCAATCAATTATGTAAACAGTCTGAGATTGAGAAATCTCCGGCCTCGATACACAGTAGATATCCGCTTATATCAATCCTTGATTCAGTCAGACAATGGTAAGGAGGGGAAATAATTAAGCTCCAATCTTCATCAAGCTTCGGGTCATTGTGCATTACATTTACAAAGTTTCTTGTCTCATATAATTAAATTATGTTGACATCAGCTTCCTGCCTTCTCATTTGTCTCCAAATCTTTGGTTTCTATATACCATGTATAACCAATATTATGGAAATTTACATCATAGCAAGTAGATGTTGGCCCAGTAGCAGATATTCAATCTGTCGTTAACCCTGCTATTAATAGGAGCTAATAATTGGTAAATTTGCCCGTTTTGATACATGGTAAGATGAAGCGTAAGGGTCAAATTTGTAAAAAAGTCTTGGCAAGATTTATTTAATAAAAAAATAGCACAGTGTAAAACTTGATAGGCAGGCGGGAGATGTTCAGCTGTGTACAGCCAGCATTGTCAGCCCCAGCAACAGCAGAACAGTACAGGGCATGAGGTACAGGTGAGAGATATAAGGCTGTGTACAGCCAGCATTGTCAGCCCCAGCAACAGCAGAACAGTACAGGACATGAGGTACAGGTGAGAGATATAAGGCTGTGTACTGGCAGCATTGTCAGCCCCAGCAACAGCAGAACAGTACAGGACATGAGGTACAGGTGAGAGATATAAGGCTGTGTACTGGCAGCATTGTCAGCCCCAGCAACAGCAGAACAGTACAGGTCATGAGGTACAGGTGAGAGATATAAGGCTGTGTACAGCCAGCATTGTCAGCCCCAGCAACAGAACAGTACAGAACATGATGTACTGCTGGGTGATCTATAGCTGTTTACAGCCAGCATTGTCAGCACCAGCAGCAGAACAGTACAGAATATGATGATTAGGTGAAAGATGTACAGCTGTGTGCAGCCAGCATTGTCAGCCCCAGCGACAGCAGAACAGTACAGGACATGAGGTACAGGTGAGAGATATAAGGCTGTGTACTGGCAGCATTGTCAGCCCCAGCAACAGCAGAACAGTACAGGACATGAGGTACAGGTGAGAGATATAAGGCTGTGTACTGGCAGCATTGTCAGCCCCAGCAACAGCAGAACAGTACAGGACATGAGGTACAGGTGAGAGATATAAGGCTGTGTACTGGCAGCATTGTCAGCCCCAGCAACAGCAGAACAGTATAGGACATGAGGTACAGGTGAGAGATATAAGGCTGTGTACAGCCATCATTGTCAGCACCAGCAGCAGAACGGTACAGAATATGATGGATAGCTGAAAGATGTACAGCTGTGTACAGTTAGCATTTTCAGCTTCAGCTGTAGCAGAACAGTGCCGAACATGATAGATAGGTGGGAGATTCACAGCTGTGTACAGCCAGCATTGTCAGCCCCAGCAGCAGCAGAACAGTGCAGAACATGATAGATAAGTGGAAAATGTACAGCTGTGTATAGCCAGCACTAGCAGCTCCAGGAGCAGAACAGTACAGAACATGATGTAAAGATTGGCGATGTAGAGCTACTTAAAGCTGACACTGACAGCCCAAGCAGCAGCAGAACATGATGGATAGGTGGGAGATTTACAGCTGTGTATAGCCAGCCTTTTCAGCCCCAGCAGAAACAAAACAGTATAGAACATGATGGACAGGCAGGACATGTACATCTGTGTACAGCCAGCACTGGCAGCCCCAGCAGCAGCAGATCAGTACAAGACATGATGAATAGGCGGGACATGTACAGCTGTGTACAGCGAGCACTGGCAGCCCCAGCAGCAGCAGAACAGTGCAAAACATGATGAATATGTGGGAGATTTACAGCTGTGTACAGCCAGCACTGGCAGCCCCAGCAGCAGCAGAACGGTACAGAACATGATAAACTGTCGGGAGATGTTCAACTGTGTACAGTCAGCATTGTCAGCCCCAACAGCAGTGGAACAGTACAGAACATGATGTAAAGATTGGCGATGTAGAGCTACTTAAAGCTGGCACTGACAGCCCAAGCAGCAGCAGAACATGATGGATAGGTGGGAGATTTACAGCTGTGTATAGCCAGCCTTTTCAGCCCCAGCAGAAACAAAACAGTATAGAACATGATGGACAGGCAGGACATGTACATCTGTGTACAGCCAGCACTGGCAGCCCCAGCAGCAGCAGATCAGTACAAGACATGATGAATAGGCGGGACATGTACAGCTGTGTACAGCGAGCACTGGCAGCCCCAGCAGCAGCAGAACAGTGCAAAACATGATGAATATGTGGGAGATTTACAGCTGTGTACAGCCAGCACTGGCAGCCCCAGCAGCAGCAGAACGGTACAGAACATGATAAACTGTCGGGAGATGCTCAACTGTGTACAGTCAGCATTGTCAGCCCCAACAGCAGTAGAACAGTACAGGACATGAGGTACAGGTGCGAGATATAAAGCTATGTACTGCCAGAATTGTCAGCCTCAGCAGCAGCAGAACAGTACATAACATGATGTACAGCTGGGAGATGTAAAAAGGTGTACAGCCAGCATTGTAAGCCCCAGCAGCAGCAGAACAGTGCAGAATATGATAGATAAATGGAAGATGTTCAGCTGTGTACAGCAAGCACTGACAGCCTCAGGAGCAGAGCAATACAGAACATGATAGATAGGTGGGAGATGTACAGCTGTGTACAGCCAGCATTTTCAGCCTCAGCAGCAAAACAGTGCAGAGCATGATAGATTGGTGAGAGATGTACAGCTTTGTACAGCCAGCATTTTCAGCCCCAACAGCAGCAGAATAATGCAGAATATGATAGATAAGTGGAAGATGTACAGCTGTGTACAGCCAGCACTGGCAGCCCCAGGAGCAGAACAATACAGAACGAGATAGATAGGTTGGAGATGTACAGCTTTGTACAGCCAACATTTTCAGCAGCAGCAGAACAGTGCACAGCATGATAGAAAGTTGGGAGATGTACAGCTGCGTACAGCCAGCATTTGCAGACCCAGCAGCTGCAGAACAGTGCAAAACATGATGGCCAGGTGGGAGACATACCTCTGTGTATAGCCAGCACTGACAGTCCAACCAGCAGCAGAACAGTGTAGAACATGATGGACAGGCAGGAGATGTACAGCTGTGTACAGCCAGCACTGGCATCTCCAGCAGTAGCAAAACAGTACAGAACATGATGGAAAGACAGGAGATGGACAGCTGTGTACAGCTAGCACTTGCAGCACCAGTAGCAGCAGAACAATACAGAACATGATGGATTGACAGGAGATATACAGTTGTGGCCAAAAGTATTGACACCCCTGCAATTCTGTCAGATAATACTCAGTTTCTTCCTGAAAATGATTGCAATCACAAATTCTTTGGTATTATTATCTTCATTTAATTTGTCTTCAATGAAAAAACACAAAAGAGAATGAAGCAAAAAATGTAATATTGATCATTTCACACAAAACTCCCAAAATGGGCCAGACAAAAGTATTGGCACCCTCAGCCTAATACTTGGTTGCACAACCTTTAGCCAAAATAACTGCGATCAACCGCTTCCGGTAACCATCAATGAGTTCCTTACAATGTTCTGCTGGAATTTTAGACCATTCTTCTTTGGCAAACTGCTCCAGGTCCCTGATATTTGAAGGGTGCCTTCTCCAAACTGCCATTTTTAGATCTCTCCACAGGTGTTCTATTGAATTCAGGTCTGGACTCATTGCTGTCCACCTTAGAAGTCTCCAGTGCTTTCTCTCAAACCATTTTCTAGTGCTTTTTGAAGTGTGTTTTGGGTCATTGTCCTGCTGGAAGACCCATGACCTCTGAGGGAGACCCAGCTTTCTCACACTGGGCCCTACATTATGCTGCAAAATGTGTTGGTAGTCTTCAGACTTCATAATGCCATGCACACGGTCAAGCAGTCCAATGCCAGAGGCAGCAAAGCAACCCCAAAACATCAGGGAACCTCCGCCATGTCTGACTGTAGGGACCGTGTTCTTTTCTTTGAATGCCTCTTTTTTTCTCCTGTAAACTCTATGTTGATGCCTTTGCCCATAAATCTCTACTTTTGTCTCATCTGACCAGAGAACATTCTTCCAAAACGTTTTAGGCTTTCTCAGGTAAGTTTTGGCAAACTCCAGCCTGGCTTCTTTATGTCTCGGGGTAAAAAGTGGGGTCTTCCTGGGTCTCCTACCATACAGTCCCTTTTCATTCAGACGCCGACGGATAGTACGGGTTGACACTGCTGTACCCTCGGACTGCAGGGCAGCTTGAACTTGTTTGGATGTTAGTCGAGGTTCTTTATCCTCCATCCGCACAATCTCGCGTTGAAATCTCGCGTCAATTTTTCTTTCCCCTCCACATCTAGGGAGGTTAGCCACAGTGCCATGGGCTTTAAACTTCTTGATGACACTGCGCACGGTAGACACAGGAACATTCAGGTCTTTGGAGATGGACTTATAGCCTTGAGATTGCTCATGCTTCCTCACAATTTGGTTTCTCAAGTCCTCAGACAGTTCTTTGATCTTCTTTCTTTTCTCCATGCTCAATGTGGTACACACAAGGACACAGGACAGAGGTTGAGTCAACTTTAATCCATGTCAACTGGCTGCAAGTGTGATTTAGTTATTGCCAACACCTGTTAGGTGCCACAGGTAAGTTACAGGTGCTGGTAATTACACAAATTAGAGAAGCATCACATGATTTTTCTAACAGTGCCAATACTTTTGTCCTCCGCCTTTTTTATGTTTGGTGTGGAATTATATCCAATTTGGCTTTAGGACAATTCTTTTTGTGTTTTTTCATTGAAGACAAATTAAATGAAGATAATAATACCAAAGAATTTGTGATTGCAATCATTTTCAGGAAGAAACTGAGTATTATCTGACAGAATAGCAGGGGTGTCAATACTTTTGGTCACAACTGTAAAGATAAAAGAACCATCAGCATTTGGACAGAGACTGGTCAAGGTGTGGCTCAGCAGAGCAGGAAACCAACCAGAGTGCAAGAAGCCACCGGACCAAGTCCCGAGACTAAGGCATGATAATTCGGTTACCCTATCCGTCTCTCTCTGGGATTGTGAACCTGTTCACTCTTTGAAGGGATCCCCAAATTAGCCTAGAATAAAAAATCAAAAACCATCCCAAGTGCCAAATATTCATTTTGTTATACATGAGTAGGAGGGTCAACATGTACCCACCTGTGTTATTGATGGCACTACATGAAGAACTACTGCAAGGGGTCTCATTTTGCTATCTATATGGCGTCCAATCTCAAATTTGCTTTGAACCTGGAGTCATGAGGTCATGACATCACATTAAATTAAACAGAATGGTTCCACTTGGCGAGACATTTACTGCACGATAAAGGAACCAATGAAACATCTCAATGTGACTGATTCCTCGCTGACAGGTGCACGGCACAAACATTTCTGACAATAGAATAATTTTCTGCAGCTGTCAACTTGCACAGAGCGTGCTGGAATTATCCAAGAAACGAGTTCTCATTCAATCCGGAACAACCATTTCCTTGTTTTACGAAACCGTGACAAGAAATGTCTTAATAATGTCTAAATGTGCCCCCTCCCCTCCACCATCATTACATGTATTAATGGGTTTTGTTAAAAAAAGAAGGAAAACAAGCGACGTTCCCATTCTGGAAACGAAGTCAAGAATAAAGAGACATCTGGGCTGTGAGATGAGTAGAACATTCATCAGAAAATTAAAGTCCCAGATAGAAGAGTTTGTTCTATGAAAGAAGCTATTTACTGAGGTGAGGGCTGATGTTCCGGCAATGCCCTAGTGCCCAAGTAAGGAGGGGCTCCGCCGAAAGAGCAACTCATTCTTTAGATGTTACGGGAGGAACTGGCCTGTCAACATGAGGACCTTCAGTGCTTTTCATAAAGGGGCTGCACAAAGGAATCAGTGGTGGTCAAAACAATAAGACCCGGACCTATCTTGAGAAAGAGGATCAAAGATCACTCTTCTCTATAATCTGCTCCCGGTCTCTCATATTTGAGGCGTCTTCTCCCAATTTTCAGATCTCTCCACAGGTGATCAATGGGATTTACAGTGTTGGCCAAAAGTATTGACACCCCTGCAATTCTGTCAGATAATACTCAGTTTCTTCCTGAAAATGATTGCAATCACAAATTCTTTGGTATTATTATCTTCATTTAATTTGTCTTCAATGAAAAAAACGCAAAAAGAATTGTCCTAAAGCCAAATTGGATCTAATTCCACACCAAACATAAAAAAGGGGGTGGACAAAAGTATTGGCACTGTTAGAAAAATCATGTGATGCTTCTCTAAGCACCTGTAACTTACCTGTGGCACCTAACAGGTGTTGGCAATAACTAAATGACACTTGCAGCCAGTTGACATGGATTAAAGTTGACTCAACCTCTGTCCTGTGTCCTTGTGTGTACCACATTGAGCATGGAGAAAAGAAAGAAGACCAAAGAACTGTCTGAGGACTTGAGAAACCAAATTGTGAGGAAGCATGAGCAATCTCAAGGCTACAAGTCCATCTCCAAAGACCTGAATGTTCCTGTGTCTACCGTGCGCAGTGTCATCAAGAAGTTTAAAGCCCATGGCACTGTGGCTAACCTCCCTAGATGTGGACGGAAAAGAAAAATTGACGAGAGATTTCAACGCAAGATTGTGCGGATGATGGATAAAGAACCTCGACTAACATCCAAACAAAATCAGGCTGCCCTGCAGTCCGAGGGCACAACAATGTCAACTATCCATACTATCAGTCGGCGTCTGAATGAATAGGGACTGTATGGTAGGAGACTCAGGAAGACGCCATTTCTTACCCTGAAACATAAAAAAGCCAGGCTGGAGTTTGCCAAAACTTACCTGAGAAAGCCTAAAATGTTTTGGAAGAATGTTCTCTGGTCAGATGAGACAGAAGTAGAGCTTTATGGGCAAAGGCATCAACATAGAGTTTACAGGAGAAGAAAAGAGGCATTCAAAGAAAAGATCACGATCCCTACAGTCAAACATGGTGGAGGTTCCCTGATGTTTTGGGGTTGCTTTGCTGCCTCTAGCACTGGACTGCTTGACCGTGTGCATGGCATTATGAAGTCTGAAGACGACCAACACATTTTGCAGCATAATGTAGGGCCCAGTGTGAGAAAGCTGGGTCTCCTTCAGAGGTCATGGGTCTTGCAGCAGGACAATGACCCAAAACACACTTCAAAAAGCACTAGAAAATGGTTTGAGAGAAAGCACTGGAGACTTCTAAGGTGGCAGCAATGAGTCCAGACCTGAATCCCATAGAACACCTGTGGAGAGATCTAAAAATGGCAGTTTGGAGAAGGCACCCTTCACATATCAGGGACCTGGAGCAGTTTGCCAAAGAAGAATGGTGTAAAATTCCAGCAGAGCATTGTAAGAAACTCATCGATGGTTACCGGAAGCGGTTGATCGCAGTTATTTTGGCTAAAGGTTGTGCAACCAAGTATTAGGCTGAGGGTGCCAATACTTTTGTCTGGCCCATTTTTGGAGTTTTGTGTGAAACTGAGTATTATCTGACAGAATTGCAGGGGTGTCAATACTTTTGGCAAATACTGTAGATCCGAACTCATTGCTGTCACTTCAGATCTCTCCAGCACTTTGTTTCCTCCATTTCTGGGGCTTCTTGACATATCTCCAGATTTCTTGCATACTGTGAAGGTTCCCAGTGCCAGAGACAGCAAAACAACCCAAAAGATCTTTAACCTCCTCCATATGTGATTGTAGGTCCTGTGTTCTTTTCTCTGACTTCTCCCATATGTGACTGTAGGTCCTGTGCTCTTTTCTTTGACCTCCTCCATATGCCACTGTAGTTCCTGTGCTCTTTTCTCTGACCTCCTCCATATGTGACTATAGGTCTGATGCTCTTTTCTTTGACCTCCCCCATATGTGACTGTAGGTCCTGTGCTCTTTTCTCTGACCTCCCCCATATGTGACTGTAGGTCTGGTGCTCTTGTGGCGCCCCAAAACGTAGGTGCCACAAAGAGGTACTACACCCATGAAAGCGGTGTAGTCACCCCACTGCAAGTAGACTTATGGACCGTCGGAGGAACCCTAAACCTACACCCCACACTAGTCACACGGTGGGAGGGACCCTAGGAGGGTATATAGTAGCCCCAGGGGGGACTAGACAGCATCAGATCTGGGTTGGAGAGTTAGTGAAGTTCAGGATGGGAACCTCAGGCACGAAAGACAAAGGGAGACAGACGACTAGATCCCAGAAAGAGGAAAGACAGGATCAGAGGGACTCAAAAAGCAGGAGGGAGTTCGCTCTGGGAAAGAAACCAGGTACCGGAGCCCGCACCTGTAGGAATCTTCACGGCCTGCAGAAAATCCGTTGAACGGCGGTATATTCAGATACGGCCCTGACTCCTAAAGCATCCATTAGAGGGGAATCAGACCCGCAGTAGTCGGCTGCGGTAATCAACAGAAGGTTCACCCGACGGGAGCAAGGGAGGTAAAGAGGAACAGCAGGAGGTCAGATCTAATCTGTAAGAGGTCAGACTTCACACCGCCACTGGAAGGCAAGGGAACAAAAGGAACAAGAAAGGCACACAGGAGGGATCCATATACCTACCATAAATCCACTTGCAGCCCGTAACCATTTGTCGTTGTAACATCCAACTGCACTGTGAACTGTAATGACTCTGCAAAAGTTCCAGTAAAGTACCCGGTGAAGTGACTTTTGACTCTGCTACATCTTTCCTTGCATGAACTGATTCCTCTCACAGAACCGCTGCCCTGGCGGTCCAGTCCAGCCTGCGCAGGACTATCCCACCACTGCCACAATACCATCGACCACCGGAGGACTGTAGTGGCACTCATGAGCATCACCAGGTACTGCAGGTGGCGTCACGAAACAAACTTTCTTTAAACTTTATTTTATTCCCCTTTATCATTGACCACCAGGGCCATAGCCTCAGGCAGCCACCCGTGACCTCTAGACTGAGCCTGAGATCTGAGTACCCTGCCCTGGGTGCGTCACTCTTTTCTCTGACCTCCTTCATATGTGACTGTAGGTCCTGTGCTCTTTTCTCTGACCTCTCCCATATGTCACTGTAGGTCCTGTGCTCTTTTCTTTGTTGGCCCCATTCTGTTTTTGGTAAACAATAGAATGAAGTGCTTTGCCAAAAAGCTTTATCTGTCTACAAGATGTTTTGCCAGAAGGATTTTGATTATTCACATACATTTGGCTTTTTTCTGTCTGTGTCATCAGTGAGGTCCTTTTGGGTTTCCTCCATAGTATTTAATTTCATTCACATGTGGATAGATCGTTCGTGCTGGCACTGATGCTCCCTGAGCCTGCGGGATGGCTTGAGTTTCTTTGGACCTTGATTAGGGCTTATCCACCATCTGGACTATCTTGTGTTGCAACCTTTCATCAAATTTTTCTCTGCCGTCCACATCCAGAGAGATTAGCTACAGTGCCATGGGTTGTAAACTTTTTGATTATGTTGTGCATTGTGGACAAAGGAACATCAAGATCTCTGGAGATGGACTTGTAACCCTGAGATTTTTTTTTATATTTTTCAACAATTTTTGTTCTCACATCCTCAGACAGTTCTCTCCTCTTTCTGTTCTCCATGATTAGTGTGGCACACAGACACACAATGTAAAGACTGAGGCAACTTCTCCCCTTTTTACCAGGTTACAGGTGTGATTTTCATATTGCTCACACCTGTTACTTGCCATAGGTGAGTGTGAACGAGCATCACATGCTGGAAACAAAGTTGTTTACACACTATTTTGGAAAAGCGCCAACAACTTTGGCCATTTTTGGAGTTTTGGGTGAAATTATGTCCAATATGCCAATACGTTTCAATACACACAAAAGAAATAAACGTGAGCATGACAAAACATAGGTGATTGCATTAAATTTCCGGGAGAAATATTTAATTTTCTGGAATTATTCCAAGGAGCCCAACACGTTCGGTCGTGACTGTGAATTTATATACTTTATATCTAATATATAAAACTGAGTGTATGTGTGTTTGTATGTGTGTGTGTGTGTGTGTGTGTGTGTGTGTGTGTGTGTGGCAAGCCCCGCCCACTCCACATAGCACCACCCACTGTGAATAACCCCTCCCACACTACATAGCCATGCCCACTTCACAGCCTGCATCTCCACATATCCCCCACCTCCTCCACATGGCCCTGCCCCCAGGACTATGTGGAGGGGTGGGGCCAACATGGAGGTGGTGCTATGAAAGAGGCAGGGCTACCAGGAGGGAGAGCATATGAAGGGGTGGGTGACTGGAAACTGGCGGGGCTATGATACATACACACACATGCATACATACATTACCATATATGGGCAATAATACCATTTATGAGCATTAGGACCAATATGACCATATATCGGCATTCCGACCGGGCATCGCTCTACAGCTAGTAGATATATAATGTTAGGTATAACTAGGCTTTACTGCACCCACGGTAAGTATTCAGTTTTGTCACTCCCTCTGCCTTCATAAGATTAAAGTGCACCTGTCAACCGTTTTGGGCATTGTAAACTGTGCCAGCCACATTTATCATACAGTAATTGGGGTTCCTGTAACCCCTTTATATCCCAAGACTGACCCCTGCATACCCCAAGAACCTTTATTGTGCTCCGTGAGAAATGTCAATTAATTCTTAAGGGTGTGATGGAGTGCTGCACGTTACGGTCAGAGCCACCCCACTGCACTGCAAACGCCGCCCCGCCCCTCCTTTGTATGTATGTGAATCATTCACAGCTCTCGCTCCTGCACGGTGGCGCGCCTCACTGTGCTCTATTGTAGCCACACAGTGCCCAAAGTCGGGAGATTAGTGAAGTCTTGCGCCTGCGCAATGGAATCTTGCGAGACTTTGGGCACCGTGCGGCTTCAATAGAGCACAGAGAGGCGCGCCACTGCACAGGCATGACACTTGTTCATGACGTTGCTGTCACTCACATACACAGGAGGGGTGGGGGGGTTTTATGCTGCTGGGCGGCTTTGAACGTAGTATGCTGCACCCTATTTGACCCTTAACAAGTAACACATTAAAAGTTGACTTCTGAGGTCTCCAGGGGGACATCTGGGGATATAAAGGGGTTACAGGAACCCCAATTACACCATGTTAAAGGTGGCTGGCACAGTTTATAATGCCCAAAAAGGGTGACAGTTTCACTTTTAGGGCTCATTCAGACATCAGTTTGCAATAAACAGTCCGAGTCTCATCAGTGTTTCTGCTCTGTGTCATTGGAGTGTCGTCAGTGTCAGGTTTTACCATCAGTTTCATCGTTTTTTTTGTTGGTTGTAAAAGAAACTGGAGGTTCCTCAGGCTTCTTGTATGGAACAGTCTGTGAAGAGTGGAGAGTGCACAGATGTCCTCCAAGTGCTGCCCAATTTTTTCATGGACTCATAGACTTGCGTTGGCGAGTTTGATCCAACACTTGGATTAACATCAGACAAGTCTTTGTGCTTCTGTCCGGTCCCCATGAAAATGTATTATAGTGTAACAGTTAGTGTTAAAATATGGGGTTACTCACTCCGCTTGCCAGTCACAAGGTAGCAGCAGGAACAACTCTCTCCATTTAAACAACCATGTGATTTAATTAGTCCTCCATAAACCAGGCAAATAAACATTAAGAGAAGCCAGCCTCTGGCTTTACGACATAACATACATGTCCATAGCGATTCTACTGACCCCTGTCAGTGTTCAGATACAGTTTTGAAGTCCGTTACCTCTCTGAAGGTTTTAGGCAGCGTTCACACGCTGAATCCTTTTCGGCCGATCCCAGTAACCTCAAAGAGACAGTCTTCACGGGGATTTCAGGTCCCTCTGTTAGTCCGGAGCTCTGGCATGCTCCACACACATGGTCTTCCCCTTACCAAGTCCTTCTCACTCTTGCAAGACCTGGCTTAACTGACCATGTGACCCAGAATCAGTCTCATGATATCAGATAAGACACACGCATGGGAGGTATGTGGATGGTCAGTCCCTCCCATCACTTCTGACCATCCTGTGAACCTGGCCCTGTAAAATTAATAAAAGCTTATGGAACTGCAGGTTCTAGAGAAACCACTCCAGGCATGCCATCGCCTCAATAAAATATACTGCCCATTTACAACATAGCCGGTTGGTATACCACAATAGGTACAAATGTTCTCCAGGAAAAAGAGGGATTGCACTTGAACAAAAAAAACTGATGTCTGAAAGAAACCCTAGACCAGATACAATGGCCGTGTCATGGTCTTAGTGCAACCATGACCTGTTAATTTTTTCTACTTGAACTTCAATTTGAAGGAGAACAGATTTTTTCCCCCACAAAATGTAATAGTATTGTATTTTTGGGGTATTGTAGCTAAATTTAGTGTTTATTAATAAGTGAAAACCCAGAGTGTTGATTTTGGTCCCTCATTGTGGCCTGACTACTCTCTTTTCTAAGTACTTTCCTTTAATTTGTCACCTTCCCTCCACACACAGATCTGTAAGTTCCCGCAATCGTTCCGCTCCTGTCTGGGGAAGGCTGCCGTCATGAACAGATGAACTGCAGCACCAGCCAGCAGTCCAATCACAAAGTGTCAAAAGACCCCAAAACTTTTTTTTCCAAAGTATAATATTTGAGCAATTGCCATGAAATCTACTTTGTAAGTCAATTTTAGAAAATGTAAGGAAAATAATGTAAAATAAGACAAATTGGACACAATATCACACAAAACACCAAAAATGGGCCCGACACAATTATTAGCACCTTTAAAAAATTGTGGGTAAATAACTTTGTTTCCAGCATGTGATGCTCGTTCACACTCACTTGTGACTAGTAACAGGTGTGGGCAATATGAAAATCACACCTGAAACCAGATAAAAAGGAGAGAAGTTGCCTCAGTCTTTGCATTGTGTGTCTGTGTGTGCTACACTAAGCACGGAGAACAGAAAGAGAAGAAGAGAACTGTCTGAGGACTTGAAAACCAAAATTGTTGGAAAATATCAATAATCTCAGGTTACACGTCCATCTCCAGAGATCTTGATGTTCCTTTGTCCATGGTGTGCAACATAATTAAGGAGTTTACAACCCATGGCACTGTAGCTCATCTCCCTGGATGAGGACATCAGAGAAAAATTGATGAAAGGTTGTAACGCTTGATAGTCTGTATAATTGATAATCAAGATCCAAAGAAATTCAAACTGCCCTGCAGGCTCAGAATGCATCAGTGCCAGCGTGAACTATCCATCCGCATGTGAATGAAATGAAACACTATAGAGGGAGACCCATAAGGACCCCACTGTTGAAACACAGACAGAAAACAGCCAAAATGTACGTGAGTAACGAAAATCTTTCTGGGAAAGTGTTTTGTGGACAGATGAGACAAGACAGAGCTTTTCGGTAAATCATTCTACTGTTTACCGAAAACGGAATGAGGCCGACATGTGGGGAAGGTCAGATAAAAGAGGACATGACCTACAGTTAAGGGGGAGATAAGAGAAAAGAGCACAGGACCTACAGTCACATATGGGGGAGGTCAGAGAAAAGAGCACATGACCTACAGTCACACATGGGGGAGGTCAAGAGAAAAGAGCACAGGATCTACAGTCACATATGGGGGAGGTCAGAGAAAAGAGCACAGGACCAACAGTCACACATGGGGGAGGTCAGAGAAAAGAGCACAGGACCTACAATCACATATGGGGGAGGTCTGAGAAAAGAACACAGGACCTACAGTCACATATAGGGGAGGTCAGAGGAAAGAGCACAGGACCTACAATCACATATGGGGGAGGTCTGAGAAAAGAACACAGGACCTACAGTCACATATAGGGGAGGTCAGAGGAAAGAGCACAGGACCTACAATCACATATGGGGGAGGTCTGAGAAAAGAACACAGGACCTACAGTCACATATAGGGGAGGTCAGAGGAAAGAGCACAGGACCTACAGTCACACATGGGGGAGGTCAGAGAAAAGAGCACAGGACCTACAGTCACATATGTGGGAGGTCAGAGATCTTTTGGGTTGTTTTGCTGCCTCTGCCACTTGGAGCATTGACTGTGTAGAAGACATCATGGAATCTGAAGATACCAAAGGATTTTGGTGACAATGTAGAGCCCAGTGTCAGAAAGCTGGGGGCGTCCTAGGTCAGAGGTCTCAAGCAGGAGAATGACCCCAAACATCAAGAAGTGCCAGAAATGGAGGAAACAAAGCGCTGGAGAGATCTGAAGTGTCAGCAATGACCGGATCTAAATCCCATTGATCTACTGTGGAGAGATCTGAAAATTGGGAGAAGACGAGAGACCGGGAGCAGATTATAAAGAAGAGGAGAAACTCCAGGAGGAGGAGAAGCTTGTGGAGGTTATAGGAGGAGACTGACTGCAGGGATTATTACAGAGGGGGAAACTAATATTGAGCCGAGGGTCGACAATTGTGTCTGGCCCAATTTTTGGTGGTTCTGCATGACATTATGCCCAATTTATCTTTACTTCTGTTTGTTTGTTTGTTCTTGTGTTGCTCCAAAGGGAATAAACCTGTGTACAACAAGACAAGGGGAAGTGTGATATCTCTGGGAGAAAAATGTAATTTCCTGGAGCAATTGTAAGGTGGCGCTCAGTCGGCCAAGACTGGAGATTCTTTACATTACACAATAGTAAATACATTTTAGATCTTGAAAGTTCCCAAATATGAATCATATGGAGCATCTCAGGGACGAAGTAGAAAAATAGAATTGGCTCTTTACAATCTCTGTGAGAAGTGATCTTCTGGTCCACAAGGGTCAATATCACCGCAGAGAAATGTCATTATCTAGTGCAATCTATACTGTGATGAATTACTGCTGGAAGCCAAACAAGGTCCAATGTGCTACTATATGGAGGACTGTAATAAAGTGTCCATTCATTGTATACTGCCTATCAAATGTACGAGTGTACACTGCACTCACTATTCTGCTGGTGCAGTCACTGTGTACATACATTACATTACTGATCCTGAGTTACCTCCTGTATTATACTCCAGAGCTGCACTCACTATTCTGCTGGTGCAGTCACTGTGTACATACATTACATTACTGATCCTGAGTTACCTCCTGTATTATACTCCAGAGCTGCACTCACTATTCTGCTGGTGCAGTCACTGTGTACATACATTACATTACTGATCCTGAGTTACCTCCTGTATTATACTCCAGAGCTGCACTCACTATTCTGCTGGTGCAGTCACTGTGTACATACATTACATTACTGATCCTGAGTTACCTCCTGTATTATACTCCAGAGCTGCACTCACTATTCTACTGGTGGAGTCACTGTGTACATACATTGTATTACTGATCCTGAGTTACCTCCTGTATTATACTCCAGAGCTGCACTCACTATTCTGCTGGTGCAGTCACTGTGTACATACATTGTATTACTGATCCTGAGTTACCTCCTGTATTATACTCCAGAGCTGCACTCACTATTCTGCTGGTGCAGTCACTGTGTACATACAATACATTACTGATCCTGAGTTACCTCCTGTATTATACTCCAGAGCTGCACTCACTATTCTGCTGGTGCAGTCACTGTGTACATACATTGTATTACTGATCCTGAGTTACCTCCTGTATTATACTCCAGAGCTACACTCACTATTCTGCTGGTGCAGTCACTGTGTACATACATTACATTACTGATCCTGAGTTACCTCCTGTATTATACTCCAGAGCTGCACTCACTATTCTGCTGGTGCAGTCACTGTGTACATACATTGTATTACTGATCCTGAGTTACCTCCTGTATTATACTCCAGAGCTGCACTCACTATTCTGCTGGTGCAGTCACTGTGTACATACATTACATTACTGATCCTGAGTTACCTCCTGTATTATACTCCAGAGCTGCACTCACTATTCTGCTGGTGCAGTCACTGTGTACATACATTACATTACTGATCCTGAGTCACCTCCTGTATTATACTCCAGAGCTGCACTCACTATTCTGCTGGTGCAGTCACTGTGTACATACATTACATTACTGATCCTGAGTTACCTCCTGTATTATACTCCAGAGCTGCACTCACTATTCTGCTGGTGCAGTCACTGTGTACATACATTACATTACTGATCCTGAGTTACCTCCTGTATTATACTCCAGAGCTGCACTCACTATTCTGCTGGTGCAGTCACTGTGTACATACATTACATTACTGGTCCTGAGTTACCTCCTGTATTATACTCCAGAGCTGCACTCACTATTCTGCTGGTGCAGTCACTGTGTACATACATTACATTACTGGTCCTGAGTTACCTCCTGTATTATACTCCAGAGCTGCACTCACTATTCTGCTGGTGCAGTGACTGTGTACATACATTACATTACTGATCCTGAGTTACCTCCTGTATTATACTCCAGAGCTGCACTTACTATTCTGCTGGTGCAGTCACTGTGTACATACATTACATTACTGATCCTGAGTTACCTCCTGTATTATATCCAGAGCTGCACTCACTATTCTGCTGGTGCAGTCACTGTGTACATACATTACTGATCCTGAGTTACCTCCTGTATTATACTCCAAAGCTGCACTCACTATTCTGCTGGTGCAGTCACTGTGTACATACATTACATTACTGATCCTGAGTTACCTCCTGTATTATACTCCAGAGCTGCACTCACTATTCTGCTGGTGCAGTCACTGTGTACATACATTACATTACTGATCCTGAGTCACCTCCTGTATTATACTCCAGAGCTGCACTCACTATTCTGCTGGTGCAGTCACTGTGTACATACATTACATTACTGGTCCTGAGTTACCTCCTGTATTATACTCCAGAGCTGCACTCACTATTCTGCTGGTGCAGTCACTGTGTACATACATTACATTACTGATCCTCAGTTACCTCCTGTATTATACTCCAGAGCTGCACTCACTATTCTGCTGGTGCAGTCACTGTGTACATACATTACATTACTGATCCTGAGTTACCTCCTGTATTATACTCCAGAGCTGCACTCACTATTCTGCTGGTGCAGTCACTGTGTACATACATTACATTACTGATCCTGAGTTACCTCCTGTATTATACTCCAGAGCTGCACTCACTATTCTGCTGGTGCAGTCACTGTGTACATACATTACTGTCCTGAGTTACTCCTGTATTATACTCCAGAGCTGCACTCACTATTCTGCTGGTGCAGTCACTGTGTACATACATTATATTACTGATCCTGAGTTACTCCTGTTTATACTCCAGAGCTGCACTCACTATTCTGCTGGTGCAGTCACTGTGTACATACATTACATTACTGATCCTGAGTTACCTCCTGTATTATACTCCAGAGCTGCACTCACTATTCTGCTGGTGCAGTCACTGTGACACACATTACATTACTGATCCTGAGTTACCTCCTGTATTATACCAGAGCTGCACTCACTATTCTGCTGGTGCAGTCACTGTGTACACACATTACATTACTGATCCTGAGTTACCTCCTGTATTATACTCCAGAGCTGCACTCACTATTCTGCTGGTGCAGTCACTGTGTACATACATTGATTACTGATCCTGAGTTACCTCTGTATTATACTCCAGAGCTGCACTCACTATTTGCTGGTGCAGTCACTGTGTACATACATTACATTACTGATCCTGAGTACCTCCTGTATTATTCTCAGAGCTGCACTCACTATTCTGCTGGTGCAGTCACTGTGTACATACATTACATTACTGATCCTGGTACCTCCTGTATTATACTCCAGAGCTGCACTCACTATTCTGCTGGTGCAGTCACTGTGTACATACATTACATTACTGATCCTGAGTTACCTCCTGTATTATACTCCAGAGCTGCACTCACTACTCTGCTGGTGCAGTCACTGTGTACATACATTACATTACTGATCTGAGTTACCTCCTGTATTATACTCCAGAGCTGCACTCATATTCTGCTGGTGCAGTCACTGTGTACATACATTACATTACTGTCCTGAGTTACCTCCTGTATTATACTCCAGAGCTGCACTCACTATTCTGCTGGTGCAGTCACTGTGTACATACATTACATTACTGGTCCTGAGTTACCTCCTGTATTATACTCCAGAGCTGCACTCACTATTCTGCTGGTGCAGTGACTGTGTACATACATTACATTACTGATCCTGAGTTACCTCCTGTATTATACTCCAGAGCTGCACTTACTATTCTGCTGGTGCAGTCACTGTGTACATACATTACATTACTGATCCTGAGTTACCTCCTGTATTATATCCAGAGCTGCACTCACTATTCTGCTGGTGCAGTCACTGTGTACATACATTACTGATCCTGAGTTACCTCCTGTATTATACTCCAAGCTGCACTCACTATTCTGCTGGTGCAGTCACTGTGTACATACATTACATTACTGATCCTGAGTTACTCCTGTATTATACTCCAGAGCTGCACTCACTATTCTGCTGGTGCAGTCACTGTGTACATACATTACATTACTGATCCTGAGTTACCTCCTGTATTTACTCCAGAGCTGCACTCACTATTCTGCTGGTGCAGTCACTGTGTACATACATTACATTACTGGTCCTGAGTTACCTCCTGTATTATACTCCAGAGCTGCACTCACTATTCTGCTGGTGCAGTCACTGTGTACATACATTACATTACTGATCTCAGTTACCTCCTGTATTATACTCCAGAGCTGCACTCACTATTTGCTGGTGCAGTCACTGTGTACATACATTACATTACTGATCCTGAGTTACCTCCTGTATTATACTCCAGAGCTGCACTCACTATTCTGCTGGTGCAGTCACTGTGTACTACATTACATTACTGATCCTGAGTTACCTCCTGTATTATACTCCAGAGCTGCACTCACTATTCTGCTGGTGCAGTCACTGTGTACATACATTACATTACTGATCTGAGTTACTCCTGTATTATACTCCAGAGCTGCACTCACTATTCTGCTGGTGCAGTCACTGTGTACATACATTACTGATTCCTGAGTTACCTCCTGTATTATACTCCAGAGCTGCACTCACTATTCTGCTGGTGCAGTCACTGTGTACATACATTATATTACTGATCCTGAGTTACCTCCTGTGTTATACTCCAGAGCTGCACTCACTATTCTGCTGGTGCAGTCACTGTGTACATACATTACATTACTGATCCTGAGTTACCTCCTGTATTATACTCCAGAGCTGCACTCACTATTCTGCTGGTGCAGTCACTGTGTACATACATTACATTACTGATCCTGAGTTACCTCCTGTATTATACTCCAGAGCTGCACTCACTATTCTGCTGGTGCAGTCACTGTGTACATACATTACATTACTGATCCTGAGTTACCTCCTGTATTATACTCCAGAGCTGCACTCACTATTCTGCTGGAGATTCTTACCTAAATAAGGCCATTTACCTGGGCTCCACATACTCAGCTCCGCTCACTCTTTCTGGCTGTCACCAAAGCTACGAATATTTTATCCATGGAAGATCCCTTTAATTCAGCGGCTCAATACTGAGATGACTGTGCTCATTCAGTCCTGGTCTGTGCAGCAAAACTTACAAATCAACTACGATAAAAGCAGTTTTGATATCATTAATAATAATTCATTTTTCATGTTCGATCCCTTTTCCTCAGTCCTATGTTAATTCCGATGTCCTATATGTGCGATAATTCCCCAATCTCTTGACCCGTTCTCTGCGGAGTTTCCAACAATAAATGAGAGTATAATAGTGCGAGCTCGCAGTGGTGTAACGTGAAGCTCATGGGCCCCAATGCAAAAGCTCCAGTGGGGCCCCCAATATTTGCAAATCATTAAAAGTCTTTTTCTATAGGTCAGAGAGACTTTTGGGGCCCTGGAGCGATTGTGACCCCTGCACCTACTGTAGTTATACCCCTGCAAACGTGTAATAAATGGTGAGGTGTAGCAGAGCCTTCTGGGTAATTATCAATGACTGACATTTCCATGGGCTCGAATAAAATAATAACAACTTTATGGTTTTGCATAAGTCGAAGTCCCGCTTTAATTCAGGAAATCTCCTACGCACCATCGTCCTGTGAGTCACCGGCAATTAACGGCTTATTAATGAGGAAAGCAGGCGACATGTCCAAGACGAGAATGTTTTTAAGAAGCCGCAAATCACCGAGGCCCGAAAAACCCATCTGTTATTTTGCTAAATAAAAATATGAAGCCGATTCCCACAATGTAATATAATAGCATATAATTATACAGAGTAAATGGCAGCAATATAGAAAGCATCGCATGGAAACTTCAAGAATTTGTAAGAAATTATACAGCAAAGATATGTAGTAGATACCGTAAATTCTTATACATAAGCAGGGCTGCCATCAGGAGCTCACTGGCCTCACCCCTGTGAGGGGCCCGCTCAAGCAGAGGAGCCCGGGCCATCCTGGTAATTACTTAACACTTCACATTAACCCCAATCACCTCTGTGCCCCACCCCTTCACCTCTTCTACTGGCCCCTTCTCCTGTCAATCCCTGCCGCAGCACAAAACCGCCGAAGCAGAGGGGTCTCGCCTGTCTGAGACTGACATCTAGCCTAGCGCAGTACAAACCGGGAGTCACCACACAACGCGGGCGCCGGTGGCATGTGAACTGCTGCTGGTATGATGTTTGTCTGCCTGTCTATGCCTTTCTCTGTCTGTCTGTCTCTGCCTGTATCTGTCTGTCTCTGTCTCTGCCTATCTCTGTCTGTCCATGCCTGTCTCTGTCTGTCTTTCTCTCCCTCATTCTGTCTTTCTGTCTCTGCCTATCACTGTCTATCTGTCTCCGCCTGTCTGTCTGTCTATGTCAGTCTGTGTCTGTCTCTGCCAGTTGTTGTCTGTCTGTCACTCTCTGTCTCTCCCAGTTTCTACACAGCACTGTACTGTATATACAGGTTCACACTATATCCTGTATTACATTGTGTCTGTATATACTAGATGTTTATAGTGTTGATCTGTGTGTGCAATATAGTGCTGTGTATACAAGCTATAGTGCCAGCAGTCTCTATTGTGCATACAGCCAGCAGTCTATATTTTGCCTACGGCCAGCAGTTTCTAGTGTGCATATGGCCCACAGCCATCTCTATTGTGCATATGGCTCTCAGTCATCTCTATTATTCATACAGCTAGTAGCTGTCTCTATTGTGCATATGGCCAGCAGCTGACTCTATTCTGCAAATGTGTCACGATGGTCTCTTTTACCTGGGAGACTTGTGACTGGTTTTGGACCTCTGTCTCATGTCTATATTGAGACTTCATATTAAACATATTTTTTTCCTTTGCAAATGGGGAGTTAATGTCAGTCTCTGCTGCCAGCAAGATAACTAGGTCTTGTCCAGCTGTGGCCATTCTCTGATTACTCCTTCCCCTTTATGTATCCCATGGTTCCAGCATGCTCTGCTGCTGATTGAACTCATTCTGGCCATAGCTTCCTGAGGTGAAGGAAGCTTTTTGGAGAACCTCCTGTTACTAAGCAGTCTGCTGTCTGAGAGAAGTGTCAGCAGGCGCGAAGTTGCTGCTTTGTTGTTCCTTGTCTATCTTCCCTTCCCTCTTGTCTCCTATATTACAGTGGTTGGGACTAGAGCTCCCGCCGGCCATTCCCTATTGAGGCCTAACATCAGGGCCAGCAAGGGCTTAAGGTATCCTGCTCAGCGATGAGTTGAAAGAACTCATATAGGGATAGTAAGAGAGATCAGGGCACAGCCGCAGGATAGTGCAGTAGGTCACCTCTCCCCTATTCCCTATGAGCAAGGCCCTGCACTGTACGTATACTTTTGGAGTCTACCTGCCTGTTGTTTTCCATTGTGCACTGGACATGCTAGGTCTGTACATCACTGTCACGCATGGTAGTTGGACATCCCCCTTAGTCCAAGCATGACAATATGGCCAGCAGCCATTTATTGTGTATATGGTCCACAGCCATCTATTGTGCATACGGCCTGCATTCTCTATTGTGCATATGGCTGCAGCCGTCTCTACTGTGCATACGGCCCACAGCCGTCCCTTTCCCTATGCCATCCAAGAACACCAGATATCAGACTGCAGAAGATCTTGCAGCATGCCTGGCTGTATTCCACCTGCAGACTGTGTCGCACCAATTCCACCAGGACCAGGAGCATGAGTAGGAGGACGAGGAAGAGGAGGAGGTAGAGAAGCAGAAGGCCCTTTTCCCAGACACGTGCATTACCCCTGCCAGAGGCCTTCGACTGGGAGAATAACATGTGGGGACCCTATACCCCCTCCAAGCAACTGTCATGCCCTCAGCTGCGGGGCTGGTCTCTGCTAAGCAGGAAGATCGGCACTCATCGCGCAGCTCCACTGGTTCTGCTCTCCCTGGTTATGATTCCATGTAACCGTCTGTGCTCTCTGCTAGAAACCTGCGTCCTGTTGGCAGGTCTCCTGGGAATGTTCATAGGATGTGCACCCGGAATCCTGCACTCACTTATAGGAGAAATACACCTGTTCCCCATTAGGACTCTGCTGAGTGCTGAGCTGCTCTGAGCATAAAAGGCATCCTCCTCCTATGGGAGTTACCTGGGCAACGTATTCATTCTCTGTGTTTGTTGCTACTGTCCTGACCTCTTTATGCCGAGCTCTGCACTAGGAAGACTGTTGCTCGTTGCTCTGCATGATACTAACGCCTCAGTCTCCACAGAATCCTCAGGTTGACCAGGCCCCTCCTGATGTGCACAGAACCATCCCGATTCCTGTACCGGCTGGACCAGTCTCTCTGGGATTGAATGGAGTTCCCAGGATTCATCTCTCTGACAGAGCCAGTATTCCCCAGTCTCTCCATACCTACTGTCTGCTCCATACGGGTCACCCCTCTGGTCCGTTATTCGCGGCATTTAGGCCTCCTGATGTTGTAACGGGTGAATCCCTGTATAGGGGTTATCTCTGCCATTGCTCCACTATGAGTGTACAGTGTCGCAATCCAGAGGGTCCTCCCCTCAGGTACCTTTTCTCTTTTGTTAAAATTTCCTCAATAAATATCCTTGGTTTTACTAAAGTCACTTTCCTGCCTCTTGAGCATCGGGTATTCAGCTACCACTGCACCACTAGTGGTCTAGTGAGTCTACTCTACGTCACCACGCCCTGTGGGCGCAACAGCAACTATCCAACATAGCATGAACCTCTGTCTCCTTTATTGAGGAGATTCGACAGGTGAATAACATCGCCCAGGACTGGGTGCATGGGCCTAAGGCCAATCACTTTTATAACTAGTGTACCTGAGGCAAGGTGGTGGCATTCATACAGGATAGGGGGTTTGGCTTCCTAGTGGAACAAGGTACGGGGCATCGGTGCTACATCATATGGTCAACCGTGCTGCATGACCATCTTCCCAAAAGACTACGCACCATCTTTGTCAGGGAGGAGGTCACATTCATGAAGGTGTGGGGCAGCAAGGGGTGGTTCACAATTTGCTTAAGTCAGGTTGGCACCACCGCCAAATTTGAGAAGAGGCATCAGATGGAGGCCAGGTCTCACTTGCTTAGCCAGCAAGATCAACCCAAACCAAAGGGTATGTCGGTGTTCCACAAGTTGCTCCTGTCTCAGAGGGTGTGGTTGTCCTCTCATTCTTACATTGTCTTCTCCAGCGGTGGCCATAATTCAATGTGCTTGGAGACAAGTGTTGGTGGTGAATTAACCTAGGATAGTAGCCCCTGTGACCTTCAAGACCGTCCGTCAGTGGAGTACCATGAGAAACTGTGACAACCATCCAGGGCATGGCTGAAAAACATGGCATTCAGTTATTCTGCAGACTAGAGTGGACTTTCCTATAAATAGGCATGTTGTTGGGTCGCTAACCCATCCCTTAGTTGGCATTTTGTCCAGAGAAAGACATTTTTTAGTTTGTTTTCAGTTCTTCCTTGACTTATCCCTGTTTTTTGTTAATGTTATATCTCCCCTCCCATGTTTTGCGCTGCTTGTGCTTCCCCCTGCTGGATTAGCGCGCATGCATGCAATCTTTGAGCTTCAATTCAAAGTCCTCAATGGACTCTGCTCTTCATGGACTTTCCAACATTTTAAGAGTCTGCTGATCCCTGTTGGGCTTTCGTATATATATGTACAGTGCCTACAAGTAGTCTTCAACCCCCTGCAGATTTAGCTGGTTGACACATGCGGAATTAACTTGGCATTGTGACATTTGGACTGTAGATCAGCCTGGAAAAGGGAAATGCACTGCAGCCAAAAAGATTTTTAAAATTTTTTTTTTTTTTTTTAAAGCGTTAAAAGTTAATTCAGAGGGTCATTTATTATTCAACCCCTCAAACCACCAGCATTCTGTTTGGTCCCCCTAAAGTATTAAGAAGTAGTTCAGGCACAAATAACAATGAGCTTCACATGTGTGGATTAATTATCTCTTTTGCCAGCCTTTTCTGACTATTTAAGACCCTCCCCAAACTTGTGAACAGCACTCATACATGGTCAACATGGGAAAGACAAAGGAGCATTCCAAGGCCATCAGAGACAAGATCGTGGAGGGTCACAAGGCTGGCAAGGGGTACAAAACCCTTTCCAAGGAGTTGGGCCTACCTGTCTCCACTGTTGGGAGCATCATTCGGAAGTGGAAGGCTTATGGAACTACTGTTAGCCTTCCACGGCCTGGACAGCCTTTGAAAGTTTCCTCCCGTGCCGAGGCCAGGCTTGTCCGAAGAGTCAAGGCTAACCCAAGGACAACAAGGAAGGAGCTCCGGGAAGATCTCATGGCAGTGGGGATATTGGTTTCAGTCAATACCATAAGTAACATACTCCACCGCAATGGTCTCCGTTCCAGACGAGCCCGTAAGGTTCCTTTACTTTCAAAGCGTCACGTCAAGGCTCGTCTACAGTTTGCTCATGATCACTTGGAGGACTCTGAGACAGACTGGTTCAAGGTTCTATGGTCTGATGAGACCAAGATCGAGATCTTTGGTGCCAACCACACACGTGACGTTTGGAGACTGGATGGCACTGCATATGACCCCAAGAATACCATCCCTACAGTCAAGCATGGTGGTGGCAGCATCATGCTGTGGGGCTGTTTCTCAGCCAAGGGGCCTGGCCATCTGGTCCGCATCCATGGGAAGATGGATAGCACGGCCTACCTGGAGATTTTGGCCAAGAACCTGCGCTCCTCCATCAAGGATCTTAAGATGGGTCGTAATTTCATCTTCCAACAAGACAACGACCCAAAGCACACAGCCAAGAAAACCAAGGCCTGGTTCAAGAGGGAAAAAATCAAGGTGTTGGAGTGGCCTAGTCAGTCTCCTGACCTTAACCCAATTGAAAACTTGTGGAAGGAGCTCAAGATTAAAGTCCACATGAGACACCCAAAGAACCTAGATAACTTGGAGAAGATCTGCATGGAGGAGTGGGCCAAGATAACTCCAGA
The DNA here is from genome assembly GCA_033576535.1 of Allobates femoralis. Taxonomy (NCBI): domain Eukaryota; kingdom Metazoa; phylum Chordata; class Amphibia; order Anura; family Aromobatidae; genus Allobates; species Allobates femoralis. The sequence goes on from JARQOC010000003.1 coordinate 31,442,318, forward strand.
GATCTGTGCCGGCCTGATCAGGTCTTATAAAAGACGATTATTAGCTGTAATTGCAAACAAGGGTTATTCCACAAAATATTAAACCTAGGGGTTGAATAAATTGACCCACACTTTTATGTTTAAAATTTATAAAAATTCAACTGAGCAACATAACTTTTTGGTTTGTAAGATTTATGCTTCTGTTAATAAATCCTACTCTCGTTTGCAGTTTGAAGGCTCTAACTTATTGGCATCTTATCAAACCACCTAAATCTGCATGGGGTTGAATACTATTTGTAGGCACTGGATATATATATATATATGTATATACACTATATGATCTCCTAATCGTGTCTGTCTGATGCCGAAATCGCGCGCTAGCGCTCATTGGCTGCCTCTAGCAGTGGCAACCAATGAGCGCCGCATATGCAAAAAGCTGTGCGCATTCAAAATTAGATAATTATATAGTAGCTGTAACCTGGCGACAGTGAGGAATAGGCGTCGCTATTGCCAGGCTACAAGTGTGCGGCCGCGCGAGACCCCCGACACCGGTACCCGCTGCGCCCACCTCGCCTCCCCACTCGCCTCCCCCTCGCTTTCCCGCTCGCCTCCCCCTTCGCCTTCCCCCTCACTTTCCCCCTCGCCTTCCGCTGTTCTCACCCGTCTTTTCCCTCTGTACATCGGACATGTGACAGGGCGGGCTAATGTGACATCACACAGCCCGCCCTGTCACATGACCGCTCTACACAGTTCCGGGCGAGAACAGAGGGGGGCAAGGGGGTTCCTGCCCCCCCACTTTCATCATGCCCCCCCCCCGGCTCCATCCTGCCCCCCTGCATCCATCCTGCCCCCTGGCCCCATCCTGCCCCCCCCACCAGCTCCATCCTGCCCTCCAGCTCCATCCTGCCCCCTGGCATCCATCCTGACCCCCCGCATCCATCCTGCCCCCCCGGCTCCATCCTGCCCACTGCATCCATTGTGCCCCCTGGCTCCATCCTGCTTCCCCGGCTCCATCCTGCCCCCCAGCTCCATTTTGCCCCCCCCGCATCCATCCTGCCCCCCAGCTCCATCCTGCCTCCCCCAGCTCCATCCTGCCACGCTCACTCCATCCTGCCCTGCTTGCTACATCCTACTCCGCTTGATCCATCTTGCCCCGCTCACTCCATCCTGCTCTCCCACTCCATCCTGCCCCCCGGCTCCATCCTATAATGTACCACCATATACTATAGTGCTGCTATACATGTATTGTAATGTACCTCCATATACTATAGCGCTGCCATACATGTACAGTAATGTACCGCCATATACTATAGTGCTGCTATACATGTACTGTAATGTACCCCCATATACTATAGCGCTGCCATACATGTACAGTAATGTACCGCCATATACTATAGTGCTGCTATACATGTACTATAAAGTACCACCATATACCATAGCGCTGCTATACATGTACTGTGATGTACCGCCATATGCTATAGTGCTGCTATACATGTACTGTAACATACCGCTATATACTATAGTGCTGCTATACATGTACTATAAAGTACCACCATATACCATAGCGCTGCTATACATGTACTGTAATGTACCGCCATATGCTATAGTGCTGCTATAAATGTACTGTAATGTACCGCCATATACCATAGCGCTGCTATACATGTACTGTAATGTACCGCCATATACTTTAGTGCTGCTATACATTGCTGTAATGTACCGCCATATACCATAGCGCTGCTATACATGTACTGTAATGTATCACCATATACTATACTATAGCCCTGCTATACATGTAATGTAATGTACCGCCATATACCATAGTGCTGCTATACATGTACTGTAATTTACCGCCATATACCATAGCGCTGCTATACATATGCTTTAAAGTACCGCCATATACCATAGCGCTGCTATACATGTGCTGTAATGTACTGCCATATACCATAGTGCTGCTATACATGTACTGTAATGTACCTCCATATACTATAGTGCTGCTATACAAATACTATAATGTACCGCCATATACCATAGCGCTGCTATACATGTACTATAATTTACCGCCATATACTATAGTGCTGCTATACATGTACTATAATGTACTGCCATATACTATAGTGCTGCTATACATGTACTGTAATGTATCACCATATACTATACTATAGCCCTGCTATACATGTAATGTAATGTACTGCCATATACTATAGTACTGCTATACATGTGCTATAAAGTACCACCATATACCACAGCGTTGCTATACGTGTACTGTAATGTACCGCCATATACCATAGCGCTGCTATACATGTGCTGTAATGTACCGCCATATACTATAGTGCTGCTATGCATGTACTATAATGTACCGCCATATACTATAGTGCTGCTATACATGTACTGTAATGTACCGCCATATACTATAGTGCTGCTATACATGTACTGTAATGTACCGCCATATACTATAGTGCTGATATACATGTACTATAATGTACCGCCATATACTATAGTGCTGCTATACATGTACTGTAATGTACCGCCATATACTATAGTGCTGCTATACATGTACTGTAATGTACCGCCATATACTATAGTGCTGCTATACAATGCTGTAATGTACCGCCATATACCATAGCGCTGCTATACCTGTACTGTAATGTATCACCATATACTATACTATAGCCCTGCATATTTAATTTTTTTAGAATCTGTAAACATTCTGAAAAGTTAAATTTTTCAATATAATCTTTAATTATAAAACCTTCACCATAAAAATAATTGACATTGATTCTCTTAAACCACCTCTCAATGCCTCACTATGACTTGCTCTTCTTCGAAAGGATTTGGACGGCACCGGCCTATAAAACAACATAGTTTCGAAAGGAAAAAATGTGCTTCTTCCTCCCTGTTGCCCGAGGCTGTAAACATTTGTCTGGATTCTCTTCAGGCTGAATGATGTAGCATCGGCATTATTAGCTTCTCCGACACATATAAGGCCACCATGTCAACTTCTGAAGGACTCAAGCAGGAGACAAATCACTCTTGAAGGCCAACAATCGGTGACAGAATCCTTCATCGGAGCCTCGTTGGTTAGCTCAAATAATGAACGTTTCCTCCGGAAAGTTGAGCCACTTTGACATATTTCTTTTTAGCTGGTTCATGACTTTTTTTTGTTTCGCTTCATCATAGCAGATGCCCTGGAGGATCAATGTCTGAAAAGAGCAAATTGAACTTTCTACTGCAGGGGAGGAAAAGAAACAATGGCTTCAGAGCTGATCTTTTGTGGTCAGTCTTTTAGCCTCCATAGATCCACTACCATAGACAACAAAGGAGGAGAATCTAAATAAGGAACTCAGAGGATATTCACAGCAAAAAATGAATTAATAATATATCTCAGAGATATCAACCATCTGGAGAAGCATAAAGTGGTGAAATCGGAACTGGCAGAGGAAAATGATTCCTATCAAACGGCTTATACGTGACGCTAGTCACTACAAAAGCAAGGTGGTGACACAGAATGTGACGCTAGTCACTACAAAAGCAAGGTGGTGACACAGAATGGGACGCTAGTCACTACAGAAGCAAGGTGGTGACACAGAATGGGACGCTAGTCACTACAAAAGCAAGGTGGTGACACAGAATGTGACGCTAGTCACTACAAAAGCAAGGTGGTGACACAGAATGGGACGCTAGTCACTACAGAAGCAAGGTGGTGACACAGAATGGGACGCTAGTCACTACAGAAGCAAGGTGGTGACACAGAATGGGACGCTAGTCACTACAAAAGCAAGGTGGTGACACAGAATGTGACGCTAGTCACTACAAAAGCAAGGTGGTGACACAGAATGGGACGCTAGTCACTACAGAAGCAAGGTGGTGACACAGAATGGGACGCTAGTCACTACAAAAGCAAGGTGGTGACACAGAATGGGACGCTAGTCACTACAAAAGCAAGGTGGTGACACAGAATGTGACGCTAGTCACTACAAAAGGAAGGTGGTGACACAGAATGGGACGCTAGTCACTACAAAAGGAAGGTGGTGACACAGAATGGGACGCTAGTCACTACAAAAGGAAGGTGGTGACACAGAATGGGACGCTAGTCACTACAAAAGCAAGGTGGTGACACAGAATGGGACGCTAGTCACTGCAAAAGGAAGGTGGTGACACAGAATGGGACGCTAGTCACTACAAAAGGAAGGTGGTGACACAATGTGAAGCTAGTCACTACAAAAGCAAGGTGGTGACACAGAATGGGACACTAGTCACTACAAAAGCAAGGTGGTGACACAGAATGTGACGCTAGTCACTACAAAAGGAAGGTGGTGACACAGAATGGGACGCTAGTCACTACAAAAGCAAGGTGGTGACACAGAATGGGACGCTAGTCACTAGAAAAGCAAGGTGGTGACACAGAATGTGACGCTAGTCACTAGAATAGCAAGGTGGTGACACAGAATGGGACGCTAGTCACTAGAATAGCAAGGTGGTGACATAGAATGGGACACTAGTCACTACAAAAGGAAGGTGGTGACACAGAATGGGACGCTAGTCACTACAAAAAGAAGGTGGTGACACAGAATGTGACACTAGTCACTACAAAAGCAAGGTGGTGACACAGAATTGTGACACTAGTCACTACAAAAGCAAGGTGGTGACATAGAATGGGACGCTAGTCACTTCAAAAGCAAGGTGGTGACACAGAATTGTGACGCTAGTCACTACAAAAGCAAGGTGGTGACACAGAATGTGACGCATGTCACTACAAAAGCAAGGTGGTGACACAGAATGGGACGCTAGTCACTACAAAAGCAAGGTGGCGACACAATGTGACGCTAGTCACTACAAAAGCAAGGTGGTGACACAGAATGGGACGCTAGTCACTACAAAAGCAAGGTGGTGACACAGAAAGGGACGCTAGTCACTACAAAAGCAAGGTGGTGACACAATGTGACGCTAGTCACTACAAAAGCAAGGTCGTGAAAGAATGTGATGCTAGTCACTACAAAAGCAAGGTGGTGACACAGAATGGGACGCTAGTCACTACAAAAACAAGGTGGTGACACAGAATGTGAAGCTAGTCACTACAAAAGCAAGGTGGTGACACAGAATGTGAAACTAGTCACTACAAAAGCAAGGTGGTGACACAATGTGACGCTAGTCAATACAAAAGCAAGGTGGTGACACAATGTGACGCTAGTCAATACAAAAGCAGGGTGGTGACACAGAATGGGACGCTAGTCACTACAAAAGCAAGGTAGTGACACAGAATGGGACACTAGTCACTACAAAAGCAAGGTGGTGACACAGAATGGGACGCTAGTCACTACAAAAACAAGGTGGTGACACAGAATGTGAAGCTAGTCACTACAAAAGCAAGGTGGTGACACAGAATGTGAAACTAGTCACTACAAAAGCAAGGTGGTGACACAATGTGACGCTAGTCAATACAAAAGCAGGGTGGTGACACAGAATGGGACGCTAGTCACTACAAAAGCAAGGTAGTGACACAGAATGGGACACTAGTCACTACAAAAGCAAGGTGGTGACACAGAATGGGACGCATGTCACTACAAAAGCAAGGTGGTGACACAGAATGTGACGCTAGTCACTACAAAAGGAAGGTGGTGACACAGAATGGGATGCTAGTCACTACAAAAGCAAGGTGGTGACACAGAATGGGACGCTAGTCACTACAAAAGGAAGGTGGTGACACAGAATGGGATGCTAGTCACTACAAAAGCAAGGTGGTGACACAGAATGGGACGCTAGTCACTACAAAAGCAAGGTGGTGACACAGAATGGGACGCTAGTCACTACAAAAGGAAGGTGGTGACACAGAATGTGACACTAGTCACTACAAAAGCAAGGTGGTGACACAGAATTGTGACACTAGTCACTACAAAAGCAAGGTGGTGACATAGAATGGGACGCTAGTCACTTCAAAAGCAAGGTGGTGACACAGAATTGTGACGCTAGTCACTACAAAAGCAAGGTGGTGACACAGAATGTGACGCATGTCACTACAAAAGCAAGGTGGTGACACAATGTGACGCTAGTCACTACAAAAGCAAGGTGGTGACACAGAATGGGACGCTAGTCACTACAAAAGCAAGGTGGTGACACAGAAAGGGACGCTAGTCACTACAAAAGCAAGGTGGTGACACAATGTGACGCTAGTCACTACAAAAGCAAGGTCGTGAAAGAATGTGATGCTAGTCACTACAAAAGGAAGGTGGTGACACAGAATGTGACGCTAGTCACTACAAAAGCAAGGTGGTGACACAGAATGTGAAGCTAGTCACTACAAAAGCAAGGTGGTGACACAGAATGTGAAACTAGTCACTACAAAAGCAAGGTGGTGACACAATGTGACGCTAGTCAATACAAAAGCAGGGTGGTGACACAGAATGGGACGCTAGTCACTCCAAAAGCAAGGTAGTGACACAGAATAGGACACTAGTCACTACAAAAGCAAGGTGGTGACACAGAATGGGACGCTAGTCACTACAAAAGCAAGGTGGTGACACAGAATGGGACGCATGTCACTACAAAAGCAAGGTGGTGACACAGAATGTGACGCTAGTCACTACAAAAGGAAGGTGGTGACACAGAATGGGACGCTAGTCACTACAAAAGGAAGGTGGTGACACAGAATGGGATGCTAGTCACTACAAAAGCAAGGTGGTGACACAGAATGGGACGCTAGTCACTACAAAAGCAAGGTGGTGACACAGAATGGGACGCTAGTCACTGCAAAAGCAAGGTGGTGACACAGAATGGGACGCTAGTCACTACAAAAGCAAGGTGGTGACACAGAATGGGACGCTAGTCACTGCAAAAGCAAGGTGGTGACACAGAATGGGACGCTAGTCACTACAAAAGCAAGGTGGTGACACAGAAAGGGACGCTAGTCACTACAAAAGCAAGGTGGTGACACAATGTGACGCTAGTCACTACAAAAGCAAGGTCGTGACACAGAATGGGACGCTAGTCACTACAAAAGCAAGGTAGTGACACAGAATGGGACACTAGTCACTACAAAAGCAAGGTGGTGACACAGAATGGGACGCATGTCACTACAAAAGCAAGGTGGTGACACAGAATGTGACGCTAGTCACTACAAAAGGAAGGTGGTGACACAGAATGGGATGCTAGTCACTACAAAAGCAAGGTGGTGACACAGAATGGGACGCTAGTCACTACAAAAGGAAGGTGGTGACACAGAATGGGATGCTAGTCACTACAAAAGCAAGGTGGTGACACAGAATGGGACGCTAGTCACTACAAAAGCAAGGTGGTGACACAGAATGGGACGCTAGTCACTACAAAAGGAAGGTGGTGACACAGAATGTGACACTAGTCACTACAAAAGCAAGGTGGTGACACAGAATTGTGACACTAGTCACTACAAAAGCAAGGTGGTGACATAGAATGGGACGCTAGTCACTTCAAAAGCAAGGTGGTGACACAGAATTGTGACGCTAGTCACTACAAAAGCAAGGTGGTGACACAGAATGTGACGCATGTCACTACAAAAGCAAGGTGGTGACACAATGTGACGCTAGTCACTACAAAAGCAAGGTGGTGACACAGAATGGGACGCTAGTCACTACAAAAGCAAGGTGGTGACACAGAAAGGGACGCTAGTCACTACAAAAGCAAGGTGGTGACACAATGTGACGCTAGTCACTACAAAAGCAAGGTCGTGAAAGAATGTGATGCTAGTCACTACAAAAGGAAGGTGGTGACACAGAATGTGACGCTAGTCACTACAAAAACAAGGTGGTGACACAGAATGTGAAGCTAGTCACTACAAAAGCAAGGTGGTGACACAGAATGTGAAACTAGTCACTACAAAAGCAAGGTGGTGACACAATGTGACGCTAGTCAATACAAAAGCAGGGTGGTGACACAGAATGGGACGCTAGTCACTCCAAAAGCAAGGTAGTGACACAGAATGGGACACTAGTCACTACAAAAGCAAGGTGGTGACACAGAATGGGACGCTAGTCACTACAAAAGCAAGGTGGTGACACAGAATGGGACGCATGTCACTACAAAAGCAAGGTGGTGACACAGAATGTGACGCTAGTCACTACAAAAGGAAGGTGGTGACACAGAATGGGACGCTAGTCACTACAAAAGGAAGGTGGTGACACAGAATGGGATGCTAGTCACTACAAAAGCAAGGTGGTGACACAGAATGGGACGCTAGTCACTACAAAAGCAAGGTGGTGACACAGAATGGGACGCTAGTCACTGCAAAAGCAAGGTGGTGACACAGAATGGGACGCTAGTCACTACAAAAGCAAGGTGGTGACACAGAATGGGACGCTAGTCACTGCAAAAGCAAGGTGGTGACACAGAATGGGACGCTAGTCACTGCAAACGCAAGGTGGTGACACAGAATGTGACGCTAGTCACTACAGAAGCAAGGTGGTGACACAGAATGGGACGCTAGTCACTATAAAAGCAAGGTGGTGACACAGAATGGGACGCTAGTCACTACAAAAGCAAGGTGGTGACACAGAATGGGACGCTAGTCACTACAAAAGCAAGGTGGTGACACAGAATGGGACGCCAGTCACTACAAAAGCAAGGTGGTGACACAGAAAGGGACGCTAGTCACTACAAAAGCAAGGTGGTGACACAGAATGGGACGCTAGTCACTACTTAAACAGGTTGTGACACGGTCACTACTAACAGAAAGTCAAGAAAGCCGGGGTCAGGTCCAGGAGAGTTCAGGGAGTGGATAAAGATGTAGTCATGTAACGGTCCAGGGTCAGGTTTTCCAGGAGACCACTAAAAGGATTCAGGGATAAAACTGAGGCATATCCAGGTCACAAACCAAGGGTTAAAATACCAGGAGAATAAGTGGCACGGTGGCTCAGGGGTTAGTACTGCAGCCTTGTTGTGCTAGGGGGTTCAAGGCCCACCAAGGACAATATCTTCAAAGAGATTGTATGTTTTCCACATGTTTGCATGCGTTTCCTATGGATAGGCCAGTTTCCTACCACACTCCAATAACAAACTGATTTGTGAGCCCCAAAGGGGACAGTGTTGCTGATTTTAGTAAAGCGCTGTGGAATTAATAGCACTATATAAGTGAATAAATATAATAATGACAAGTACAGGGAATAGGCAAAAGAGGAATCAAGCAACAGTCCAGGTCAGATAATAGTGATCAAAGTAGACACAGGAGTACAAGCCACACAGATCTTCAGACAGGATGTATAACTGTAATTCTGGGAAAGGCTGCTCAGCTAAATAACAGAGCAATCAGTGGAAGTTTGAACACCTAAGCAACTTAACCAGATTGAAAGACTGCTCTGAATATCAGCATACTGACAGCTCAGCACATCCAGGTATCAGTAACAGCATAACTACAATAGTGTCCCCGATGCACTGCGCTGAGGGATTAAGACAGTACCCTACTCTTTTACTTCTGGGGGGAGGACCAGAATAATTTTTTATCTATATCTGGACCTCTTATGTGTTCTACACGATTAGTATCTACCAATATCTGGTCATCATCTTGGTCACGCTCGTTGTATAGTGATCTTTTTAGTCATCTGCTGAGGTTCCTCTATATCGGTGTTTCTCAGACTCCAGTCCTCATGACCCCACTATAGATCATATTCAGGATCATTCCAATAGGATTGTAAAGATGATGGAATTATCAGGAATATCACAGGTTCTCTCACCTGGTCAGTACTGAAGAAATGGTGACAATATGATGTGTTGTGGTGTCGCACGCTGGGAAACACTGACCGTTTCCTACAATTAGGATGCCCCACCGTACCTGTAGTGAATGTCACCTGGTGGGCGGCCCACTCAGATGCTTTGCCCTACACTCCCTCTCACCCAAGTTGATCTCTTAGCTAGGCCTCTGTGTCTAGGTCACCATGGACAATTCATGGTATTGAGCAGTGGAGGGTGCAGGAAGAACTACAAGCCAATGATGTCTGCGTGTTACATTCTGCAGAGTGGAGCCGAGGAGGAAAAAGTTGTCATGCCACTTTGGGTCAATAAATAGGATAATGTAAAATGGATGGCTATAGTCAGAGGGAACATCATCAGTGTATCTCTGAAATTATCTGTACTGTTGTTCTGCATCTTCAAATAACTCTTCTACCTGTCTGCGTTCTCCAGTACCTCTGCAACCTGTCTGCGTTCTCCAGTACCTCTGCTACCTGTCTGCGTTCTTCAGTATCTCTGCTACCTTTGATTTCCAGTACCTCTGCAACTTGCCTGTGTTCTCCAGTATCTCTGCTACCTGTCTGCAGTCTCCACACCTCTGCTACCTGTCTGCGTTCTTCAGTACCTCTGCTACCTGTCTGCATTCTCCAGTTCCTCTGCTACCTGTCTGTGGTTTCCAGTACCTCTGCTAATTGTCTGCATTCTTCAGTACCTCTGCTACCTGTCTGCATTCTCCAGTACCTCTGCATCCTGTCTGTGGTTTCCAGTACCTCTGCTACCTGTCTGTGGTGTCCAGTACCACTGCAACCTGAATCCAGTCTCTAGTACTCCTGCAACCTTAGTGCAGTCTCCAGTACCTCTGCTACCTGTCTGTAGTTTGCGGGTGGACTATAATGACTTTAGCACATGGTACTGTGATGCTAGGTTAGTTGACCGAGGAAGGACTGGAGACACCAGAGAAAGGAACAGTTGAGGAAAGAAGTGTGTCCAATGTCAGGGCTGTGGAGTCGGTAAGCCAAACCACCAACTCCGTCACGGACTCCTGAAGTGCCCTGACTCCAACTCCCTCATATACGGCTCATGTTTAAGTGATACATTTATTGTTGTACAATGCGAACATCACATTTTAATCATTATTATGATACAATAATCAAGATATTTAGATAGAACATAATAATAATTAATAATAATATTCACCACATTTTGCATTGATCTACTGTACCCAATTTATTATATATTTTAGGAGTTGGAGTCGATCCATTTTCTACCGACTCCACCAAAATGGCCTCTGACTCCACAGCCCTGCCCAATGAGGCCTTGTACTTTGGACACTGTGCCCTCTGCCTCACATGTAGCTCTCAAGTTAACTCTTGGCTTCCATTTCTACCTTCACTGCGGATAAGTCCTGAGCGGCCTCCTGGAAGGTGAGATCTGCACCACACAAGTCCATGGACCCAACTAGGACCACAACCCCCTGTGGCGAATGAGAACCTTGCCTCACCTGTGACTGCTGCCCCGGCACCCTGTCACATCTCCAACTGGTTTCAACCCTCATCTCATCTTATGAAGAGGTTTGACCCTCTCACATCTCAATTATTCTGGTGACCACATCACTTTCCAACGTTGACTTCACCACTAACCCGTTACACTCGTGTCATTTCTCCATTGAAGGTTGACATAAACGTGAATCATTTTTTCCTTGTGATTCCTTATCTTCCTCTTGCAGATCCCTAGAAGTAATTACTTGTAGTCAGTACACCCCTTCCCCCACAAACACTTTCTGTCACTACTGATGTAGGTTTGGTATTTCTGAAGGAAGAGATTTGTAGATACAATTTATTTCACGAGATTTGGTTAAAGCTACATGTTTTGTGGTCAAAACTAAGCTGAGACTGTTCCTCAAGACATGACCACTTTGATTGACCGATACGGAACCCATCACTTGTCAACCTGAAAGGTCCTCACTCCACGACCAGGACAGTTGAGCTAGCGATTATCCTGACGATTTCCTGTCCAAGAAATCACTTTCGGCCCCAATTCATCCAACAATTATGGCTGAATTTTGGCCCAAAACTGTTGGAAACGTTCCAGGTTTCGTGATTTTTTTACACCGGTTTTACGCCAACTTTTTGAAACGTGAGTAGAGCTTTGCTGGGTAGAAGCGTGATTCACGAGTGTGGTGTATATTACAACAGAAATGTTCCCAGTCACTAACTTTTCTTGGGGTGACATAAAAAATGACCAGTCAGGATCACTAAGGGTATAGGGAGTGGCGTCACCACAACACGTGCAGGGGTTGCAGTCACACCTGGGCCCTGGAGCCTAGGGGGGCCCCAAAAGTCCCTTTGGCTTATAGAAAAAGACCAATGCTATTAAAGATTTGCAATAATTAGGGGTTCCGTTTGAGCTTTCGCATCGGGGCCCATGAGCAGGGGCGTAACTACAACAGGTGCAGGGGTTGCGATCACACCCGGGTCCTGGAGCCTAGGGGGCCCCAAAAGTCCCTTTGGCCCATAGAAAAGGACTAATACTATTAAAGATTTGCAATAATTAGGGGCCCCATTGGAGCTTTCGCATCGGGGCCCCAGGGCCTGTGGTTACACCACTGCCCATGAGCTACAAGTTACGCCACTGGGTATGTTTGTGGTGAAGACAGGAGCTTCTTCAGGATCAGTGGTTGACATTTGTGTTAAAATAGATGCAGGGGTTGGAATAGGATCAGGACCCTGGAGCCTAGGGGTCCCAAAAGTCCCTTTGACCAATGGAAAAGACTATAGCTATCAATGATTTGCAATAATTGGGGGCCCATGAGCTTCTAGTTACGCCAGTAGTGGGGGCACCTATTCATTACCATCTTATGAAAGGAAATACCCTGGGTGCCATATTTGTGGCTCGAGTATAAATATGGTTCATGTGAGTTATGCATGGGGCACACGAGTGTTGTGTGAGTATAAGTTAAGTAAAATAGTAAATTTGGAAAACTGGAATCACAATTTTATTAAAAATATTTTTAGACTTCTAAAAGTTTTTGTCCCTTCCCAACCAGGCGACTTTTCATTTTTGAGCTTATTATTTTTCCTTGCCTTTTCCTAAAAGCCATAACTTTTTTTTATTTTCCATCAACATTAACATATAAGGCTTAGTTTTTTGTGGGACGAGTCGTACTTTAGAATGACTACATCCATTTGATCATATAACTTTATTGTAAAGCGGGAAAAAAGTTTCAAGCCCAATTAAATTGCCAAAAATTTCAATTCAACCTTGTATAATTTTGTTTTCTCCTTACAGTATTCATTATGCTGTAACGATGACCGGGTTCTTGGGTCCTGGGTCTAGTTCCAGTGTTCGTTTGGACTCCTGCACTCTGCTGTAGAAGTCTCGGGTGCTGGGTCTGGTTTCCAGTGTCCGTGTAGACTTCTGCATCGCTGTAGATATCTTGGGTGCTGGGTCTAGCTTCCAGTGTCCATTTAGACTCCTATACTGCTGTAGAAATTATGGTTGTTGGGGCTAGATTCCAGTGTCAATTTAGACTCCTGCATCACTATAGGAATATCGGGTGCTGGGTCTAGCTTCCATTGAGACTCCTGCATCGCTGGAGGAGTCTCGGGTACTGGGTCTAGCTTCCAGTGTCCATTTAGACTCCTGCACTGCTGTAGGAATCGTGGGTTCTTGGTTTTGGCTTCCAGTGTCTGTTTAGACTCTTGCAACACTGTAGAAATCTCAGGTGCTGGGTCTAGTTTCCAGTGTCCGTGTAGCCTCCTGCATCGCTGTAGGAATCATGGGTGCTGGGTCTAGATTCCAGTGTCCATTTAGACTGTTGCACCGCTGTAGGAATCACGGGTTCTTGGTTCTAGCTTCCAGTGTCTGATTAGACTCTTGCACCACTGTAGGAATCTTAGGTGCTGGGTCTAGCTTCCAGTGTCCATTCAGACTTTGGCATCAGTGTAGAAATTTTGGGGGCAGGGTACGCTCTCAGTGTCTGACACCTGTCCAGGTCTTTAGTACTGGTATGTGTTGGCCTCACACAGAGCTGCTCACACTGAACCTGAGTTCTGCCACCTAGATTGGACTGAGACACACCCTGCCTTTGCTGCAGTTTAAATTGGAATTAAGGCCATGGGTCACTTGCAAGATCCAGGCTGGAGGGAGAGATCCATCCTACTACCACCCTAGAGATCTCTCCAAATATAAGAGCTCCAATTAAGTTTCATTAAATACTTTTTCTGAATAACTTAAGCAAGTTCACATTCTTTTATTTTGGGTTGCACTCAACAGCAGCTGTGAATACAACACACTCCAGGGTCTCAGTCAATTTCTATATACATTGTGGTGGATATATTGCGACCTTTGTGTATAACACCTGTCAACTCTCACAGCATTCGGTTTACAAAAAAAATTGTTAAAAAAATGAATCTGATCATACATGTGTCTGACTTGTCTAGCAAGATGTGCTCAAACTATTTTGACAATTGAGCGGCTATGATAAGTTTGGTGAATTTTCAGATGCCTGGATTGAGCTCACACTCTCTAGAAAATTATTTTTGTCTAGACTAGCAAATATCAATTAGCTAGAGCAATTATGTCCAATGTGAGGCTGGTCACTAGTAACAGCTAGTGTGTGACATAGTCACTACTTACAGATAGTATAGACAGCAGGAAAATCAGGTAATCCAGGGTCAGGTTCAAGGAGAGCTTGTAATGTTCAGGGAGTAGACAGATATGTAGTCATGAAACGGTCCAGGGTTAGGTTTCCAAGAGAGCTTGTTGTATTCAGGGAGCAGACAGATACATAGTATGGACAGCAGGGAAGTTAGATAATTCAGGGTCAAGTTCAGGAGAGTTTGTAATATTCGGGGAGTAGACAGAGATGTAGTCATGCAATGGTCCAGGGTCAGATTTCCAAGAGAGCTTGTAGTATTCAGGGAGTAGACACATAGTCATGCACCGGACCAGGCTTAGGTTTCCAAAAGGGCACAAAGAGGATAAGGTGAGTCAACTGCGTCATATTTATGTCAAAATACCAGGAGATCACAAGTACAGGATGCAAACAAAATGAAAATCCAGCAACAGTCCGTGGTCAGATAACAGAGATCAAAAGAGACACATGAGTGCAAGCCACACAGCTCTTCAGACAGAATGTACGACTGGCAGGATTCTCGGAGAGGCTGCTCAGCAAAGTAGCAGAGCAATCTCTGGAAGGATAGAACATCTTAGCAACCCAAACCCCCAGAACCAGAATGGAAGCCTGCGCTGCCAATCAACTACTGACAGCTCAGCACACCAGATACAAACCACAGCAATAAGTCTTATTGCATCTGACATGCAAAGTATGGAGGAATCGTGACATTCATTTTATGCAAAAATGTGAATGAGAATTTTGGTGATTTTAATTTCCTCCTGTGTTTTAATCCTCAGACCCATTTCACAAAAATACTTTATTTTTTTCCCTTTAATTCAAGAACTTTAAACATGTACAATGGAATTGCCCTAAATTCATAGAAACTGCATGATCCATTATCCGTAATCCTCTGTCCTTACTTTAGAAGGGGGATGCCTCTTTCAAGCTCTTTACTTTGTCCTAAACCTCTTAACAAGGATTGATTTTAATGTCTGTGATATTACCGTAAATCTATCTGCCAAAATCCTGCCAAGCGGTGAGACGTAAGACAGGTTCACCGCACGGTTATCACTCGTCCTTCCGTGTCTTAATTACTCCCAGGGTTCGTCAATTGACTTATTGCCACCATTGCACAACTATGAAACATCAAGTTGTTGGTAGTAATCACTTATCCGAAATGCGTCAGTGCGTAAGTGAACGATGGAGGCTTTATTCGGTTGATGGGATTGTCTTTTCTGGGTTTCTTGCCCCCGCTGGTGTCCTGAATATTCCCTCTACAGTGATTGAGGTTGACATCTGGTATGACAGTTTGCTGCATAACTTAAAACCTCGTACAATATAGAATACCGCAATGAGAAATTAATAAGATTCCCTATAAAGAATAAAGTGGACGCAGAGCTGTGGTAAATAATTCACGGAGCGGTATCTAAAGTAGCGAGCTGTCAGGCTCGATGTATCAGGCGGCTTTTTGTTTAGTTTGCTGTATAGAGGAAGCCCGCGGAGTGAAGAGCGATGGCCAACTTCTGAAAAGTTCTTGGGTTCTTCTCTTAAGACGCCTTTGATGTCACTCCATTAACTTGCTGGTTTTCCAGAGGGTAGGCATTCTTTTTAGTTCCCCATTGAAATGAACATCATTTTAGATAATATATTTAATATGTTACATTTTGCCTATCCGTAGAGATGGGTGAATCGAGCCGGTGCAAATCAAATTCATCTTCGACGTTTTTAAAGGGAACCTGTCAGGTCGCTTTACCCGTCTCTATCACTACCTGTCCCTGCACCTTCCTAGCTGTTCCCTAACCATCCCTCTCTGACCTAAAGGGGCCCTATAACGATTTTGGAAAATGAATTTGAACCTACAGTCCCTGACAGAAGTTTTGTCTCTTATCCATGTTATGTAAATTAAAGCTTATCATCCATTGGTTGTATAAATTACTCTTTTCAAAGCTGAAACCCTCCCAAATGTGGTTTAGGTTAAGAAAATAAATTGGCATCAATGCTGATATATCGATACAGAATGGTCAGATTTTGGCAAGACAATAGTTTTGTCGCCTGGTCATATAATGCCCCAATCCTAGTTTACATCCTCACCTGTGCTCAGTAAATGATCGGTTAATTAGTGGGTGTGTGTAAAAAGAAATCCAGCACTCAAGACCTTCACTTGAACTGCAACGTGAGCTCTGACAACATGCCAAAAATCCACCCTGCGACAAAAGCCTTGATTATCATGAGGCTGAAGACCAGATCCACTGCAGAGGTGGCTAGCACCTTTAATGTGTCTCAGGGTCAAGTACAAATAATTAAAAAAAGATTTGAAGATTTGAAGAGACTGGAGATGTGTTTGACAAGCCCAGTTCCGGCAGACCCCGCAAGACAACTGATCAGGAGTAACGTTTGTTGGTTACAAAATCCAAAGCAAGCCCCTCTTCCACTGCAGCAGAGCTCCAACAGGCCTGGTCACCTCAAGTCCCTGTGTCAACTAGAACAGTTTGCAGGATTCTGTCTCGAAATGGCCTCCATGGTTGAATCAGTGCCCAGAAGCCAGCACTAAACAAAAGGCAAATAAAAAACCGTGTGGCATTTGCAAAGTCCCACAGCCTGCTAAACAGATGGATTCTGGAAAAGTGGCAGAAGGTGGATTTCTCTGATGAATCTTCAGTAGAATTACACCACAGCCGCCGCAAATACTGCAGGAGACCTACTAGAGGCCATATGGATCCAAAATACACCCAGAAAACAGTTAAATCTGGTGGTGGAAAGATCATGGTCTGGGGTTACATTCACTATTGGGGTGTACAAAACATTTTCAAGGTGGAAGGCAATATCAATAGCCTTAAATATCAAGAAATATTAGCTACTTCTTATATTCCAACTCATAAAAGTGGTCAAATTCTGCAGCAGGATGGTGCTCCATCTCATACATCCATCTCTACAGCAAAGTTCCAGGAAAAAAAGATCAAGGTGCTCAAGGACTGCCCAGCCCAGTCACCAGACATGAACATCATTGAGCATGTTTTGGGTAGGATGAAAGAGGAAGCTTGGAAGACAAAACCAAAGAATCTAGATGAACTCTGGGAGGCATATAAGACTGCATTCTTTGCTATTCCTGATGACTATTAATAAAGTGTATGAATCATTGTTGAACCTCATGGATGCAGTCCTTCAAGCTCATAGAAGTCACACAAAATATTAAATATGACTCTAATAGCACCACAACTTCATTCACCAATGTTATGCAACGTATATTTGTATTTTAAGTTAATTATTTGTTTCAAAATCACATTACTTTCTGTGGGCGACAAAACTTTTGTCTTGCCAAAATCTGACCATTCTGTGTTCATTAAATGATCAATATTTCAGCATTGATGCCAATTTATTTTCTTAACCTAAACCACATTTGGGAGGGTTTCAGCTTTCAAAAAAATAATTTATACAAACAATGGATGAATTTAACGTCAGGTTATAAGCTTTTATTTGCATAACATGGACAAGCGACATAATGTTTGTCAGGGACTGTACATATGGTCTTCATCTAGGAGACTGGGTAGGCGGGCTCCGGGCTCCATGATCCCCTCTTTGTGTCCTAGCATGCCCCACTGGGCGTCATCCCTCCTGGTGCTTTGCCGCCTCCTTTTGGAATCTCCCATCCTCTCTGCCTGCTGTAATGCCTGGGCCTGAACATCATATCCGGTCCGGTGCATTATGGGCCTAATCACCTGATTGGCCAGGTGCATTGTGGGCCTAATCACATGATTGGCCCGATACATTGTGGGCCTAATCACGTGATTGGTCCAGCTTCGGCGCATGCGCAATGCGCATATTGAAGCCAGGCCGATCACATGATTAGGCCCACAATGCACCAGGCCGGATATGATGGATATCCGGCCTGGGCATTACAGCAGCAGAGAGGGCGGGAGATTCCAAAAGTAGGCGGTAAAGCATTAGGAGGGATGATGCCCAGCGGGGCGTGCTAGGACCTAGCGAGGAGGGAATCATGGAGCCCGGAGTCCGCCTTCCAGTCTCCTAGATGGAGACCATAAGTAGGTTCAAATTCATTTTTCAAAATCGTTATAGGGCCCCTTTAGGTCAGAGAGGGATGGTAGGGAACAGCTAGGAAGGTCCAGGGTCAGCCAGTGATAGGAGAGAGGGGTAGATCGAGGTAATAGGTTCCCTTTAAATTTGCTAGACCCAGCAAGTTTAAACAACTTTCATGAATTACTGAAAAACCCATTTAACACCTTGAAGGAGGCTTACATGACCGGGTAAGATTCCCCCATAATGCCTTGCAACTACTACATCCCATGATATAGCACAACCAATCAGGAGAAACTATCATAACTTGCATAAAAGCTGAGGCAGGGAATGCAGATTCCACTTCATAGTGAATATTAGAAGTATGATGGTGTCACGGCTCACAGCTTAGCCATAGACGAATATTACTAAGGGTATGCTAGCAATAAAGAGCTTGATAAATGTTTAGTAGGAACCCTCCGAGTGTTACACATGCATTTCGAGGGCAATTGCAGATTTTGCAGTACTTTTTTGGAAGACTTTTGAAGTTCAAAAGATTTTCTCATCTCTATGCATTTGTAATAGCACCTATGGGCCAGTCTCACATGAGCGTACTATGTGCACCTATATTATGACTGGATGTCTCAATCCATCTGCAGGTCTAAGGACCTGATCTGTAAGCTTCTTAGAGATCTATAAAACTATCAGTTCAGGCCAAGACTTGCATAAACAAACTGCAAGTAATGATGAGTGAGATATTCGGATTCGGAGAGCTCTAACATACATTGAAATGTTTAAGTATTCGGATCCGTGTGAATACCCCATTGACTTGCATTAAATGACTAACGAGAAATGAAACATTCAAAGTATTCGGTCAGAGCTTTCCGACTCCGAATAGTTCACTACTCGCTCATCACTTAACGCAAGAGAAAAACATAAAATGAGCATATACCCAACAATAAAGTAAATAAGTAATAGTAGGACATCTACATAACATAGGGAACTTAGTTACCATTGTTTCATCAAAGCCATCCAACCGCGACAAGGTGTGCCCAACGAGATGGTGCTGAGGAGACACGAGGGTCAATGGAGGTTCTTGTGTGGTCAATAGATGATTTAGAAATACTGCCAGGGTTCATCCCACTGAACGCCCATACTCCATTCCCGTGGGCAGCACACTACTCAGACAACACAGGGTGAGGGGTGGAGGGTACCATGTCCCAGTAATACTTTATTAGGTCACTAACAGTAAACAGTATATAGTACTTACCTAGTAAGAACACAAGATGGGGACTCGCCAGGGATTAGAATCACCAGGACTTCAGGGCATCCAGGTCCAACTATCCCAGCTAGTTGCACTCCGCTTTTGGCGAGCACCCACTGATAGGAGGTATCGACAAGCTTAGGAAGCTGACCGGGCACAGCGAGGCATGTGGCCAGGTGACTGAATTGTTCAAACCTAGGACCTCCAAATGAATTTGTGGCCTCAGTGTTGGGTAGTGGAGAAGTTCTAGAATCCATCAACTAGAACCATGTTTCCTAGGCTGAAGTCCTGTAGAGTCACCGGTCACAGGAGCAGGCTCCATTTCATATCCCTCAGCTCCCATTTCAGAGCATTGTGTCCCACAGGATTGGGGGAAGATTTTTCATTATTGTTTGCTAGTTTAATTGCCCTCTAGATTATTAAGATTAGGTATTCCACAAATTAGCAGACAAAGGATGCATTCCACAGTCTTACAATTAACAATGGCTGATGTCCCTTGACTCAACGAACAAACGAATAATGGACACATTGCTCCATTTGTACACAGCCACAAAATGAACAATGTGTCCATGATTTCACTGCAACCAGAGATCTGCAAACAATATCTGCACAAATATCTGTGTGTGTGACATGGCCCTTATACATATGTTATAATTAAGAATAAATAGTTCACCCAATACAAGTGGCCAGATATTTCTTTTTGATGCTGATTCATTACTTGACCTACTCAAGACTTGCATCTGTAATACAGGGTGTGGTGATGTGGCCCCTGGCTGGGTGCATCACCTATCAGTGCAGGTCTCTGTTCACATGGGCCGGTTTTCCTCTGTGTGTGTGTGTGTGCTGTGTGAAACCTATCCGGTGTACAATAGGTTAATTCATGAGCCTAATGAGCGGCTGTGTCAGAACCTGTGCGTCTGAGTGCTTTGCTGGGCTAAACCTGAATGGTGCACAGGGGGTTAATCACATCTCAGGTCTGTGTGTGAGAGAGATGTGCTGACTGACTCACTGTGTTGCAGCTGTGGGTGAGGCAGCCTGGATAACAACCTGCCAGGTGTCTGAATGAGGAGAGGACGATGGGAGTCAGAGCAGTCCAGACCACTGCCATGTGAGGACGTGCTGGAAGTGATCCATCCCCGGCGGGAGCATCGGCTCCCTAAAAATCGTAATGTGAAGGTAGCCTAAGGTGTATTAAAAAAAGAAAGATAGAAATACAACACATTTCTTTTTAAAGTTTCCAGCATTTGAATGACGTTTCCACTTATATGGCATTTACAAATGAGTTTATAATTAATCATAGTCTGGAGACTGGAGTCATCGATATGTTCTGGAGACACATGTGCCATTCATTGACTTACCACATTGGCCGACACCTGGAATACGACATATAGTTACATTCATATTGTAATACAATGGGAAATGGAAATGTCACCAGGACAGTGAGGAGCGCCACATTTCCCCTTTCACACCTGCCAATAACGCGAAAGATCGACACAACCCGATCTCACAAAGACATTACTATCATTTATGGAAAATTCATCTTCAATTAATTACAATTCTGACAACAATGGCAAAAAGTTCTGAACCCATCAACTCTATTCTGTTCTATTGTGTGATGATCATCTGTGGCCATATGTGATCTATAGATAGGGTGTACTGCTTAGGAGAATGATAAGGAAAGAATTACCTTTCCCGATACCAGTTGTCACCATTTCACCACTCACAATGTCCTAGGGATGCAGTGACTGAAAGCTCACTTGTCCCATTAAATCAGGGGAGCGCTGGGCTGTCTGTTTTTTTAGTGAAAGCTCGGCCGCCCAATCAGTGGTAGAGTTGTGTTGGTGACACGCCAAGGACTTGGGAGTGTCCGGATACAGTGTGTGACAGTTGCGCATAGACCAACGGTGTCTGGCACACTACACACAACAACAGAGGAAACAAATACAATGGGGGACCCTGCTCATAGGGGAAAAGGAAACCTCCTGCACTCACCTGTGACAGTGCCCTGATCTTCCTGCCATCCCTATACGGGTTCTTTCACTCCGTCGCCGAGCAGGATACCTAGTCCCTTGCTGGTCCTGATGTTAACCCTCATTAGAGAGATGGCCGGCGGGAGCACTAATCCCAACCGATGCACTAAAATCAACAAGAGGGGAAGGAAAAACAGACAGGGAAATGACAAGGTAACTTAACACCTACTGCCACACTCCTAGACAGCAGATGGTTTGGTCAGCTTCTCAAGAGTAGCTCCTTCACCTGAGGTAGACAGGCCAGGAATAAGTTCAATCACCAGCAAGGAATGCTGGAACACGTGACTGACTCACCCCTGGCGGGGATCATGGGTTACTCAGAATCGGGCTCTCTCATCATCGTCTGGGGCTGCAGGATGTCACGGTGGCATGACCCGGTCTGTGATCCCCTTGTCGGGCGATCAGTTAAAAAGGGGACTTAAAAAATGGAGAACAATAAAATAGCAAAAATAAAGGTTTTTGTTGTGATAAGGGGAGAGTAGTGAGCCAGCGGGGCTGTGCTGCTGACAGGGTTCAAAGTCACACTTAGGCAGGTTGCTGATGCCGGCTCAGCGAATCAGTCTACCTCTCCTCAGGTGCGGAAATCACAGTCTCACACAGAGCTGAGCTTCAACCCGGTTTACTTCACTTTCTTGGCAGATGGTTACAACATAGTGCAATGGTGGTTCCGGTATTTTTATAGCAGCTGGTTCGGCTCGACCAAATCACCCCATTTCGGTTCCTTTCATGGGCCTCTCGGTCTGTCTGCACGCAAGCTATGATCCAGCTGCCACAGGCTTTTGGTGGGCTTGGTCCCCTAGCCCTAGTACGGCGGACTTCTTTTCACTGCGTTGGGTCGCGGGACATAAAGACCCCGCACCCCGCCAGTGTTTGTACTTGGAGTGTAGAGTGTCCTGGCCACTTCGGCAGAGCCTATATGGTTTGCAATCACTGCACACGTACAATGTCCGGTATGCTTAAGGTGAAAGTTTATTGCACATTAGTGCCTCAGCATGGAGTGGCACTGATGTGCTAGCACTGCTATATCACTGGCGGAAAGCGAAAGCTCCGCCACCATAGCATCACCAACTACAACACAAGCTGACATAACAGCCTAGAACGCCTGTGGCTCCACTAAAGGGCGAGCTCTTCACACAGATCCTTGTACTCTGTCTCATCTAGGATAATCCAGGGAAGTCTTGAAGACTGAACTTGACTCCTTGACTTTTCTTGGCTGACTGGCTAACTGCACTTGGTGTTGTCTACTTTTGTTGCCTCCCCTAACCGGGTCCTGTCCTAACTTCCCCACCCTCCACTTGCGTCCTCCTGCCATCCTGTTGCTGGGCATTAAGTAACTAGTCTTGGGATCGAGGGTGTGTGTTGGGTGTGTGTTTGGGTTGACTGGACTTATGGATCCCGGGTCTAGTGGCAACCAGTCCGCAAGGGCGCCACATGACCATATAAAGGAGATGGAGTGTTCACAAAGTAGCCACACCTGGGAAGAGAACTAAGGAGCATTGTAGCAAGAGAAATTGACATTAACTCTTACACTGCCAAACGAAAGAAGCACATTTAAAATGAAGCCTCAATACAGGAATGAGACACAGATCCCAAACCTGTCACAAATCTCCAAAGTAAGAGAGACCATTGTAACAGTTGGACTGCCAGTATTGGGAGTAACAGCCCAGTTGCCCGATAAGGCCAAGTCTGCTGGGTTTCATTTGGGTGTCACTTGTTTAGGATAATTATCCAGCTGGCTGACAATGGTCAGACCTTTGTCAGTCTTGACTCTGTGGGTACCTCTTGTCTGCTGTTCCAATCCTTTGCTGACATGACCTAGGAATTGCCTTTTGACTACTCTCTTGGATTGCCCCTCATGTCTTTGACGCACTCTGACCTGTTATCTCATCCCGTATTTGTCTTTTAGATAAACTCCTAGCTTGACCTCGGACTCCTTGACTCAGCGTCACATTAAGACTGTCCGTAACAGTTTTTCGTCTTTCACCAGTGGCTGCAGCGTCAGCGCCTTTGGATGTACACTTTGCCTGCCCCAATCCTGTAGTGATCCTTCCTGATAAATGTTTGGGAGTGTGTGTCAGATCCCAGGGCCATGGGGTACTCGCAACCGGGCTATACTGTCTCTGGGAAGTCACGGGGATCGAGACCTGGTTTCCATGACCCTGGGTGCAGCTGAAAAGGGGGTTTTGGCTTAATAGTGAAAGGGACTGGTGAATAGGGAGATTGTTTGTGACGCCACCCATGGTATGTGGCTATAGTAGGTGTGGCGCCCCACTTGTCAGTGCGCCACAGTAGGGGTACTGCACCCATAGCTGAGTGTGCAGTATTCCTGTCATTGGGGAGTGTAACGTCAACCTCAGGCTCTTATCCTGCATCCATACACTCTAGAGCAGGGGACTACAGGGTTAAATCCTCTCCTGAGAGACCCAGTCCCGGTGGGAGACATTTCAGGCTAGAGCAGTGTAAGAGCGGGAGGCAGAGAGGCAGAACATTTGTGGAGAGAGACAGAAAAGGACCCTTCAGGGGACATCACAGGGAGGGCACCCAGGAAGAGTGTCGACCCAGACAGAAAGAGGAGACCCAGTGCCAGACCACTGGACCGGTCTGGGGGAATCCTAGTCCACCAACGGAGTACCAGCTCCGAGTCACGGTATAGGTGAGTTCACCCCTGAGCCGTAAACACCGGCCAGTCACGGGTTAATCCAGCAACCCCGACTCCCGTCCAGAACGTGCAGCCCCACCAGGAGCACCAAACAGGGTTGAGCCCCTTAGAAGAGAACAAGGGTACTTCATAGCGCCCAACGGGCCTGGTAGAAAAGTGGGCTGTGCAGGGCAGCGCAAGGAAGTAAAGTGGCGAAAGTCAAGAGAAAGGGACAGTGAAAGAAAGTAGAAGGTACTCTTTGTGATCCTCAAAGAGACGTTATTCTCCTCAGTGACTACCCGGCCAGCTACCCGCTATAGAACTGTGTAACTGTAAACCTGCATGCCGGCACAACCAGTTTCCAATAAAGTACCCGTATAGAGCTACTAAGCCTCCGTGTCCCTTTCCTCATGAACTATTAAATAGCCACCATCTTAACAACAGGTGCAGTGGCAACACTGCCCTGGGGACCTGCTCCGCCTGCAGGGAGCAAATCGATCAAGCTGCAATACTACCGTACCCGGCGGACTGACAGTGGCGCTGGTGAACATCACCAGATCTGCAGGTTGCGTCACGAGACTTTTATTCCCTTTTACTTTTTCCTAATTTTCAGTTGACCACTAGGGCTACGGGTCCGGGCAGGCCACCAGTGACATCCCTCCAACTCCACGCCCGGGTTCCTAGTTAACATAGACCTCTGGGTGAATCATGGGCCACCGCTGCTGCAGAACCTCCGGGGTGATGGACAGGCAGCTGGGATGAAGCGGCTCTCCAAGGGCAGAGCAGATCCCCAGGGCAGTGAAAGACGTTTAGGTGTAGGGTGCAGGACGACGGGCATAAGCAATAGGCAGACTCACTGTTTTGTTGGTCATTCAGTCCTTTACTGGAGTTGCTGAATTCAGGCAGTTGTCCACGGAGTCTTTGCTGAGAGTACTCGAGGTTCCTCCTCACCTGGCCGGGTCTTTGGCTTCCTTACTGCGCTCTGTGTATTGGCTCCTGCTGCTGCATCAGCTAAGCTACCGGCCCTGTCTCTTCCTGTGAGGTGCCAGTATGAAAGGCAACTTGAGTCCCTTCTAACCCTCGTCTCGGGTGTCACGTTCTGAACTTTCTGCATTGCTATGTCTCCGGGCACGATATGGCTGAGGAACCTGGAATTCCCCACCTTCCGGTATTGACTGCCGGGATGTTTGACCCTGCACAGTCTTGGACCTGGTGTCTGTTCTCTGCGCTTTCCTCTGGGGTGAGCACGGTGTCGCTGGGCTCACCAGGCGTTCCTTCGGCTCTTTCCTCAGACCCTAGCCTTAGGCCTGGCACCGAGTCAGCGATACTGGGATGAGCTTAAGCAGCCTCCAGTCCACCAGGATGTCTTCCTCAGTCCTACTAGGAACTGATCGGCTGTACCTCAGATGAGCTCAGCACAGCTTGATCCTCCAGGTACTCTTCACAGTCCTCTCGGGAACTGAACTAACTCCGCCCCAGACCAGAATTTATAGGGGAGCTCACCTTGAACCCGGGCTTGGTCTACCCCTTCTGGCCTGGAGGCAGAAGGTTTGTGTGTGGTTTACCTGCTTGATGAGAAGACTCTTTTGTTGCTCTCAGCATAACACCACGACCCGGGGGTAGTGATGACACTGTGGCACCAAGATCCTGGGGTGCCACATGCGCTTAGGACACGAGTGTATGCATTTTCCGCCTCTTAAAGGTGTAGGGCGCACACTGCATGTGTCTCCAGCCAATGGTACTTAAGGAACCCTCCTCTTAGGGTCTGAGCAACATGTTCATTCAGTTGATGCATGTTTGCTAATTGTCAGGTCCCGTATCCTGTGCCTGCTGACCTCTATCTTTATCCATTTGCCTGCCAGAACCTATCATATCATCCAGTACCTGCCAGTGCCAGCCTGCCTGCCAATACCAGCCTGCCTGCCAAGTACCAGCCTTCTTGTTGGTACCAGCCTGCCTGCCAATACCAGCCTGCCTGCCAATACCAGCCTACCTGTCAGTACCTGCCTTCCTGATTGCTGGGGTCAGCTGACACAGTACTGGGGACTGCCCTGGAGTGGCACCTGTGGCTTCCTACCAGTACAAGCCTAACCTCACCATCAGTGGATCTAGTGAAGACAAGGTAGCTGCTTAGTTATGCCCATCCAAGGTAAGCCCGGCCCCATGGTGCAGTGGGTCCACACCCACCAGTGTGACACTCTGTAAGTTTTCCTTGTACGTGACAGAAATGATGTGTGAATGAGGCCTTACACTCTGCTTTTATCTGGTGACAAACGTCTCTGGCCATGTTTAATAGTTGACCACTACAGGTAACGTTTCCTCACTTCTTACCTACCGGTACTTTTTCCATTTCTTACCTGCTAAATCCCTGGTGATCCACCTTGAAAAGTCCTAGGAAAAAGGATCCTGCAGGTTAATTGAGCAATCCCTTAGGAATCTCTCTATAGAGATCATATTCCATCCTCGCTATGCATTATGACCCACATTTATGACAAGTCGAGTTATTGTAGTCTTGGCTGAGTCACCGATGTATAAGGACATCACAGCCATTAACTGGGTACGATTATAGCACGTTTTATATCCCAGGTTCTGGCTATAACATAGAGATGTGACTTTTTTTACTTGCAATTTTTTGTTGCAACTTTAACTTTTTTTGTATTTTACTAATTTTTAGTGATGAGGGACACGACATGCTCGGTTACTCTTTATTTGAGTTGAGAGGGTCGGACGCTCTGACGGGGTCGACTCGAGTAACGAGTGTAACGTAAATCAATCATTGGTCAGTCCGGCTCTCCACTCACATACACCTGACCAAAAACAGATCATGTCCAGCGGAGGGTGTCAGGATGGTCTCTCTTATTTTGGAGACTTGTGACAGTTTTGGGATCGGTCTCTCATTCCTTTTCAGAGACTTCATATTAAACGTGTTTCTTTCCTTTGGAAGTTTAGGAGTTAATGTCAGTTTCTGTTGCTATCAAGCTAGCTAGTTCTTTGTCCAGGTGTAGCTACTCTGTGATCACTCCCATCCCTTTTATATGGTCACATGGTTCCAGCATCCTTTGCTGGTGATTGAACTTCATTCCTGGCCTGGCTTCCTGAGGAGAAGGAAGTTCTCTGGAGAACCTGATTGTTGCCAAGCCGTCTACTGTCAAGGAGCGTGGTAGCAGGCGTGAAGTTGTTTTTGTCATCCTCCTGTCTGTCTCCCCTTCCCTCTTGTTGTATTATTGCAGTGGTTGGGTTCCCTATTGAGGGTTAACATCAGGGCCAGCGAGGGACTAGGTATCCTGTTCGGCGACAGGTTGAAAGAACTTGTATAGGAATGGTAGGGAGATTAGGGCACAGGTGCAGGTGAGTGCAGGAGGTCACCTCTTCCTTGTTCCTTATGAGCAGGACTCCCTGTTAAATTTGTTTCCCTGTCTGTTGTTTCGTGTTGTGCATCAGACATGATTGGTCCGTGCGCCCCCTTAGTCCAGCGTGACAGAGGGTGGGCATTTTTGTTTTTTTTACACACAGCGTCTGGACACATTGTTTGTACCTGCAGTGAAGGTCATTCAGAGACTCTCACTGGGGCGCTGGACCTCATCAATCACGGGCTCTTTGTGTCGCATCGTTCTGAATGACACTTTGGAGCACCCGCGATACTTGGCCAAGTACTGAGCGTACCCGAGCACCCCGATGCTCAATCGAGTATCAAGTACAGACGAGCGCATGCTCTCATCACCCCTAATTTATCATAACATCTCAATTTTGTCTCAATATTTCCATATGTGAACATCATTTCTCCTTTTCTCATCTGCACATTGTACAGTTCACCATAGACATAAAATATATATCTGGATTACTTACGAGCGGCGGGGTCGAAGGTTCCTCCCTTTTGTTGATCCTGGGAAAAGGAACCCCAGAAACCCTTTACTGAGAAACATTGGTACCAAATCACAAGAAACTAGCTGTAAAATGATCTCAAGGTGGTATAGAGTTCCCCAGGTCCTGTATAAGCGGTTTCCCGAGGTCTCGAACCTTTGCTGGCGTCGCAACAGTGAGGTTGGATCAATGACGCACATGTGGTGGTCATGCCCAGTTCTTCAACCCTTTTGGAAGAGAGTTCTCAGGGTAATTGCCGAGGTCACCGGGATAACCCTGACTCCATACCCCAGAAGCGATTCTATTCTACATGACTCCTATCCCGAAACCTGTTTGCAAAATATCCCTCCTGAGACATCTACTCCAACCAGCTAAGACAATTATCCCCAGATTGTGGAGACAGACTCCAACACTAGAGGACAGTCACAGGTTTAATGAAACAGCCTTAACCCGACGCATGGAAACCCTGACCCAAAAAGAACGAGAAGACCCGGCTCGGAGATGGTTCCACTGGGACTCTTGTCTTAATTCACCCCTCTTCAATGAGATAACATTGTACGGAAGGTGGGATCCTGCCTTTTTTCCTTTCGACTTTTCTTTGTCTGGAACTTCCCCTTCTCTGTTCTTTTTCTTCTTTCTTTCTTTCTTTCTTTCTTTCTTTCTTTCTTTCTTTCTTTCTTTCTTTCTTTCTTTCTTTCTTCTTCTTATATCCCTTCTTTTCCTACTTGGTAATTATTTGTAAGGTGATAATAAACATACCACTCTTACCTAAAATATATACAGTACAGACCAAAAGTTTGGACACACCTTCTCATTCAAAGAGTTTTCTGTATTTTCATGACTATGAAAATTGTAGATTCACACTGAAGGCATCAAAACTATGAATTATCACATGTGGAATTATATACTGAACAAAAAAGTGTGAAACAACTGAAAATCCAGTCTCTTCAAATCTTTTTTTAATTCTTTGTACTTGACGCTGAGACACATTAAAGGTGCCAGCCACCTCTGCAGTGGATCTGGTCTTCAGTCTCTTGCTAATCAAGGCTTTGGTGGCAGGGTGGATGGACGCTGGAAAAGTGGCAGAAGGTGGATTTCTCTGATGAATATTCAGTAGAATTACACCACAGCTGCCACAAATACCGCAGGAGACCTACTGGAGCCCGTATGGATCCAAAATACACCCAGAAAACAGTTATATTTGGTGGTGGAAAGATCATGATCTGGGGTTACATTCAGTGTGAGGGTGTTAGAAACATTTGCAAGGTGGAAGGCACTATCAATAGCCTAAAATATCAAGAAGTATTACCTACCTCTTATATTCCAAATCATAAGAGGGGTCAAATTCTGCAGCAGGACGGTTCTCCATCTCATATATCCATCTCTACAACAAAGTTCCTCCAGGAAAAAAAGATCAAGGTGCTCAAGGACTGCCCAGCCCAGTCACCAGACATGAACATCATTGCGCATGTTTGGGGCAGGATGAAAGAGGAAGCTTGGAAGACAAAACCAAAGAATCTAGATGAACTCTGGGAGGCATGTAAGACTGCATTCTTTGCTACTCCTGATGACTTCATTAATAAATTGTATGAATCATTGTTGAACCACATGGATGCTGTCCTTCAAGCTCATGGAAGTTACACAAAATAATAAATATGACTCTAATAGCACCACAACTTCATTCACCAATGTTATGCAACATATATTTGTATTTTAAGTTAATTATTTGTTTGAATATCACATTACTTTCTGTGGGCGACAAAACTTTTGACTTGCCAAAATCTCACCATTTTGTGCTCATTAAATGATCAATATTTCATCAT
The DNA here is from genome assembly GCA_033576535.1 of Allobates femoralis. Lineage (NCBI taxonomy): Eukaryota > Metazoa > Chordata > Amphibia > Anura > Aromobatidae > Allobates > Allobates femoralis. Next base: position 31,472,232 of record JARQOC010000003.1, read on the forward strand.
TGATGCCAATTTATTTTCTTAACCTAAACCACATTTCGGAGGGTTTCGGCTGTCAGAAGAGTAATTTATACATCGAATGGATGAATTTAACGTCAGGTTATAACCTTTTATTTACATAACATGGATAAGCGACATAACTTCTGTCAGGGACTGTATACTAAATAGGGGATTCACATAACACTGCACGACTGGTCATCAGCCGAGATCTGTACAAGATAAAATCTATTAAGTGTATGGAGGGTGTAGAAAGATGGCACAAGAGGCCAGATTTGGCAAAGGGCAGAATGGGAATAGTTAGACAGATGAGGTGAGGTGATAGGCCAATCTAAAGAGATGCATTTTTAGGGCTTGTTTAAAACAATGGGTATTGGGAATTAATTGAATTGTTCTTGGTAATCTGTTCCAGAGAATTGGTGCAGCTCGTGAGAAGTCTTGGAGATGGGAGTGGGAGGTTCGGATTTTAGCTGATATCAGTCTTAGGTCACTTGTGGAATGGAGGGCACATGTAGGGCGATAGACAAAGATTAAGGGGGAGATGTAGGGCGGTGCAGAACTGTGGAGAGGATTGGTAGGTGATAGACAGATGAGGGAGGAGATGTAGGGTGGTGCAGAACTGTGGAGAGGATGAGTAGGTGAAAGACACAGATAAGGGAAGAGATGTAGGGTTGTGCAGAACTGTGGAGAGGACGGGGTGGGTGATAGACAGAGATGAGGGAGGAGATGTAGGGTGGTGCAGAACTGTGGAGAGGACGGGGTGGGTGATAGACAGAGATGAGGGAGGAGATGTAGGGTGGTGCAGAACTGTGGAGAGGACGGGGTGGTTGATAGACAGAGATGAGGGAGGAGATGTAGGGTGGTGCAGAACTGTGGAGAGGACGGGGTGGGTGATAGAGATGAGGGAGGAGATGTAGGGTGGTGCAGAACTGTGGAGAGGACGGGGTGGTTGATAGATAGAGATGAGGGAGGAGATGTATGGTGATGCAGAACTGTGGAGAGCTTTGTGGGTCAGAGTGATAATTTTATATTGTATTCTGCAGCAGATGGATAACCAGTGCAATGACTTGCACTGGAAAGAGGCATCGGTGTAGCAGTTGGACAGGAATATGATCCTGGCTGCAGCATTCAGGATGGATTAGAGACGAGAAAGTTTAGTAAGAGGGAGACCGATTAGTAGAGAATTGGAATAATTCAGATGAGAATGAATGAATGGCGATAATTAGAGTTTTTACAGAGTCAATGGTAAGAAAAGGTCAAGTTCTAGAGATGCATTTGAGGTGTAGGTGACACGATCGAGTGAGTGATCGGATGTGGGGAGTGAAGGAGAGATCTGGGTCACATATAACCCCAAGACAGCGGGCGACTGCTGAGGAGTAATGGTAGAACCACACACAGAAAGGGCAATGTTGGGTTTAGGAAGATTAAAAGAGGGAGGAAACACGAGAAATTTTTGACAGATTTGGTTTATGGTATAGGAGGACATGATGTTGGAGACAGCAGACAATGTTTGTGCCCCTACTGAGCCCTGAGGATCCTCCATTCTGTTCCCCCATTTGATACCAAGTCAAAAGGAATTTCACAGTGCAATCTCATTCCTTTCCTATTTGCTCTCCATAGATCCTCAGAATCCCCCAAATCCTCATGGTTAAGTTCTGTCTCCGATCACCTTGTCGAGCTGTGGAACCTCTATAAAAGTTTTGTAGATGTTTTTTGTTTCTTTGTGTCATCATTAACGCTTCCAAACAATTTCAGAAACTTCTCCCTTCAAAGTGAAATATCTTTTCGTTCCGGCTCCTCCAGTCGCCGCTCAGATGAATGAAGCGCGGCTGAAATTGCTTCTCACGAGCTCTCCCATGAATGAGCAGATGAAATGATCTCTCTATTAAAGGATGGTCTGAAGGACAATTTCTTTCTGATGTACTAGTCAAACCCATAAATTGAGGTGCTGATCTCATTCTGAACAAAGCACAGGATATTTCCAGGATTTATAAAGTCCCTCAGGCTTCATTTAATAGAAGGGGGAGAGGCGCATCAATCGCGGAGATAAGAGGACATTGTGTTTCGGTAAGCTCGAAGACTCCAAATTAAAGTCTCCCTATAACCATAAGATTTGAATTTTTAGGATGCATTTAGTATTTAATGCAAAGAAAGATAGTAATAGGCATGAAAGGCAAACGTCTGCTTCCAAACTGGGTATTTAGTTGCTACTCAGCCATTTCTAAAGCAGAACTATTGTTGGGTAGGATAACTGGCAACCGATAGCGCCTTCCTAACAGCTCGAATTGTTTTCCACCCTTGTGATGAATTTTCAGCCTATGCAGAGTCAACATAATAACCAGACAAACTGGGCAGATGTGTGGGCCCATTGGGTTCTATGGTGAGATGAGTGGGCCCATTGGGTTCTATGGTGAGATGAGTGGCCCCATTGGGTTCTATGGTAAGATGAGTGGGCCCATTGAGTTCTATGGTGAGATGAGTGGGCCTATTGGGTTCTCTGGTGAGATGAGTGGGCCTACTGGGTTCTATGGTGAGATGAGTGGGCCTATTGGGTTATATGGTGAGATGAGTGGGCCTATTGCGTTTTATGGTGAGATGAGTGGGCCCAATGGGTTCTATGGGGAGGTAAGTAGGCCTATTGGGTTCTATGGTGAGATGAGTGGGCCCATTGGGTTCTATGGTGAGATTAGTGGGCTCATTGGGTTATATGGTGAGATGAGTGGGCCCATTGGGTTTTATGGTGAGATGAGTGGGCCCATTGGGTATTATGTTGAGATAAGTAGGCCTATTGGGTTCTATTGTGAGATGAGTGGGCTCATTGGGTTATATGGTGACATGAGTGGGCCCATTGGGTTTTATGTTGAGATAAGTGGGCCCATTGGGTTTTATGGTGATATAAGTGGGCCCATTGGGTTCTATGGTGAGATGAGTGGGCCCATTGGGTTCTATGGTGAGATAAGTGAGCCCATTGGGTTCTATAGTAAGATGAGTGAGCCCATTGGGTTATATGGTGAGATGAGTGAGCCCATTGGGTTCTATGGTGAGATGAGTAGGTCCATTGGCTTCTATGGTGAGATAAGTGGACCTATTAGGTTCTACGGTGAGATGAGTGGGCCCAATGGTTTCTATGGTGACAACGGTGGACTGATCCTTTCGCATTAGGCTAGTGCCACATGGCTAATGGCCCAAAATGGCTCACAGACTAGACATGAGTCAGTTGCCTCACAGGATGATCGGCGATTGCTACACGGGAGCCCTACAAGCCTCCTGCTATCTGCTGGTATCCTTGACTTGTCTTTTGATTATCCAGCCTGACACATATGACAATGGTAGGTAGAGGTTTACAAGAGCTACTGTCCAGTGGGTATGGGGTACTGATCTGCCTGATGAACCAGGGTTCTGCAAATATATTTGATAATCTCTATCACAGACATTTCATCAATAAGAGCTTTTGTGTTCAAGACTTGCAAAAAATAAAACAGAAATCCCACTTGGGTCAGATGCTCACTTGTCTTTGGAGACCCATTAAGACAAAAGTGAATTGACCATTATACAGTGCCTTATGGCTGTAGCTGAAGAAGAACCATGGATTCTTCATTAGCTAGAACACTCTTTAAATTTTAACTACATATAACCTGCTATATACAATGTAAGCCTATTGGGCTTATCTATCTGGGCAACTGTCAAACCGGGATAAACGATTACCAGTGTGCAGCGCAATACAAAGGGTAACAATGGTAAGGGGAGGGAACCCTTAGACATAGGGGAGGGGAGACAGGACACAAATGACACTAACCTGTGCCTAAACCCTAAGCTCCATAAGGTCCCTGTATGGGTCTGCCCCCCCATCACCGTCATATATCTATTGCCTCTCTATCCCTCCACTCACCCTGGAGAATGAAATGGCCAATGAGCACCGCTGCTGTAATCAGACACAAGAGAAGAAGGATAGAGAGTGGGAAATAGGCAACAAAAGCATATGACTCCAACACCATGATTGCAGCAAAGCACCATAGCAAGGCGGTATCTTGGTGATCTGGTCTGTCACCATGAATGAAAAACAAACCCAAAAACGTCTTAAAGACCAAATTATTACCATAAATTATTCTTACACCCCAAGCTGCAGGGCTGACCTCTTCTCGTCCTTCCACTCCCGGGGCTTGCGTTCTGTCTGCAGAGCCCTCAGGCGCGCGCTCAGGAGGTGCGCACCGCTTAACAGATAAATTTAAAGGTCTAGCGCACCTGTTCCTAATTTCGCCCTCCAACCTATCGGTGGAGGGCTACATCTATTTAAAGCACCTTCCCTTTCCAGCTGGAGCCTAAGCAACACTGCCTGTCCATAGTTGTGTTGCTTTCCCTCAGGTCTCTGTCTCTATCCCTGCCAAAGGCTGGCTTCACATCATGATTTTTGCACATCTGTGGCGATCCTTGAATTTCAAGCCTGATGTAATGTGGATGCCAAGGTCCAGGCTGAAAGGAGAAGTTAAAGGGTATAATATAGAGCCATAACCAGCGGAAGTGAGGAAAGCTGTGATCCCAGTGATGCCCAACTACCAGACAATGAAAGTTAGAGATCAGTGAGGTAGTGAGGGTGTGTGTGTGTGGAGAGCTGCCTTGTTGAGATCTTCAGTTGTCAGCAGCGGGAAGAAAGCTGAAGTACTTTCCTGTAAGCCTGATGTACTGTGGATGCCAAGGTCCAGGCTGAAAGGAGAAGTTAAAGGGCATAGTATAGAGCCATAACCAGCGGAAGTGAGCGATGCTGTGATCCCAGTGATGCCCAACTGCCAGACAACGAAAGTTAGAGATCAGTGAGGTAGTGAGGGTGTGTGTGTGTGTGGAGAGCTGCCTTGTTGAGATCTTCAGTTGTCAGCAGTGGGAAGAAAGCTGAAGTACTTTCCTGTAAGCCTGATGTACTGTGGATGCCAAGGTCCAGGCTGAAAGGAGACGTTAAAGGGCATAGTATAGAGCCATAACCAGCGGAAATGAGCGATGCTGTGATCCCAGTGATGCCCAACTGCCAGACAACGAAAGTTAGAGATCAGTGAGGTAGTGAGGGTGTGTGTGTGGAGAGCTGCCTTGTTGAGATCTTCAGTTGTCAGCAGTGGGAAGAAAGCTGAAGTACTTTCCTGTAAGCCTGATGTACTGTGGATGCCAAGGTCCAGGCTGAAAGGAGACGTTAAAGGGCATAGTATAGAGCCATAACCAGCGGAAATGAGCGATGCTGTGATCCCAGTGATGCCCAACTGCCAGACAACGAAAGTTAGAGATCAGTGAGGTAGTGAGGGTGTGTGTGTGTGGAGAGCTGCCTTGATGAGATCTTCAGTTGTCAGCAGTGGGAAGAAAGCTGAAGTACTTTCCTGTAAGCCTGATGTACTGTGGATGCCAAGGTGCAGGCTGAAAGGAGAAGTTAAAGGGCATAGTATAGAGCCATAACCAGTGGAAGTGAGGAAAGCTGTGACACACTGCTGGAAAGAGAGTTGAGTTCACCACACCATGAGACTTTGACTGTGTACTTAATAACTGGGAGCGTGGTCATACCACCGCTATCGTAAACTGCTCCAGTAAATGTGAGCTTTATTGTGTTGCACCTGAAGTCTGGACTTTACTTTTTGAGAGCGGGTGCCCCCAATCCACAACTTTTACCCCTTCTCATTCTGCTGAGTATGGCCACCGTGACAGTCTGCTGAGAGACCACCATGAGAGTTGGCTATCGTGACACCTGGCTCAGTGCAGGCCAACCCAAACATTTGTACCAACCTGGACATATTCCTCAGTTTATGTATAACTACATACAAATGGAAGATGGATGCCTAACTCCATATCTAGGGAGATACATTACTTATGACTGGCCTCAAAGCCAAGACGCAACGTGTTTGAGCATTGTGATGGCAGCCATACACGTAAAGTTATGGCTGAACTGAAATTTTAACAACTTTATGAAAGTTTATGACATGTTTACCGATTTTCTTGTCAACTTTAGAGATAGCACTTAGAAATAATGGCAGCAAGGACAATTATCTAATGTATTGGTGGCCAGGGACCATCTCAAGGTTTGGATCTTCGGGGACTTAGCGGAAAAAACCATTGGAATTCATGAAATTTCCTAAACATGGTTTACAATGGATAATTTCCGAAAAGGACAAGAAATCATTGGAGGGATTAGCAGTGATACACTATAGAATAATGTCATCTATATGCTAATTGCATTTCTTTATGACGGTTTCGATGAGTCAATGTTGATTTGGTGATTGTCCGCGCAACATTTATATTCAAAAGAAAACACTTGAGCGGATTCTCTGAGGGGAGAAGAGGAAAAATCATTAGTAGAAGCTGCAAAACAGCAAGTTCACAAGGTGGCTGCAGACAAGACAAAGGCTTCAAAGTCAAGAATGCAGAAAGAAGTCGCATAACAAAAATCAAAATAGTGCCCCCCTGCAATGTGCTGGTTCATTCCATTGCCCCCCAACCATGGCACTCTAGTGGACAGCTTTTGAAAACTGGTTTAAGGGAAATTTTAGATGTGATGTTTGTGGAAACACGAGGGTCAGGGGCGGGTGTCACATGGGAAGGGAAAACGGGTAGCAAGATGGAGAAGACTGGGCTCTGAAGGTGAGGAGGTCTGAGTCACCAGCCTAGCCCTATACTCCTAACAAGCCCTATGCTAAGAGCCCCTACCTCCACCCATGGACCAGGAAAACAATGCAACACCCATTAGTGTTATTGTTTATGCATGTTGCGCTCCATGTGAGCTGTGGTGGGTTTAAGAAGATGTGGAAGAAAATGAAAGCCAAATAGGTTCAATCGGGGGAACCAGGCAAGAGTGAGGACCAAGGGGAGGTAAGTATAAGAGTTTATTGAAGTTTGCAAACCCTTTTTGGTCTTATGAATCAAGAAACATGACCATTTACCTGGAATCAAACAAATTAAACTAAATTTTTTGGGGAAAACAGATTAGTTTAGAACAAATTCGCTCATCTCCAGTCACTGGCTCTTTTCCAATCAGTGGTGACAAGCTCAGACTACAGTTTTAAGATCTATAGATCACTTATAAATCAATAAAATCATATCTGCTCCTCAGCTCTCACCCCTCCCCTAGAGGGCAGTGAAATTTAGTGATGCTGCAGCAGAGATCGGGAGGTGGCTGCCCCCTCATACTTCTGTATAAACAGGGGGCATGTCAGGTTGCATGGCCACCGTCCCCATGATCACACTACAGTCCTGTCCCTGATAATGAAACCTTGTGGTATATACCATGTCTAACAGATGCTGCAGAGACATCTGAATGCTTTGCTGAGACTGAGGAGACAGTGAAGATCCATAGAAAGTTTCAGGGGACAGGATTGTGGTGTGACCATGGGGCCAGCGGCCATGCCACCTGCCCATACAAAAGTGTGAGGGGGCAGGAATGTAAGATGATCCTGGAGCCCCCAGGCTTCTTGCCCCTGACACACCTCCTGCTCTCTGCAGAAGCTTCGCTGAATTTCTCTGTCCCCTAAAGGAGGAGGAGAGCTGAGGAGCAGATATGATTTTATTGATTTATAAGTGATCTATAGATCCTAGAACTGTAGAGTCCAGCTCCGCTTCATCATGTAGGAGGGTAGGGACTGTACAAAAAAGTTCTCCTTTAAGGGGCTGTATTGAGCGGCCACTGTATTACCCACTTATAGGCATCACATTAATGCGAGTATTCAATGTTCGGATGTAATTGGTTGAACCTTAGAATGTGTTATTTAGCTATAGTGCCACCAAAAGGAAAACGAGGAAATACTTAGCTTTCAGTGCTGCCTGTCTTACAGATGGATATACCGGGTCCTCCATGGTACATTTTGTCTGCTCTCTGATGTAATTTATTAATCCATGTGAGGTCCTATCAGACTTTTTCAGCATGGATGGATAGTAAAGTCAATTTTATTATACACAAGGGGGAAGGGGATGTACCAGAATGTCTCTTTGAGCCTGTTGAAACAGACCATAATGCAGGCTACATTACCATTGAATGTACCTGCTGGTTAATGGGGTTTGGTGTGTTTTTATTTCCTTAACTAGGGGGTTGGAAGGAGAATATAAGAAGACTCGTGTTTGGGGGAGGTCAGTTGGTGTTGTGATTTGGAAGCCAGAGAATCAGAGCTAAGGCCGATCCTGAAACCCATGGATGGAATATAGAACTTGGAACTTTATTCATGTGTGATGGTTGTGAGATCTTCCTTCTGGATTTTAGAAATTAACCTAAGGACTATTTTGCCAGCTGGTTTCCAATATTATGGTCTGGGGGCATTGCATTGTGGTCATCTACCTGAAGTTGCTGAAATACCCTGTACGGATACAAATGAGACTTGGTGCATCGTTAACCTGCCTAGGTGATTATTACAACCCACAACTTCAGACCTTCACAGTACAAAGTAAGTACTCCTCTCTATTAGGTTGGAAATCCCTTTAAATCAGCACATTGGTTAAAAGAAATTCTCTGGTCTAAATCCATAAGTCTTCAGTGAATCAGAGCCAGGAATGGCGGTCATGAGGCCGCGAGCATGTATAAGACATATTCCCGGACAGAATCCTACTTGATGTGTCCCTTACTCAATACATTTACATTGAGTGAAGTCATGCCCCACTAGTCAGATTTTGGCCTGGAATATGCATATCATATGCTCGCAGCCACTGTTCCCGGCTTTGACACTGGGGAATCCTCCCAATGCTCAGTGTGTTTGATGAGAGAATTCACAAGTCTGCAGTCATATCAAGTGAAATACAGAGTGACTGCAGACTTATGGATTTAGGCTGGACAGCCCCTTTAAATGGAACCTGTCACCTAATTTGAAGCCCCTACACTATCTCTAGGTCTTTGGAGTCCATTGAAACTGAGATAAATCTTATTCAAGCTAAGCTGAATATAGAACTGTCTGGAGAGGCACTGGCAAAATTAAATGGTGACCTAGAGAATAGCTTTCTAAAATGGGAAAAGGAGATACTAACTACAAAAACTAAAAAATATAAAAGGGATGTGTCAGACTATAAAAACCATACGGTGTATAGATGGAAAAGTGGGAGAAAAAAGCCGCATGGCTCACCTAAGAATACGCCGAAAAGTCCACCCAAAATTCCATCTAAGGATCCTCCAGTAGAACCACCGATGAGTCCAAGCTCCATATCCTCATTATCATCACTAGATGAACCGCAAGGAGGCAGTAAAAATTGGCCACCTTTACCAAGAGAGGACTTTAATGTGGGTAAAGAGAAAGGCAAACGAAGTATAACCCCTCCAGAACCACAGGGCAAGAAGAGCCGGGGCAGCAACTTGCAGGTAGTCAATCTTTCCTCACATGTGCTTACACCGCACCAATTGGAAGTGCTGAGGTTGGGGTTATCTTTTGTACCTGTGAATAATTTTGATTTTTTTATAGCTTTAAAAGATCTGCATCTCTTTACCCGCAAGTTAATCCTCAAAAAACTTCACCAAAAAGGAGAAAAAATAGATGTTGACATGAAAGGAGAGGAGCAGGACGTCATTGGGATCTTGGAGGATCTAGAAGAAGGAGAGGAGGACAATGTAGAAGGTAATTCCCATAATTTCCCTAGGTCACTATATCCACGATCAACCACATTCCCCCCTCTGTCCACATGCCCAGAAATAGAGACCTTCCACAGACTAGTGGCACAAGATTTAAAAAAATTGTCTGGTCACCGAGAGGGTGCCGACAATCTATCGTATCATCAAAGAATAGCTGTGGGAGAGCTGAGGGCACTAGAAGATGTAGTTATAAAACCTGCGGACAAAGGGGGGAATGTGGTTATCTGGCCTGTGCAAATGTATGAACGTGAAGCCTTCAAGCAGTTAAAAAACAAAGAAAATTATTCAGGCTTGCCTTACAATCCGCTAAAAAGTTTCATGTCCCAATTATTTGAGATTGTGGATAAGGCATATCAGGATGGTATAATCCCAAAAAAGATATGGGAAGGACTCTTGATAAAGGAACCTATAGTCCCAACCTTCTATCTTCTCCCAAAGATCCACAAAGATCCCCTCAACCCCCCGGGGCGTCCGATTGTGTCCGGGATAGGGGGGCTGTGTGACCCAGTGTGCAGGTTCATCGAGTTTTACCTGCATCCACTTGTGGAAACGCTGCCCTCCTATGTCCGCGACACATCGGACGTCCTGAGGCAAGTTGATGGGATCTTTGTGGATTCTGACACACGTCTAGTCACAGCAGATGTTGAATCTCTATATTCATCAATCTGCCACTGTGATGGACTTAGGGCTGTGGCCTTCTACTTGGAAAGTAGCAGTATGGAAGAATCCCTCAGTGTTTTGATCTTGGATCTCCTAGAATATATCCTGACGCATAATTTTTTCCTCTTTAAAGATCGGTTCTTCCTCCAACAGCGGGGGACAGCAATGGGGGCGGCCTGCGCGCCCTCCTACGCAAATCTCTTTCTCGGCTACTGGGAGAGAGAGATTTTCGGGGAGGGCGCCCGGGCCGCCACCCAGGTGCTTTCATGGATGAGGTACATCGATGATGTGTTGATGTTGTGGAAAGGAACAATATCCCAATTGGAGACCTTTTTGGGATATTTAAATTCTAATGAATATAATATAAGATTAACTTACACACATCACACATCATCGGTGGACTTTTTAGATATTAAACTCTACATCCACCCCGACGGATCTATACAAACTGATATGTACAGAAAAGTTACATCAGTAAACGCATTACTGCACGCTTCCTCGGCTCACACTCCAGCAACGATCTCGGCGATCCCAGTAGGTCAATACCTAAGAGCCAGAAGAGTATGTTCAACGGATATTTTCTTTGAGGGACAGGCTAAGGATCTAAGAGATCGTTTTCTGGCGAGGGGCTACAGCAAGCGTTGCATTAAGCGGGGGTACACAGAGGCCCGGAGGAGGGATAGAAATACCCTTCTGTTGGGGAGTGACCGACAAAAAGAGAGGAGGGGAAATCAAGGAAGCCAGATGGTTCGTTTCATAACAACCTACAATGATAAGTGGAACAGGATTAGGGGGATCCTAGGGAGACACTGGGGGATTCTGAAACTAGTACCTGGTTTAAGTGACGTCATCACGGAAAAACCACTGCTAACTGCGAGAAGGAGTAACAGCCTAAAAGACATGTTGGTACATAGTCATTATGCGAGGGAATCAAAACCAGTAGTGAGTGGGGTGAGGAGAACGCTGGGATTCTATCCATGTGGCTCATGTCTGGCGTGTCGTAATACGGAAAGGACTAGGACTTTTAGAGCAGCCAATAGTGATCGGCTGTATGATATTCGACACTACCTGACATGTACCACAAAGAATGTGATATACCACGCCACATGTCCCTGTGGTTTGATTTACATTGGCCTTACCTCTCGAGAGTTTCGTGTTAGGGTAAGGGAGCACATTAGGGACATAGAGGCGGCTAAAAAGATGGAACCTAGCGATCCTAAGTTAAAAACCCTACCCCGCCATTTTAAATCTAAACATGGCTGTGACCCAACTAATTTAAAATTTAAAGCTATAGACGTGTGTCATTTGGGAGCGAGAGGGGGAGACTACAAAAAAGCTCTTGCAAGGAGGGAATGCCAATGGATAGTCCGTCTGGGGACACAGTCCCCAGATGGCCTGAATGAAAAACTAAGTTTTGTATCGTATCTCTGACTTTTGAGAGGAATTACTAAGGTCCCTGATAGAAGGGTGTGGATGTGATCTACCTCTAAATTGGAGGAGGATTTATATCCCATCCAAAATAGGGATTCATGTTCTTGTTTTCTGATTGATTGTATATGTATGATCTGAGCCATTGACTATGCTGTGGACCCCCAGTTTTTTCCTGAGGGTTCCTTTTGGTATTTTCTTAATATGGTTTTAACTGTTTTTTATTGTTTGTTCGTGTTTTTAGTTGTTCTGTATCCTCCCCCTCCCCTATTCCACACCCGCACTGTATTATCTGGATGGCACTTCGAGGTGGACCTTAATGGTGGCGCCAGGATACTGCAACCTGCATCGCCCCTAGTGATGGCTATATGAAGGAGGACATCTGAATATATGGATAACGAGAGCGGCATATATGAACACTTTTTCTGTATATGTACAACTCTGTGTGTCTTAAGATGTTATGCCTATATGGTATCCTTGTATAAAAGTTAATATATGAACTCATGTATGGGGTGTATCCGGGTCTTTAAACGATAGTAGGGCTGTACAATATCTACTTAACCCTTACTTCAGGGTCACCAAGTGAGGTCACAACAGTATATTTGTTTACCTGAACTTGTCACCTAATCCGGGTAGTATATATGAGAGAGTAGGGCATTCATGCCCTCTTCTAAAATGGCGTCTGCGGTCCGCGCATGCGCGGTCGGGCTGCCTCGGGCTGCGGTGGAAGGCTTCAGTAACACAGGAAGGAGCGTCAAATGACGCACTTCCTGTGTGTGAAGGCCGGAAGCCGCTGCTCGGGGCGGCGCGGCCGCTCATTTGCGGCGTGGAGCAGCGCGAATTAGAGGCAGGTGGCGAGAGGGGGTGTGGAGGGGTATATAGGGACACAGGAGACATGGTCAAACATGCCCCCTGAGGAAGCATCAGGGAAACGCGTTGGGGCGTCCCCTAGTGGTCATCTCCACCTCTGGTACCGATATGGGTAAGCTGGACTTAATCACCATGTAGCTTTTATAATGTTAAATGGGTTAGCAACAATTCAGTATATGTGTTAGTGGATAACATGGTATTTAACCCTCTGTACCCTGTATACACTAGAAGCTGCAGTTCTTGGCCCTAATTAAACTAAGACGGCACAATGGTTATTGTTGGAAACTGCTACCATAATCAGGTCCTGTAGTTGGAGACAAGAAGACCCTTACCCCTTAGTGTCCTCTGTAATCCAGATCCATATTTAACTTCTTTTTATATGTCTGAGCACTTTATATCTGCAATTTTACCTTTTTGATGAATTAATAAAAGCATCTTTATGAAAAAGCAGCTAAACTTGTGCTCGTAATCATTGGGTTGGAAACTCTCCGTAACCTGAGTCAGTATGTTTAATGTAATATGTGGGAGAGCCCTAAAATCTTGTAATTATCATTCGTGTTTATCCTGGATATATAAAAAAAAAAAAAAACTATCTCTAGCTGTCCCTACACCTTCCTAGCAGCTCCCTATCTATCCCTTTCTTATCTAAAGTGACCCTATTAAACTTGTGTAAATTAAGTATAAACTTACCGCAGTCCCCGTGGTTAGGGGACTGGGTAGGCGTGGCCACGCTTCCACAGCACTCCTCCATGTTGTAATGCACGCCCCGCTGGGCGGCATTATTGTGGGTCCTCTCTGCCCCCATTCTTGGAATCTCCCGCCCTCTCTGTAGTTCTATGCACCGGCCGGACATCACTTCCGGCGCGGTACATTATGGGGCGGGTCACGTGATCGGCCCTAGTGCATTATGGGGCCAATCACGTGATCGGCCCGGCTTCAATAAGCGCAATGCGCATGCGCGGAGCCGGGCCGATCACGTGATCGGCCCCATAATGCACTAGGGCCGATCACGTGACCCGCCCCATAATGTACCGCGTCGGAAGTGACGTCCGGCCGGTGCATAGAACTACAGAGAGGGTGGGAGGTTCCAAGAATGGAGGCAGAGAGGACCCACAATAATGCCGCCCAGCGGGGCGTGCATTACAACATGGAGGAGTGCTGTGGAAGCGTGGCCACGCCTACCCAGTCCCCTAACCACGGGGACTGCGGTAAGTTTATACTTAATTTACACAAGTTTAATAGGGTCACTTTAGATAAGAAAGGGATAGATAGGGAGCTGCTAGGAAGGTGTAGGGACAGCTAGAGATAGTGTAGGGGCTTCAAATTAGGTGACAGGTTCCCTTTAAGGCCATTAATGGGCATACTTCTGACTCTATTGCTGTTATTGTGTTACGATCTTGTAGCAACTCACACAGGAAACTCAGGCCTATTTCGGAATAAACACACCTGACACAACCTGCTCTTGTACAGACTAATGTTCATAGCTGCTTTTGTCCCTTATTGCCCCTGCACATGATGGAATATCCTTAACCACAAGATTAGGAGAGGACAACCGGACCTGGCTTCCTAATTGGCCATCGAGTTTTCCTTGTATGTCTTTAGCAACCGGAGTAAAGAGGAAGAGTATTATAACCCTGAATCAGAAAGGTGTGCAGAGCTAGAAAAGACCTTTGAGTGTAAAAACAAAAAATCATGAAAACAAAGTGAAAAAAGTGCTAAAGAAGAAATATTTTCTAGCTAAAGAAAGCAGAAAGGAGTAGGAAAGATAGAAGAAACAGCAGAGATAGATAACCTAGATGATCACTAACAGAATGTCCCTGCCTGAGGTTACCTGAGTCTGATCAGCTGTATTGTGAACGCTAGGCCCCCACTCCCCACCCCCTTATATCGCGTATTCAGTGTGTGGAGCTTAAGACGGATTTCCCTGACAACCAGCATATGTCAGGTTTAGAAACAGCCTAGTGGGGACATCTTCTGGAAGGTGTAGGAATTTGCTCTGGTAGACAGCGGCAGGGACGCAGAAATGAGGCAGCACATAGGCTTAAAGTCCAAACTTCAGTGTTTTATTCACACTTTAAAACAGCCCGTGGCACAAGGAAAAAAACCACAAATGTATTGCAACCTGGAGAACCACAGGTCTCAGACTCACCCTTGCACAGGACAGGCTTAACTAAGCCTGGTCACCACTAGTGACGTGGTTAGTTGCAGACCATAGGCGACCGCCAGGTGCCTTTCCTAGGGTTGCTTGAGTCTTGTCACAGACCCTTACCGCTGTATAACCAGTCAATGCTGCACATCCAGGCTTACACCAGCCTAGCTCCTCTCTGATGTTTTCCACTAACTCCCTTCTCCAGGTCTGATTGCTCCACCTGATCCTGACCCACCCTGACTTGGAAAACCTGGAGCTTTAGGGAAAATCGAGGCCACATTTTACCATGCTGGGAGCAATATACAGTGTTGGCCAAAAGTATTGACACCCCTGCAATTCTGTCAGATAATACTCAGTTTCTTCCTGAAAATGATTGCAATCACAAATTCTTTGCTATTATTATCTTCATTTAATTTGTCTTCAATGAAAAAAACACAAAAGAGAATGAGGCAAAAAGCAAAACATTGATCATTTCACACAAAACTCCAAAAATGGGGCAGACAAAAGTATTGGCACCCTCAGCCTAATACTTGGTTGCACAACCTTTAGCCAAAATAACTGCGATCAACCGCTTCCGATAACCATCAATGAGTTTCTTACAATGCTCTGCTGGAATTTTAGACCATTCTTCTTTGGCAAACTGCTCCAGGTCCCTGATATTTGAAGGGTGCCTTCTCCAAACTGCCATTTTTAGATCTCTCCACAGGTGTTCTATGGGATTCAGGTCTGGACTCATTGCTGCCACCTTAGAAGCCTCCAGTGCTTTCTCTCAAACCATTTTCTAGTGCTTTTTGAAGTGTGTTTTGGGTCATTGTCCTGCTGGAAGACCCATGACCTCTGAGGGAGACCCAGCTTTCTCACACTGGGCCCTACATTATGCTGCAAAATTTGTTGGTAGTCTTCAGACTTCATAATGCCATGCACACGGTCAAGCAGTCCAGTGCCAGAGGCAGCAAAGCAACCCCAAAACATCAGAGAACCTCCGCCATGTTTGACTGTAGGGACCGTGTTCTTTTCTTTGCCTTTGATGCCTTTGCCCATAAAGCTCTACTTTTGTCTCATCTGACCAGAGAACATTCTTCCAAAACGTTTTAGGCTTTCTCAGGTAAGTTTTGGCAAACTCCAGCCTGGCTTTTTTATGTCTCGGGGTAAGAAGTGGGGTCTTCCTGGGTCTCCTACCATACAGTCCCTTTTCATTCAGACGCCGACGGATAGTACAGATTGACACTGTTGTACCCTCGGACTGCAGGGCAGCTTGAACTTGTTTGGATGTTAGTCGAGGTTCTTAATCCACCATCTGCACAATCTTGCATTGAAATCTCTCATCAATGTTTCTTTTCCGTCCACATCTAGGGAGGTTAGCCACAGTGCCATGGGCTTTAAACTTCTTCATGACACTGCGCACGGTAGACACAGGAACATTCAGGTCTTTGGAGATGGACTTGTAGCCTTGAGATTGCTCATGCTTCCTCACAATTTAGTTTCTAGTCCTCAGACAGTTCTTTGGTCTTCTTTCTTTTCTCCATGCTCAATGTGGTACACACAAGGACACAGGACAGAGGTTGAGTCAACTTTAATCCATGTCAACTGGCTGCAAGTGTGATTTAGTTATTGCCAACACCTGTTAGGTGCCACAGGTAAGTTACAGGTGCTGTTACTTACACAAATTAGAGAAGCATCACATGATTTTTCTAACAGTGACAATACTTTTGTCCACCCCCTTTTTTATGTTTGGTGGAATCAGATCCAATTTGGCTTTAGGACAATTCTTTTTGTAAATGAAGATAATAATACCAAAGAATTTGTGATTGCAATCATTTTCAGGAAGAAATTGAGTATTATCTGACAGAATCTCAGGGGTGTCAATACTTTTGGCCAACACTGTACCTACCATCCAGCACTAGACCTTTCACTGCACCACAAAGGTTTTTGAAATGTTTTCTTCCAGATTTCCCTTATGAAGTATATTTGAAAGTTTATTATAATCACTTGCTCTACATTATTATTACACTTTAAGGTGATTTTTTTAACTTTCTATTAGTTCCTGCCAACCCATAAAATTGTAGTTTTTTTAACCCGGGTTGAGGCATTAGATATGGACCCAGTAAAGAGATGCGCCTTGTCACTGGCACCTGGGCTCCCCCACTCCCGCCCCCACCATAGTTGATCTTTCCTTTCTGCTAAAGATGTTACTTTTGTACTTTACTTGTACGGTTGTGAAATACCTTAAATAAAGAATATATTAAAAAAAAAATTAAACATTTTTAAAAAGTGGTCTTTTTTATGCTCAAAGTTTCTCCATTTTTAAATGTATTTCCTTAGTAATGTACATCCAAATTGTCATAAAAAAACAGGCCACATATAGCACGTACATCTCAGAATAGCACAAAATTATATCAAATCCATTGTTAAAAGGTGCAAATAAAAAGACGATTAAAGTGTAAATAAAAATAAGTGAAAAAAATTCAAAAACATGACAAAAAGAAAAGCACAAATGCAATAATGAACGGGCTCTATATTTTTCTATGTTTGTATTGTTCAGATACAGATACTTATGTAGTGTGAGCTATCGACCGGCAATATTGTAAATGGCCAAAATTTTCACACAGACGGAGATCTTTTGCGATGTAAAACCTGATAGTTTCGCTGGGACTTGTAGTATCAGGAAACTCATTTAATGTTAAGGGCTGGTTTTACAGGTTAGTCGAAGAGTTGGGTGGGCCTGGCTAACCACATACCTCCCAAGGGTGTATCACATATGTTATAATGTGACTTCCTAGTTATGTGACTGTGATGTTAGCAGACTTCCTTTTTGCACCACATGGAAAACAAGCCATGTGTGAGTGTTGAGCTGACTAGAGCTCCTGTAAGACCAGGAAGCGAGCGTGGCTCATGTGGATCTGGACTTGCATCAAGTACCGATACACAGCGAGTCCAAGGACCTGGTGGTTGATCCCTGTGAGTGACCTCCTGGACGGCGAGACTGGCTGGATCTAGTCTGAACCCTGCTAAAGCTACTGAGCAGGTAAACCCAGAGTGGGACATTGTGTGCTGACTTAGCTCAGCATACAAACTGTGCGGATATATTCACAGTGGAAATGGACTAGAGGTTATTTACGTTTGTGTAAAGCGTGCGGGCGTAACCACTGAAGATAAATGGGTCATATGTTGGATTTGTGTTGTTTACTTTAACAAGTGGTTGTCATGCCTTTATAGAAATTAGTTACTGTCCAGTGATAACAACTTATCCAACAGCGCCATCTGCTGACAATGTTCTCTTACTACATTGGTTACAGTACAATCTAAGTTTGCTCATTAAGGCTACTGTAGTTTCCCATCAGCCCTTGCACTAGCTTCACCCCTTCTTCTTCAGCAGCAGCCATTATAGCCTTGTGGACGCTGACATCCTGGCATGCTGATTCCTGTCTCTGAATTTCAGGCCATCTGTTTGTTTCCCTCTACATAGCACAGTCGGTGAGTTGTTATGATGCCTTTGCTAGAGCTCACCATATTGTATAATGTAGCTGCTCTGTTGTACATGTTTATTACCAAGTAGTTTTCTGCCATTACAGCTATTTGCGTATCGCCATGTTGTGCAATTACACTGCATGTCCTGTAACAAGTGTAATGCTATGTATCTTAGATATGCTGTAGGTTGTACTGAATATAGTTTTACACTGGTCCTATCAATATAAGTTGTAATGGACCCCCTGCGTCCAAGTCAATGCATTGATGGGAAAGAGTTTAGCTGTCTGTCAACTCGTTCTTCTTAAGTACAGAGCGAGAGTGTCAGAACAGTGGTTTATGTGTGACAATAAAACGGAATGCACTTATGTATATAGAAACTGGCTGTGTTTCCAAATTGTGCAGCTAATTGAGTGCACCCCAATACGTTCAGCGAGCGCTGCATCACAGTTGGTTAAAGAATATATATACAGAATTCATAAAAGAAATGAAATTGCAAATAAATCACATCATTCTGTGATGACCGGAGACGGACGACGTCTGAATATCTGACACTTTACATAGAAATGTCTCCATTCGGCATCTCAAGGCTGTTTATTATGATTGCAGAGAGGAGCACGACTCCGCGCTCAGCGTCTCTCCAAGGGCGCAGCGTTATTATACAGGAATCCACATGTGCAGCATTGTAATAGGAAAAGCAACAAAGGCAGAACACAGTCACTATCCTAAACACCTCGCCCCCACATTGCAGAGACATGGGAATAGCAATGGATCTGGCGATCGTGTGATCGAGGGGGGTCTGCCCGGCTCCGACTGAGACTTCAGCCACGATGGTGGGATCCTATAACCAGATCTCCTAGATAAAGGGAAAACCTGAACAAAACAAATAAATGCAGATTCTGACACATTTTTACATTTTTTTGGAAATTCTTTATTTTTGCTTTTAGATATAAGACATTACAGAGTAACCCATATTTCACCTTACCCCCCCCCGAGCAGCTGGGAACCTGCTCACAAGCTTACAAGTTATCAGGAAATATGGGTAGCACAAAAGGTAAAAGATAAAAAATAAAGTGCTCGTCATGTAAGGTCCAGCGATCAGAATAATAATTAGGGACATTGAAATATTGCTGCATGAACCGGTCACCAGCAGTATCTGTGCAAGTACAACTACAAAGTGCTACCAAATGCATAGAAGAGAGAACGGGATAATTGGTTAGATGAGTGTGGGGAGGTGATAGGCCAGTTTAAAGAAATGTGTTGGTAAAACATGTTTAAAACTGTGGATAGTAAGAAGTAATCAGATTTTCTGGGGTAACAAATTCCAGAAAACTGGTGCAGCACAAGAGAAGTCCTGGAGACAGGATTGGGAGGTTTAGATTATAGAGGATGTCAATCTTAGGTTATAAGCAGAATTGTGGCTGTGGGTAGGCTTAAAGTCAGAGATAAAGGAGAAGACGTAAGGCTGTGCAGAACTGTGGAGAAGAAAGATAGATGATAGATAGAGATGAGGGATGAGATGTAGGATGGTGTAGGACTGTGGAGAAGACGGGTAGGTGATAGACAGGTGAAGGAGGAGATGTACTGTACTGCAGAATTGTGGAGAAGACAGGTGGGTGATAGCGAGATATGAGGGAGGAGATGTAGCGAAGTGCAGAACTGTGGAGAGGAGTGATAGAGAGATATGAGGGAGGAGATGAAGCAAACTGCAGAACTGTGGAGAGGATGGGTAGGGGATAGACAGAGATGAGGGAGGAGATGTAGGGCGGTGCAGAAATGTTGAGAAGATGGATAGGGTGATGGACAGAGATGAGGGAGGAGATGTCGGGTGGTGCAGAACTGTTGAGAAGATGGATAGGGTGATGGACAGAGATGAGGGAGGAGATGTCGGGTGGTGCAGAACTGTGAAGGGGAAGACAGGGTGATAGACAGATGAAGGAGATATAGGTCAGTGCAGAAATGTGGAGGGGACAGGTAGGTTGAACGACAGAGATAAGGGAGGAGATGTAAGCTGGAGCAGAACTGTGGAGAGGACGGGTATGGTGATAGACACGAGGGAAGAGATGTATGGTGGTGCAGAACTGTGGAGAGGACGGATAGGGTGAAAGACAGAGATGAGGGAGGAGATTTATGGTGGTGCAGAACTGGGGAAATGACCGGTAGAGTTTTAGACAGAGATGAGAAGATGTAGGGTGGTGCAGAACTACAGAGAGGACAGGTAGGTGATAGCCTGAGATGAGGGAGGAGATGTAGGGAGATGCAGTACTGTGGAGAGGATGGATAGGCGATAGACAGAGATGAGAAGATGTAGGGCGGTGCAGAGATGTGGCGAGGATGGGTTGTGAGATAGACTGAGATGAGGGAGGAGATGTAGGGTGGTGCAGAACTGTGGAGAGCTTTGTGGATGTGAGCGATTATAGTGTATTCTGTAGCGGATGGGCAGCCAGTGCAATGACTGGCACAGGATAGAGGCATTGGTGTAGACGTTATTCAGAAGTATGACCCTGGCTGCGGCATTTATGGTAGATTGAAAAGTTGAGAATGCAATGAGATGGAGACCCATTAGTTGAGCATTGCAGTAATCCAGACGAGAATGAATAAGGGCGACAGAGTTTTTACAGGCTCGGCAGTAAGAAAACGTTTTATTCTTGAGATGTATTTGAGGTGTAGGTGACACGATCGAGTGAGTGATCGGATGTGGGGAGTGAAGGAGAGATCTGGGGCACATATAACCCCAAGACAGCGGGCGCCTGCTGAGGAGTAATGGTAGAACCACATACAGAAATGGCAATATTGGGTTTAGGAAGGTTAATAGGGAGAACAAACACGAGAAGTTCAGTTTTTGACAGATTCAATTTAAGGTAGAGAGAAGACATGATGTTAGAGACAGCAGAGAGACAATCACTGGTATTGTGTAGTAATGTGGAGGTGATGTCAGGAGAAGAGGTGTATAACTGGGTGTCATCAGCATAGAGGTGGTACTGAGAACCAAATCTACTGATGGTTTGTCCAATAGGGGCAGTGTATAGAGAGAAGATAAGGGACCTAGGACTGAACCCTGAGGAACCCCAACCGTGAGGGGAAGAGGAGCCGGCGAAAGATACAGAGAAGGAGCGGTCCGAGGGGTAGGAGGAGAACCAGGAGATAGCCGTGTCCTTAACCCCGATAGAGCGGAGCATAGAGAGTAGGAGCTGGTGATCCACAGTATGGAAAGCAACAGAGAGATCTAGGAGGATCAACAGAGAGTAGTGACCATTAGATTTAGCTGTTAGTAGATCATTAGAGACTTTAGTGAGGACAGATTGTGTAAGGAGCAGAAATTGGATTATAAAGGATCAAGTATGAGTTTCCCAGGTTCTAATGAATTGATGGATCTCTACTGACTTGTCTATAGATCGGTGACACATTCGTCCCAGACTGCACAGATGATGTCTCACATTCCATCACATATAGAACCATGCAAAAGTCTTGGGCAGGTCTGGAAAGAATTCTGGGTAATAAACAGCCCCAGGCACAAAAACAGGATTTCAGGATGTAAAAAAATCAAAACTATACACAACTCCATCAAGAAAAGAAGAAGTTATGGGTCTAAACTATAGAGACAGAAATGAGGTTTGTACGTAATCCTCCTGACCTGGAGACCACATTATTTATACCGTACAATGAACGCGGTAAAGGGAAATCCCCCAAAAATATCAAACAATGGAGGATTTTTTTTTCATTACAAATCTGTTTTCCAGTACATAATGTGGGGTAGACTGAATGGGGACAATCAAAATTACAACTTGTCTCACAAAGAGGAAAAACAAGCACCAATACTGATAAGTCAGTGTAAAATGAGAACAATTATGGTAAGGAAAAAAGTGAAAAAGAATTAGCTTTATTCTTAAACATTAAGGAGTAGTGATGAGCGGGCTCTACCATGCTCGGGATACTACTGTTCAGGGCTCTACCATGCTCAGGACACTACCATGTTCAGGACACTACCATGCTCAGGACACTACCATGCTCAGGACACTACCATGCTCAGGACACTACCATGCTCAGGACACTACCATGCTCAGGGCACTACCATGGACAGGGCACTACCATGCTCAGGACACTACCATGCTCAGGACACTACCATGCTCAGGACACTACCATGCTCAGGGCACTACCATACTCAGGACACTACCATGCTCAGGGCACTACCATGCTCAGGGCACTACCATGTTCAGGGCACTACCATGCTCGGGATACTACCATGTTCAGGGCTCTACCATGCTCAGGGCATTACCATGCTCAGGACTCTACCATGCTCAGGGCTCTACCATGCTCGGGATACTACCATGCTCGGGATACTACTGTTCAGGGCTCTACCATGCTCGGGATACTACCATGCTCGGGATACTACCATGCTCGGGATACTACCATGCTCGGGATACTACCATGCTCAGGAGACTACCATGCTCAGGGCTCTACCATGCTCGGGATACTACTGTTCAGGGCTCTACCATGCTCAGGACACTACCATGTTCAGGACACTACCATGCTCAGGGCACTACCATGTTCAGGGCACTACCATGCTCGGGATACTACCATGTTCAGGGCTCTACCATGCTCAGGGCATTACCATGCTCAGGACTCTACCATGCTCAGGGCTCTACCATGCTCGGGATACTACCATGCTCGGGATACTACTGTTCAGGGCTCTACCATGCTCGGGATACTACCATGCTTGGGATACTACCATGCTCGGGATACTACCATGCTCGGGATACTACCATGCTCGGGATACTACCATGCTCAGGAGACTACCATGCTCAGGGCTCTACCATGCTCGGGGTGCTACCATTCTCAGAACTCTGTCATGCTCAGGAGACTACCATGCTCCGGGTGCTACAATGATCGGGGCACTACCAAGCGGCGGATTCTAGAGATGTTCTTCAGGTGTAAGTGACAAGAGCGGACGAGAGATTGTGTATAGGAGGTAAAGGAAAGATCGGTGTCAAACATAACACCCAGCACCCAGACAGTGAGCCTGCTGACAAAGCGTTATCGTGAGAGGGAGATGTCAGATTTAGGGGGTTAGCAGAGGGTGGGATCATAAGAAGTTCAGTTTTGGGTTGAGTTTTAGCTAGAGAGCTGACATGATATAGGAATATGCGGTTAGACAGTCATTGGTGTGCTATAGAGTTTGCCAGGGAGGGAGGGGGACCCACATCCATCCCGTGAACCACATAACGTAGCTGGGCATGGGGCCCTGACCAGAATGATGACAATGCAGTTGAGCACCTGGAAAGCTGTGCAAAACCCCCTTAGCAGGATAAGATCTGCGCCTGACACTGTAGGGCCGGTCAGTGTGGAGATGATAAAGTTAAAGGAAGAAACAAATCTGTATTCTGTCCCATCTGTGGTGAAACCATGTTTGGAATATGTCCCCAGTAAAGGGCGAGAAGGTTTTGTGGCGCCTCCGCGGACTGGTCGCCATTAGATGGCGCGGCAGCCAGGATTGGTAAGTCGGTCACCCCAAAACACACATCCAACACACTCCCCAGACTAGGGACTCTATGCCCAGTAACGGGATGGCAGGAGACAAGTGGAGGGTGGGAAGTTAGGACAGAACCCAGTTAGGGGAGGCAACAAAAGGAAACAACACCAAGTTCAGAGAGACCCGTCAGCCAAGGAAAGTGGAGGAGTCAAGTTCAATCAGAAGGAGAGGGGAGAACACCATCATACAGGACTGAGAGGACACGGACCCGGTGGCCTGTGCCACCATGAGGTTTGTCCGGATCCTGGGCTGTAGATTGTGGTGAGACAAAAAGAGTCTAGGTGTGCTCGAATTAGCAGGGACACTGAGGGACTGGACCGGAACCAGAGTGTCGGCTCTGCTGAAGTGGGCAGGAATCTCTATGCTCCAACAACAAACCCCAATGGGGTGTGGGATCTTTATGTCCCGTGACCCAACCTCCGGCACAGTGAAAGCAAGGCCGCCGTATTAGGGCTAGGGGACCCGGCAGGTCGCCCGCTAAAAGCCTGTGGCCGCTGGATCGTAGCTAGCATGCAGACAGACCTAGAGGCCCATGAAAGGAACATGAAAGGGGGTGATTATGATTAGCCATCCCGGCTGCTTAGACCACACCGGAGCCGCCACTGTACTGTCTGTAAATTAACCATCTGCCGAAAAAGTGAGTAAACCAGGTTAAAGCTCAAAGCTGTGTGAGACTGTGATTACTGCGCCTGAGGAGAGAGAGACTGATTTTCCTGAACCGGCAGCAGGAGACTGCCTGACTGTACACTGAACCATACAACCAAATGAGCCCCGCACATCCATAAACTCTACGGTTGACCTGGGGACCCGCTTTCCTGTGGAGAGCTAAACCATCTTCGCTGCTACTCCCATCATCCCCAGAGGTCCTGACTGCAGCTGAGGCTATACCGGCCGCATTCCATGAGTGGCGTCACGACACTCTTATTTTTATTTTATTTTTCTCCATTTTTCCAATTCCCCTTTTTAACTGCTCACCCGACGAGGGGATCACAGACCGGGTCACACCACTGTGACATCCCGCAGTCCCAGACGACGACGAGAGGGCCCGGGTCTGAGTACCCCACGGTCCCCGCCAGGAAGGAATCAGTTTCACTTGTACTGGACTCTTTCTTGGTAACTTGAAACCTGAAACCGCAAAGTGTGAACAGGTCTATGGCCAAAAATGACTTTAGTAGCAGGACATCGTAAGCCTCCCACCTCCACCCATGTCTGTAGCGTGCAGGGTCGAGGACTCGGACCCTCCCGCCCATGATTGCCGCCCCTTGCACCGATACATTAGTTCATCACTATTAAAGAGCGTTTTTTTTAATTGCTAACAACTTGGCTATTAAAACTTGGAAATAATAACTAAGGCTGATATGACATTATAATCTAGATTTTTGACACATTTCACTCAGTATAATATTAGGGTTGTACTGTGCCCCGCTGAAGTTCTCAGTGATCTCAGTACATATCGGAGAAACTCATCCAGTACAAGGTGAGATATAAAGAATGAGGTCCCGTTACCAGGACCGGTGAGGACACTAGGTAGGAGAAGGAGTCATCAGGATCAATATCAAACCTTCCTTATTTATTCTGACCTCTCCGTGTCCTTCATCTTTGATGGCCATTAGTGCGGAGAAGAACCTGAGAGGAGACCTCGAGCTGTCGCTGAGACTCACATCTCGGAACTTCTGACAACTAATTAAGGTATCACCTCTCACCTGCTACTTCATTGTAGTGATGTGACTACCGCGAACTCCGAGGAGCGAGAAGGCAGGAATCGGGATGGAAATAATCTACGAGTTCTAGAAACCTAAATTACCATAAATGACCTGAAGTGTAAGAAGGAATGAAAGATGGGTAATGAGTAAGGTGATCCCCCCCAATGTAATGGTTTATGCTCTAGTTCCGGGAGACCTCATGGACGTCACTGAGATAGGTCCCTCTCAATTAGGCAAAAACCACTATGGCCTCATTTCGTCAACCATCTTTCACAAGAATTCTTGCGTAATAAGTTACAAAATAGTTGCAGATGTGTAAGAGTTTTCTGACGTCTGACATTTTTATGCCAGTACCAACCACCTGTCTCGATAGTGGTATAGAAGATGAGGGAATGACAAGCAGGATGACTATACTGGGCAGGGTATCTGGGTAGCTAGTCTGACCCTGTAGACTGGGGTCCCTAGCTGACCTTGCTCTCAGAGGTACCTCTGAACGTGAGGAGGTCTGGGTCACCGCCCATTCCCTGCTCCTCAACCAGCTCTGGGCTAACAATCCCTCACCTCCACCCACGGCCCAGGATAGCAACAGCAAGTTCCCCAAGATGGCAATCTTCAAGGGTAACAATAGCAGGAAAGTTTCAGCAGACTACAGGAATGTCTTACTGCACACATGGTCAGAGCAGAGTGAAACTCTATAAGAGACACCACTCACGATAGGTGATGTCACAGCCCTCCGACTCACCCCTTCTTCACAACGACCTCTGCACATGTCGAGCCCACTGGGACGGGGTACTCGGTACCGGACCTTGTTTGGTACTGGGGAAGTCACGGGTGGTCCTGGTCCGGACCGTGTCCCGGGCCCTGGCAATGATAAGGGAATATTTACAGGGGATTGTCAGTCGTGACGCCACCCACTATGTGCGGCCAGTAATGGGGGCCGCCGCTGCTGCAGAACCTCCGGGGATGATGGAATGGCAGCGTAGATGGGATAGTTCCAGTGGGTAGAACTGTGTTCCCCGGGGCAGTAAGGGTTAAAGTTTATGGTGTAGTGTGCAGGCTGGGTGCAATTCACTTACTAGCCAGATGTTGCAGAAATCTCTCCTTGGTGCTGGTGCTGACACACTGTGGCTCTGCAGGTGGAGGGGTTGCTGTAATCCTGTATGGAGGGAATGGTATTCAAGCAGATAGAAGCAGACAAGAGAGGCAGATTCAGGGTTCTCCGTGTTTACTTTCAAAGCTCTTCAAATACAGCTCACAGTTCAGTTACAGTTCTTACAAGTCTCAGTTCTTAATACACGGGCTCACTCTCCCTCTCCGGGTTCCCTTTACTCTCTGCAGCCAGGTCTCTGCTCTCTGTGACCCCTCACACTATCTCTGTGTCCTTTCCAGGCTGTTAACTTTCTGTGTTCACTGGGTGTGTGTGACTCCGGACAGTATGGCGGTGACTCTGTGGGTCCTCCTGGTCGTCACTGAGCTGCCTGTCCTTTGGGGTAGGGATCCCAGTTTGGAACTAGAACCCCCCGTCGGTTGTCTGGGGTACCGGATAAATCAACGGCTGCATCTAGAGCCGACGCTCTACTCAGCCCAGCCTCCAGCAGTCCTTCAATATGAGGCTCTACCAGGCTCCTTCCTCTGCGTCTCTCAGTATCATAGGAAGGCTACTCCCCCTGCAGTCGGTCGCTTCAGCTGTAAGTCTAGGGCCCGGGTATCACCGTCCCTCTCTTCCCTTCACACTCCTGGGGGTATTGGCTCCGGATAGGCTTTCTCTCTCCTCCGGCTCACACTGGCTCGGTACAGATTCTGCGTTCCTTACACCCTACTTGCCAGGACGTGTGATTCCTTCTTTCTGCTCAGCTTAGCTCGGCCTGCTGCTGTCTCTTGGCCTGTGCCGTGTTCCTCAGCCTGCTGCTGGTCTGTGTCTTTTCTGCTCGGCTCACTATGGCCTACTGACTCCTTCCTCCTCCCCCTTCACTATTTCTACTGTCAGTCACCTGACTACATGTGTGCCCAAACCACTCCTCTAAATCCACTACCCCTCACTTGCCTAGAGTCTCCAAGCTCAGAGCTGGATGCTGCCCTCTACTGTACGTGGGTTGTGTGGGCTGTGAGGGTGTTGTTGTGCAACTATTGTCCTATCTGCCTGGCTGCAGTTCCCTTTGTGGCCTCCTGAACGCAGGGGCGCCACACTCTCCCGGAGTTAACTAGCGCGTCCCCGCGCTGCCCGTCATGTATCCCCCTGAAAACATTTTTATTTTATAACAACATTAACATTAAGCATTCTTGGTTTCTTCCCATCCAGGAGGCACGATTCTTCAAACGTTACTTTAAGTTAACTATTTACAAGTGCATGGGTATATCTACGTCATTACCCTTCTGGACCTCTGCCGGGTCTAATGCTACAACACATTCACTTTACTTTCAGTATAAAACACATTATAAACATTACTCTCTTGCAAAAAGTATTAAAAACATTCTTCTTCAAAAGCTTCAAAAGTGCAAAAATTCTTCAAAAAGCAGTTCAAAGTTCAAAGTTCACGATTCAAAATTCAAACAGTCACTTGCACTATCTCGCATGTGCAAACTGGTCTTAAAACCAAAGGGGAGCACACTAAGGTGCTCAACTGTTTACAGGAAAGTTCGTACCAAGTCATTGTCCTTGATCTCTAATGTTCAATAAACATATAAAAGACAAACAGGGGAAAGCTAACACTCATTCAGGTATGGGATGGGGACATCAAGGATTACACCTCATTCACACTTACAGTTTCTTTTCTTCAGGAGGCAGAACCTGGGTCTCACTCCTTCTTTCCTTCTTGCTTGATCTTCCATGGGAGTATCTGTGGTTCTCTTCTTCTTGGAAACAATTCAAGTTCTTGCAGCGCTTGGATTAACAGGTAACTCTCCGGAGTTTGCGTAGCTGCATCTGCTGTAGATTTCACTGGAACAGTCTCAATAACAGTTGTAGGATCCGTGTTAACAATTGAGTCCGGTGGTACTACTGGATCAGAATCTTCCAAAGCAGGCATATCATCTTCTGCTGCACTTAAACAAAGTCTATTCACAATTATGCCATACGGGCCTCTTGCTCCTTGTACGAAAACATAGGAGACCCACTCTCCAACCTGCACTTCCCTGTCCGGGTGCTTTTCTGAAAGGTGCGATTCCACATCACGGCGATTAATGAAAATGTCACAGTCTATTCCGGCCTCTTGAGCAAAGGCATAACCCTCCGCAGGTTTGATTTTTACGATTTTGCCCTCATGTCTCTGGGATCTATTTAGGCTTACATCACGCCGGGCGACGGTTTTTAAATACTGCGTACGAGCAATCATCTCCAGCTTCTTCTCTAGCCTTTCTAACTCTTCTTTTTCCCATCTCCTGATGCATCTCCTCAGGTATTCATCACATGTTATTACTTCAGCAGGGCCTACGGGGCCATCGGGATCTCCTACAAAGCCTATCAAGTCATCACTAGTCTTGTCCCGCTCCCACCAGCAGTGGAGCTGCTCCCCTCTCACCTCGGTAGTAGTCGGTGGCAGTATCAGGGGCTGCGGTAACGGCAGATATCCATCAGGTAAGGCTCCTAGTGGGTCGGCTTCTCTTGTCGCTAGGTGCGGTGTAGCTCTGGGCACAGATATGTCCACCAGGGTCGCGGTGCGGCATCCACCCTCGCTCTCCACGCGATCACGGGTGTCTTCAACCCAGTCGGGTTGTATGGACAAAGTCTGATAGGTTTGCTGATGGTGGCTGATGTCAAGCTGGATCTGGGTCCGATGCTCCTCCTGGGCCCGTGTCATCTGCTGGTGTAGCAGCCGCAGCACACCTCGCCGGGTGTCTTGGACGTGGGGACGTTCTCTGCCGCCTTCTGCCATCTCGCTCTGGTCACACAAGGTCTCTCCCTGGCTGGGTTCCTCCACCGGGTCGCTCTGTGGGCCCTCTGGGATCACTTATGGTCTTCCAGGTGCAGCACTGTTCTTGGCGTCCTCCGCTTCTGTCCTCATGTCTCGTAATGGCGACTGCTTCTCTTTCGGTTCTTCATCCAGCCTCTTCCTGATGACGATTTCCGTTTCTTCTCCCGCCAGCTTCTCATTGATAGGAGGGTCTAGGGGCGGAGGCTCTTCTTTCAGAGTGACAGCTGGCTCTCCCGGAGTTAAGGGGAGCCAGGGCGGGTCCTTTTCTTCGCGCCTTGGACCGGGCTGGCCCACGATGGGAGTTTTGGGAACGCCTCCCCTGCACATGGCGCTAGTCCTCTATGGCCGCCATTAAGGTCATATTTTGGCGGGAAAAGTCCAGAACACGTTCTTTAGGCGCACGGGGTCCAATTCTTTTAGACCAGGTAGATCCTGTTCGTGACGCCAGGTTGTCGAGCCCACTGGGACAGGGGTACTCGGTACCGGACCTTGTTTGATACTGGGGAAGTCACGGGTGGTCCTGGTCCGGACCGTGTCCCGGGCCCTGGCAATGATAAGGGAATATTTACAGGGATTGTCAGTCGTGACGCCACCCACTATGTACGGCCAGTAATGGGGGCCGCCGCTGCTGCAGAACCTCCGGGGATAATGGAATGCCAGTGTAGATGGGATAGTTCCAGTGGGTAGAACTGTGTTCCCCGGGGCAGTAAGGGTTAAAGTCTATGGTGTAGTGTGCAGGCTGGGTGCAATTCACTTACTAGCCAGATGTTGCAGAAATCTCTCCTTGGTGCTGGTGCTGACACACTGTGGCTCTGCAGGTGGAGGGGTTGCTGTAATCCTGTATGGAGGGAATGGTATTCAAGCAGATAGAAGCAGACAAGAGAGGCAGATTCAGGTTCTCCGTGTTTACTTTCAAAGCTCTTCAAATACAGCTCACAGTTCAGTTACAGTTCTTACAAGTCTCAGTTCTTAATACACGGGCTCACTCTCCCTCTCCGGGTTCCCTTTACTCTCTGCAGCCAGGTCTCTGCTCTCTGTGACCCCTCACACTATCTCTGTGTCCTTTCCGGGCTGTTAACTTTCTGTGTTCACTGGATGTGTGTGACTCCGGACAGTATGGCGGTGACTCGGGCCCCTGTGGGTCCTCCTGGTCGTCACTGAGCTGCCTGTCCTTTGGGGTAGGGATCCCAGTTTGGAACTAGAACCCCCCCCCGTCGGTTGTCTGGGGTACCGGATAAATCAACGGCCGCATCTAGAGCCGACGCTCTACTCAGCCCAGCCTCCAGCAGTCCTTCAATATGAGGCTCTACCAGGCTCTCTCCCTCTGCGTCTCTCAGTATCATAGGAAGGCTACTCCCCCTGCAGTCGGTCGCTTCAGCTGTAAGTCTAGGGCCCGGGTATCACCGTCCCTCCCTGTCTCCTCACACTCCTGGGGGTATTGGCTCCAGATAGGCTTTCTCTCTCCTCCGGCTCACACTGGCTCGGTACAGATTCTGCGTTCCTTACACCCTACTTGCCAGGACGTGTGATTCCTTCTTTCTGCTCAGCTTAGCTCGGCCTGCTGCTGTCTCTTGGCCTGTGCCGTGTTCCTCAGCCTGCTGCTGGTCTGTGTCTTTTCTGCTCGGCTCACTATGGCCTACTGACTCCTTCCTCCTCCCCCTTCACTATTTCTACTGTCAGTCACCTGACTACGTGTGTGCCCAACTCATTCCTCTGAATCCAGCACCCCTCACTTGCCTAGAGTCTCCAAGCTCAGGGCTGGATGCTGCCCTCTACTGTACGTGGATTGTGTGGGCTGTGAGGGTGTTTTTGTGCAACTATTGTCCTATCTGCCTGGCTGCAGTTCCCTTTGTGGCCTCCTGAACGCTGGGGCGCCACACACACACTTATTAGATGCTTCTATAAGGGATAAGGGAGGAGTAAGGGAGGAGTCTGTTCATTGCTACTAATTTACGTGTGAATTTCCTGAAGAAACAGGAAATTAGAGTCTAAAAAGCCCCAGTGACCAGTGGGAAAATTGCAAGATGTCTTATTTTTAATAAAGATTGTGATATAGAAAATGTTATATATATAAAATGTAAAATCCTGATTTAAATAATAATAATTTTTGGATGACAAAATTCCTTGAATTAATTTTGTGTGTATTTTTTCTGTGAAACCATTTAGCAAAATGCCATCCTTAAAGAATGAATGCATTTGTTTCTAAAACCATCAGCCATATAACTATATGACTTTCATGTAATGAAGGAACGTGGTATGGAAAATGTCTGATCAATTGATCGCTGGACATTTCGAGATCAGGCTCACCTCTGTCAGCTGATCACTGGTTGGCTTTGATCAAAAAAGGAATTTGTGATGACTCAGCATTTGGCCACTTGTACGGGGGTGAAATATTCTTAATTTTAGAAATCTGGATCTTCTACTGTCTGTTTGTGCATCCTTGCCCTTTTCCAAGATGGCTTCTATGGCGCCCTGCTCCCACAAGCTTCCCTAGTGCACAGCTGGATTTCCACAGAGGGTACCACCTACAAACAACACCTTCCTCCCCAGCACAGTAGGGGACTTTAGGCAAGATCCCCTATAAATACTGGTGCTGGGGGAGGAATTAG
This sequence comes from Allobates femoralis, assembly GCA_033576535.1. NCBI lineage: Eukaryota > Metazoa > Chordata > Amphibia > Anura > Aromobatidae > Allobates > Allobates femoralis. Next base: position 31,504,119 of record JARQOC010000003.1, read on the forward strand.
ACAGAGTGTGCAGACGCTAGGAGAGCGAAGACGTCCTGATGTGCAGTGCCGTGCTAGGCCCGAACCAGTGACCCGGAGTAGCCCTTCTGCTGTTCAGCCAGGCCCAGGAGTGGAATCGGAAGGCGAGGAGTACAGAGAACAGTGGGAGTAGAGGAGCCAGTGGAGGTTCGCCCAATTAAGAACCGGACTTCGAGGGTCCGTACCTGCAGTAGTGCTTCAAGCCAGCAGAAAACCCCGACACACCTTGGAGACTTCAGTCACCCGGTCCCCCTGCGTACTCAACATAAAGGGAGCCAGACACCGTAGCAAGGAGGGGGCAACGGTGATCATTGAGGGTAGCCTACAGACCACGTGTGGCGCCCCGCAACGAGTGCGTCACAGGAGGGTATTGCAGCCATAAATGCAGCACCAATATTCTCTGACCCAGCAGCCATCTGGTTAACTTAGAGATCCAAACCCTGCATGCAACACTAGTAGAGGGGACCAATCCTAGGTCCTGGTGGGCGGAGTGCAAGGGTAGTGTAGGAGAAGTACAGACTTAGGTTAGTTAGTCTGAGTTAGTCAAGAGTCTAGACAAGAGAGAGACACAGACTTGAACTTGGAGTAGGAGCAGGGGCCTGCACCTCTGTGCAGCCCCTGGGCCGTCACCGGTCGGGTGTTAGCACTTGAGGCCTGAACAACCAGGAACGGGCATCACCAACCACGGGTTCCAAAATACTCCCGTGTCCAACTCACAGCCGGTTCACTGGTACCGAAGCTGGCAGCAGTTCACCTCTGCTACGCGAACCAGAAGCGTGGAGGAGCAGCTTCACAGGAGCACCCCACCACCAGCCAACTTCCAGTCGTCTAACCAGCGGTGTACCCACCGAGGGATCCAAGGCTCCCCAGAACATCCATAACGTACATTTTGGATAGGGATTGAAGCAGCCTCCCCGTACCCGACCTGGTATTCCTGGGCGACAATGGCAACACTTAGCTAGAATGGAGGAACACTACGGATCTCTGAGGGACACCTATCGCTGCTGAGTCCACCCGGCCCACTACCCGTAACTGTATGCCATGTACTGCTTGCTGGTTACAGTAAAGACCCGTTGCAGAGACTTTCAGTGTCCGTGCTTCCTTATGATTGCATCCGTCAGCACACAAGGTAACCACAGCTGCCGCACAACGTCTTAAGCAGCTCCAGCCTCCGGGGATCACCGCTCAGCCTGTGGGGAGCGTTCCATCTTGCTGCTATCCATCCCCCGGAGGTTCCGCAGCGTCGGTAACGATTACCGAACTACTCATAGGTGGCGTCACGAATAAATTAACCCCTTTAATCTGTTCCTACAAGACGTCTTCAACTTTTGATCTGCACTCAACCGGGCCTCACTACCGGCAGGCGCGGCCCACCCGTGACAAGGAGGAAGGAGCTACAGCCTGTCTAAACCGGAGTCCCCGGCCACGGTGAGTCACACGCAGGAGGAGGCCAGCCAGGTTATACACGGGCAGGTCTTCAGCAACAGGGGAGAGAACTTAAAGGAGGCCTTATACCCACTCCCTGTGGAAGTTCTACTGTGCATCTGGTCACCCGTCAGTGCTCTGGACGTATTACCTGCAGTTTCACCAGTAAAAGGTAAAGAGACACTCAGCGGTGTATGTGTGCGTTATTCCTCCCTGTTCCCATGCTCCGGAGAGACTTTCACTATCTATATTGGCCCAAGTCCCTACTCCAAACTGCCTATTCAACGCTGCCCCGGAAGCCCAGCCTCACCTGTAGGAAGCTTTACCACCCTTGCCGCAATTCCAACGCCCTCTGGAGGACTGTGGCAGCGCTGGTGATCCCTCACCAGGTACTACAGGTGGCGTCACGAACCATTCTCACAAAAACTGTATTTAAGAAGTCACCGACCCCCAGAGCCACGGACTCGGGTGCATACAGCCACCAGTGATAGCATTTCCCCTGACACCGTGCCCGAGCTCTGAGTACCCCGGCCTGGGCGGGTCATATGGCTTTCTTCTGGCGCTCACGAACAGTATCCGCGTCCCCTAGTACTATATGGCCACCTTTTCAGCGAATGAGCACGGTGTTGGCAGCTGTCCATGCAGGCCCAGCCACCTCTGGTTCACTAGTTAAGGCTTGCAGCCCTTCTGCTAGATTGGGGCTGGTCCCCTCTGTGGCCTGGTGCCTCCGCGCACCTCCAGCCTGCGGTGGATGCTGGGCGCCATGGGTGGTTTCCCCACAGCCGTGCCCCCTAGGACCCTTTTGTCCTTCTCACTCTCCCTTCGTCCTGACCTGGAAGGAGCCTCTCAGCAGTTCCATCTTCCAGGTCCTACTCCTCTCGCTCCACACTCTCCACTTCTCTTCTCTTCTCAAGGGCCAAGAAAGAAAAAGATCTGCCGGGGTATGGAAACATTTGAGCACAACTCTATCTATCTATCTATCTATCTATCTATCTATCTATCTATCTATCTATCTATCTATCTATCTATCTATCTATCATCTGCCTGAGATTATTGCTCTCATTCCTCAGCGTTTGATCTCAGACTCCATTCCATGCACAGACGTCTCATTATACAGAATAGTCAGTACGGTATACAGGACGGCAGTGAGAAGTCAGGCAGTCCCATGTAATGAATATATTAATGGTGAATTGGGGCAGCTGTCGGGTCACAGTTTGTCCCTGTGCACAATGTGAGTTAATTCTGCAATTTCCCTTGTGTCCGTTCTACAGTTTATTCTCTCGTCCAAAATATAAACTGCAACACAAACGAAATAAAGAACTCAGAAAAAAACACCGTACAAGGCTGAAAAGTCCCTGCTGCCATATACGAAATGTTACAGATCCAGGCACCAATTATCTATTATATAATTACCCAGTGCTGTGTGTCATCAACTTCTGTCGTGATGTCCATGACAATTCAATAGGGGATTGTTGGGTCGTTCTCAGTTTTGTATTCAATATCATAAACGTCCCTTCGTTATAACTAAATAAACACATGACTGCCATGACTTGGGTAAAAATGGCCACAGCAGCCTTTATTAAATACTAGCTGGGTGCCCGATGCACAGGCATCGGGATTCTAGAAGAGCGAGTCTCTGACTCGCAATGGCCGCTTCGCGGCCAATGCTTCGGGCGTATCCACATGACCACGCTGACTCGCAGCGCATGTGGACTCAGAAGGGGCAAAAAACCCATTCGTGATTATATAATAGATTTACACAGATGTAGGGGGCGCAATGGCGTCCCCACCACCACATATTCAGTGTAAATATCAACAAACAATAAGGTCCAGAGGCATACCCCACAACCGTACAAATCTTCCTGGCCGCACCGCACCGGCCCGGGGGAGAAGGGGTATTAACACCACACGGTTAATACCCCTAACCTTGACGGGACCTTCGCCCGATCATTACATCACTGTAACTGGAGCCACTATTCCCCCATAGTGGCTTCCCGGAAGGAAATGACCAATTATCCAGCCTCTGAACCAGACCTATCTCCTGCCACAGACCGTATGAGACCTTGGATGCACTGGCCCCTCCACCACCTAAACTTTACTATACACACCTTACCCAGAAGCCACACATAAGAGCCCACAGCAGTAAGCTGACCCATATGCCATGAAGAAGCTTGACTTTTCCAAGATATCCATATCCCACAACCATCCAGCCATTCTCATGGACACACCACCAGGCTCAAGCGCCTCACGAAAATAATACTCGTTTTTGTCCTTTAACCACTGACCTTCGGATTGCCTGTGAAATCCCCCACACTGTCCCGCCACATTATAACACTGCCCGGGAAAGTACCAGAACTTCCCAGCCCATGTGATATCACAAAAACCATTTAGAGGGAAGACTTCCCACCAAAGTCACTACCTCCCTTGGTAAACCAACTGGCAACGAGGACAAACAAAACCCCGTATCACCAAACTACACACGGTAAAGTCACTGCCAATGACCCCAACTCAAAAACCATCTTCAATCCCAACACAGGGAAAACTATGTTCAATTGCTGGTTCAGCAGTTAATGTGTGACTCACCTGGAATCCCCTCCCCCTGGATTTAAATAGCCTTCCCTGTCCTCTGTCAGGTGCTGCTGATAGCTATGTGCTCTAGGTCTTGGTGATGTGCTGATGCTTAGCTGCTGGGCTAAAATCTTTCCTTGGCAGAAGCTGTGATTCCTGACCCGTGGGTGGAGGTAGGGGCCCTCAGCCTAGGGCTAATCAGGAGTTTTAGGGTACAGGGTAGCAGCTCGGAACTCCTCACCATCAGAGGTACCTACGAGATCAGGGAGAGCCAGGTCCCCCAGCATCAGGGTCAGACTAGGCTCTCCTGACCTCCTTTTGCCCAATTCACCTACCTGTTACCTGATTCCCTTACCTCCCAAGCATGACAATTACATTCTGACTATTTTTTATTTTTTTTTTCCGCTGCTCACTCCAACAACATACCAGAAACCCAGCAACACCAATTCCCATCTCATTCGTGGTATTGACCCACCTAACCACTTCCGGTATCCTTCTGTCCCAGTGGACCACTGTGCAGATGGCTACCATCCCACCATCATCCCGGGGAATATGAATGTATCCGAGGACCTAACAAGGCACATCTTCTTTATAAAAAACAGGTCATCACTACACCCACTGCTCCTCCAATGGCCCATTTACACTAATGGTGAAACCTACCAACACCCATACTGCACCCCAATGCAGATTAACCTAGACCAACAAACACCGTAAAGACGGTCTTCCGACAAAAACCACCAGGCCCAGTGGTGCCCGCGCCTCCTAACAACTTTCCCATGCCACAGAGCAGAGAAACAAACGGCTAACAGCTGCATTACCACACCCGATAGACACGCCCTGCCATATACCAAGTGCTGCCAGTGTGGAGCCCACTGGGACGGGGTACTCGGTACCGGACCGGGGTATCACGGGGGTTATCACGGCGGTCTTGGTCCAGACCGTGTCCCGAGCCCACAAGTAAAGGGGGGTATTTACAGGGGAGAGAGTCATGACGCCACCTGTGGTATGTGGTCAGAGCGACCTCCGCTGCTGCAGAACCTCCGGGGCTGATGGATGGCAGCCTGTGATGTAACGGCTCTCCACGGGCAGAGCCTGGTCCCCGGGGCAGTAGTGATGATAACAGTTTGTGCGGGAGAGTAGGGCTCGAACGCAAGAATCACATAGACTCACGGTTTTGTAGTTTTCCAAGTCTTTACTGTAGATGGTTTTCAGTAAGTATTGTCCACGGAGTCTGTACAGGGACTGGGTTGCTCCTACCCTGGCCGAGTCCTTGGCTTCCTACTCCTGCGCTGTGTGTGTGGCCCTGCTGCCGCTTTAGCTAGGCTGCCTGCCCTGTCTCTCCTCACTGATACCAAACTTGCTAGGCAACTTGAGTCTTATCTTTGTGTTTCTGACCCCGCCGTGTTGCTTCACTGTGATACAGTGAAGATATATAATCTTCACTAATTCGGTGTTTTCTGTGCTGCTTGTGTCAGGCACAATTTCGGATCCGGTATCCGGTCTTTGCGCTTCTCTGGGGTGAGTCTCAGGGACTCGGTCTCCCAGGTGAGTCCCTCAGCTTCTCCTACTCCTTTCCTCAGACCTTGGCCGGCCTGGAAGTGGACAGTGGACTGTGGGTTGGGCCTAACGCAGCCCTTTTACACCCAGATCCTTTCTTCCTCAGTCCTCTCAGGAACTGAACTAACTGCCACTTCCTCTCCACACCAGAATATAGAGGGAAGCAGCTTTAGCTCCCCCTTCTGGCCTGGAGGTGCTAGTGTAGTGTTGTGGGTTGTGTGGGCAGTTAACCCTTGGTGGTGTTACTGTGGTACATGAACCCTGGGGTGCCACACCAGCACCTAGTAGCCCCCACCCACCTCAACCTTTTTGAACATCTCCTTCACGTTCTCCCTACCTTCGTAAGGTATAAAAATTAAACCATCAATATGTTTAGATACATGCTCCCAACTCGTTCAGGTGGTTCATCCTGCCACCGGGGTAAAAAAACAAACCACCAATATGGGCCAAAATTAAAACACCAGCGACCCACATAACCATGGCATTTTTTTTTTTTTAAACCACCATCCTGACACCACCCCAAACAATCCTTCGGTACCGATGGACTGAAACTGTGCGCTAAGCCACAACTAATTCCCCTGTTTAGCAACCTCCATTTCGCCTGCACATGCACAGACATGGACACTCTCCCTACATCCCATTGCCCCTCTAAGAAGAGCAGCCGTCCGATATCCTTACCTGACCTCTTAATCAAAAGTATGAGGAGCCCACATACTGTTCTTTTACATTTTTTTGTTGCTTCAAACCTGCCACTGAATTGAGCTCCCCGATGACCCTACCATGTTCCCAACACACCACCAGCACCACAGCAGGCTGCAAACCGCTAGCCATGTATACCATCCCAATACCCGGAGACACAACTGTGACCTACACATAACCACTAGAGGGACACTAGTGACTCCACCTAAACCAAACCTAAGAACTGACAAGCCCAAATTAGACTTGACCCCCGACCAACGCCTAACTGAACAGCATACCCCAGGACTACCCGGCCAGGCCTACACAACCCAAACCCTCTGGAACCAAACGCTAACATCATCGCCAGACCCCCAAACACAAACTACAACCTTCCATATTTAAATACAGCATGTGTAGCACCAATCACACTCCAAAATACCCTCAAATGAATAATTGAGGAACACAAAAAATGGTCCCACAACCATCGCCCGACACAAAAGTCAAATAAAATTCACCTGCACCCCCAAAATGAACCACAACCGAACTGAACTAACTGAAATTCCAACGAAACCTAACAATACGCTCTCATGTGAAACCACCAACCCCTAGGCACCCAATCATTGTATTCCACCTGCAACATTACCATGCCATGGAGAAAAACTCTCCTGCCGACTGAGGTCATCAATGACCCTGCTGCACCACTCTATACAAAAAAAACCCTCAGCAACACACCTACACAGGCACGCAACCAACCGCAAACGCCATTACGGCTGCATATGCTAACTGGATGCCCCAGAATAGCGTGACGAGGACAGACCAGGTCCCTTTCAGTATGGATCCATGGAGAATAACCCTGACTGAACCCGGAATAATCCACGATTATATACACCCTACCCCACAATTCCTACACCACGCCGACATTCTGCCCCGGAACACCTCTCACCTCAGTATCCTACAGCCCACAAGCAAAAAAAACACCAATCAGACTTAACCCAATTGGCGCCACTTCGGCCCCAGACACCAAACTACCAAACAGCCTCACCATACCTCCTTAAAGGACCGAACCTGTCCTACCATCCTGGATTATACACCCTTGTCCCGAGAATGGCCAGCTCCAACCAACCCTCAGGTACATAAACGTATATAACTACCCCATGCCTCTCACTCCAGAAACCGCCCTGACAGTCACCTCAACGGGAACCAGGGGATCTACTTTTAAGCCACATTCCCTCCCCTTGGCACACTACCGAGTATATATCTAGTGATCCCGTATCCACCATGCCTAACGGTTTAACCTTACAACGCTTGCCGTACTGAAAGTGCACCCAGACTCATACAACCTCATCTGCCCCAAATCAGGTTGCCCACATGATACCGCAGAGAAAACACCCCCAACTCCTTCTAACGTAATTCCTTCTGCCTCTCTTTGAAAGTTCAAGGATGGGAACAATGTGCCCAACACCTCACCAATGCCTGGATTACTCAAGGCTCCCACATCCTCTCAATCAGAACTGCCCTCAACTCTTGCATACAGCTTCTCACCCTGGCAGCGCCTGCCGCCCCGCAGTCTGGAGCCGGTATCGCAGCATCCACGCTGCAGGGATGGAAGGATCAGGCACCCATGGGGCAGTGGACGTGGATGCACTGCCTGTGCCCCCAGGTGCCGCAGTACAAGCTGGGATCATGGACCCCTGCAGCAGCTCCAGCAGCCAGGTCAGTCCCTGACACTTCTTGATTGGGAAAGAGGGAGCACTGAGCACTGGCGCCACCCCATCTCCTTTATACCCCTCCATACTCCTGCCCACTTTTCCTCCCACCAATCCAAGAGTCTGCAGGTCTCCTCCCATGCCCTCCTTGCACACCAGCATTTTACATAGTCTCATTAACCCCTTCCACTCCCCACCCCTAGTTATTGTCATGCTGCCTGTCCACCTATGGGGCTCCCTGGCTATCTCAAATCCCACAATGCACTGCGTCGCCCCGGAAGCCACCCCATATTAGAACACCCAAGTGATGGGTGTGCTAATATGGTGTCATAATTTGCTAATATGGCGTCCGGGTGTGCTAATATGGCGTAATACTAGCGGTATTAGGCCCTTGCACAATACCGCTGGCGGTGTCTTGCTGAAACGACCACGTCGAGACCCACAACCAACGCCAGGAAGCTGCCACCGCATACCACACACCTACACCGTCCCCAGACACCCCCCATCACAGACGCCAACTTGACAGAGTCTGTAGTGATGTCATTCTCATGTGACTGATCATATGACTGACATCACCAAAGGTCCTGTAACACAGACATCAGCCAGGAGCTCAGCCCAAACTTACGCTCACAATCAGCCCGCACTTACCCCACTCAGCCAACACTCAGCCAACACTCAGCCCGCACTCACCCTGCACGCATCCCACTTAACCCACACTCACCCTATTCAGCTTACTCTCACCCCGCCTAGTCTGCACTCACTGCACTCAGCCCCCATTCACCCGCCTCTCACTCTGCATAGCCCACACTCACCCCACTCAACTTGCACTTACCTGCTCAGCCTGCATTCACCCCACTCACCCCGCTAAGTTCACACTCACCAAACTCAGCCCGTACTCACCCCTCAGCCTGCACTCACCCATTCAACCTGCACTCACCCCACTCAGCCTGCACTCACCCCACTCAGCCGCTCACTCCCCACTTAGCGCAGTCACACCCTACTCAGCCCACCCTCACCCCACTCAGTCCGCACTTACCCCTCTCAGCCTGCACTCACCCCACTCATGCAGCATTTACCCCACTCAGCCTGCACTCACCCCGCACTCACCCTACTCACCGTGCACACACTCCACTGAGCCCGCACACACCCCACTCACCCCACACTCGCCCATTCCACCTACACTCACCCCGCTCAGCCTGCTCACACCGACTCAGCCCACACTCAGCCCGCTCACATCCCACTTAGCCTGCTCACACTCTACTCAGTCTGCTACACACCCTAATCAGCCCGCCCTCACCCCACTCAGCCTGCCCTCACCCCACTCAGCCTGCACTCACCCCACTCAGCCAGCACTCAACTTGCACTCAACCTACTCAGCCTGCACACACCCCACTCAGCCCGCATGCACCCCATTCATCCCACACTCACCCCGCTCAGCTCGCACTCACCCCGCTCAGTCTCCACTCACCCCACTCTCACCTCGCTTTCACAGTGCTCAGCCCACATTCTGTCTGCATTCACCCCGCTAAGCCCACACTCACCCACTCAACCTGCACTTACCTCACTCAGCCCGCTCACACCTCACTCAGCCCACACTCACCCCACTCAGCCTGCACTCACCCCACACTCACTCCACACAGCACGCTCTCACCCCACTCAGCCTGCACTCACCTCACTCAGTCTGCACTCACCCCACACTCACTCCACTCAGCCCGCTCTCATCCCGATCTCACACTGCTCAGCCCACACTCAGTCCCCACTCACCCTAAAAAGCCTGCACTGACCCCCCTTTCACTCTGTTCAGCCCACATTCAGCCCGCTCAGCCTGCACTTATCCCACTCAGCCTGCACACACTCCATTTAGCCTGCATTCACCCTTCTCACCCTGCACTCATCCCACACTCATCCTGCTAAGCCCACACTCACCCACTCAACCTGGACTCACCTCACTCAACATGCACTCACCCACTTAACCTGCACTCACCCTGCTCAGCGCACTCATACTCCATTCGGCCCACACTAAGCCCCTCTCATTCTGCTCAGCCCACACTCAGCACGCTCAGCTTTCACTCACTCCACTCAGCCCGCACTCACCTCGCCCAGCCCGCACTCACCCTGAACCAGTTCAACCTGCACTCACCCCGCTCAGCCCTCACTCACCCAACTTTGTCTGCTCACACCCCACTCAGTCTGCGCTCACCCCACTCAGCCTGCACTCATCCCACTCAGCTTCCACTCATCCCACTCAGCCTGCACTCACCCCGCTCAGCCCGCACTCACCCTACTCAGCCTGCACTCACCCTACTCAGCCTGCACTCACCCCACTCAGCCTGCACTCACCCCACTCAGCCTACACACATCTTACTAAGCCCGCACATACCCCACTCAGCCCACACACACCCTAAGCCCACACTCACCCACTCAACCTGCACTCACCCCACTCAAACCGCACTCATCTTGCTCAAACCGCATTCACCTCAGTCAGCCCACTCACATCCCACACAGCTCGCACTCACCCCAGTCTGCACTCACCCTGCTCAGCCTGCACTCACCCTGCTCAGCCCACACTCAGCCTGCACTCACACTCTTAGCCCTCATTGACGCTGCTCAGCCATCATGCATACCACTCAGCCCGCTCAGCCTGCACTCACCCTGCTCAGTCCATACTCACCCTGCTCAGTCTGCACTCATCCCACACTCATTCCAATCAGCTCACACTCACCCTGGGACTCACCCCACTCAGCCCACACACACAGCCCTCTAAGCCCACACTCACCCTGCTCAGCCTGCACTCTCCATGCTCAGCCTGCACTCACCACGCATTCACACTGCTCAGCAAACACTCACCCTGCTTAGGCCACACTCACCCCACTCAGCTCACACTCACCCTGCTCAGCCTACACTCATCCCGCTCAACCCACACTTACCCCACTCAGCCTGTACTCACCCTGCACTCATCCCACTCAGCCCGCACTTATCCCATACTCACACCACTCAGCCTGCACTTAGCCCACCCTCACCCTGCTCAGTCCGCACTAACCCTGTGCTCAGTCCGTGCTCAATTTGCTCACCATGTGCTCACCCCGCGCTCAGCTCAAACTCAGCCCGTACTTGAGCCACACCCAGCCCATGCTCAGCCTGCACTCGTCCTGCACTCACCCCGCTCAGCTTGCACTCAGCCTTCACTCACCCTGCCCAGCCCGTGCTCACCCCATTTAACTTGCGCTCACCCTTTCATATCATTCACTGCTCAAACTGCTCCCTGCTTGCCTCGCTCCCAACTTGGCCCACTCACCCCGCTCACCACTCGGCCTGCTCAGCACTCGGTCCGATCACCCCGCTCACCATTTGACCCACTCACCACTCGAACCGCTCATCAGTCGGCCCGCTCACTCCACTCACCACTCGGCCCGCTCATCAGTCGGCCCGCTCACTCCACTCACCACTCGGCCCGCTCATCAGTCGGCCCACTCACTCCACTCACCACTCGGCCCGCTCATCAGTCGGTCCGCTCACTCCACTCACCACTCGGCCCGCTCATCAGTCGGCCCGCTCACTCCACTCACCACTCAGCCCACTCACCCCGCACACCACTCGGCCTGCTCACCCCGCTCACCATTCGACCACTCACCATCAGTCGGCTGCTCACTCCACTCACCACTCAGCCCACTCACCCCGCACACCACTTGGCCCGCTCACAACTTGCTCACAGCCTGTTCACAACTTGGCTTGCTCAACCTGCTCACCACTCACCCTGAGCCCGGTCACCCTGCAGCTCTCTAAGCCTGCAGCCTGCTCACCCCACAGCTTGCTAAATGAGGAACTGTGCAAGTTCATTATGTCACCATCATCCTCCTCATGCCGCAGCCACATGAGAGCGAGCACAGGAGGGACAGAGAGCAACCACAGGGGGACAGAGAGGAACCATGGGGAGACAGAGAGGGACCACAGGGGGAAGAGAAGTAGCACAGGGGGCGGACAGTAAGGAGGAAAAAAACAGCAGATAGGGGAGAGAAAGCACAGGGGAGAGACGGACACTGCCCCCAGCGCCTGCCCCCATTGTGATGTCACCGCCCACCTGATGGCATAGCATTGGGCCTCCATCTTTGAGTCATATAAAGATAAACAACAAATTTTCACCCAAATGACCAAGCTGAATTTTTAAAATCAAACCAGTGTTACTTTATGAGATAATAACTCTAGAACAATTTAATGTATCCCAGCGCTTCTAAGATTATTTTTTCATTTATCATAATTTTGTCAAAAATGTAGCAATTTTAAAACTTTCAATTTATATATTCTTAAACCAGTTAGTCATGCTGCACAAAATATTTAATAAATAACATTTTCCACATGTCTACTTTACATCTGCATCAGTTTTCAAATGTCATTTTATTTTGTTTTCTTCAGGGAGAACACAACAACAATTTCACCTCCTTTTATACCTCCCCTCTTTAATGATGGTCGTCCTCGACCATCCAAAAGCCTAAAAACACCGGGTATCACCGTCCCTCTCTGTCCTCTCACAGTCCTGGGGATCCGGCTCTGGATAGGCTTTCTCTCTCCTCCGGCTCACACTGGCTCGGTACAGATTCTGCGCTCCTTATGCCCTCACTCTTCCAGGACGTGTGGCTTTCTCCTGCTCAGCTTCAGCTCAACCTGCTGCTGTTCTCTGGCCTGTGCTTGATCTTTACAGCTCGGCACCCTGGGCCTACTCTTGGACTTTGCTTTTCAGCTCACTGTGGCCTACTTCTGGTCTTTGCTGTTCAGCCTACCTAGGCCTACTGAACTCCTTCCTCCTCCCCCTTCACTATATACTATCAAGTCACCTGACTACGTGTGTGCCCAACCCACTCCTCCAAATCCACCACCCCTCAATCTCATAGAGTCTCTAATCTCAGGGCTGGATGCTACCTTCTCTTACACGTGGGTTATGTGGGCTGTGAGGGTGTTGGTGTGCAACAAGTGTCCTACCTGCCTGGCTGCAGTTTCCTTTGTGGCCTCCTGGACGCAGGGGCGCCACACTCTCCCAGAGTTAACTAGCACGTCCCCGCGCTGCCCGTCATGAATCCCCCTGAAAACATTTTATTTTATAACAACAATAAACAGTAAGCATTCTTGATTCTTCCCATCCGGGAGGTTTGAGTCTTCAAACGTTACATTAACTATGAACAAGTACATGGGTATATATACGTCATTACCCCTTCTGGACCTCTACGTGGTCTAATGCTACAACGCATTCATTTTCTTTACTGTAAAATACACATTATAAAACATTACTTTCTTTCAAAAAGTATAAAAACATTCTTCTTTTCTGAAAAAGGTGCAAAAAGGTTAAAAATTCTCAAAAACAGTTCAAGTTCAAAGTTCACGATTCAAAAATGCAAAGTCTCATGCACTAACTCTCACGTGCAGCTGGTCTTAAAACCAAAGGGGAGCACACTAAGGTGCTCAACTATATGCAGTTCAACGTTCGTACCAGCTCACTGTTCGTGGTATCAAATGTTCAGTTCAACATATACAAGACAAACAGGGGAATGCTAGCATTCATTCAGGTAAAGGATGGGAGCAATAAGGAAAACACTTCATTCACACTTACAAGTCTTCCTCTTCTTCTTGATGCAGGACCCGTGTTCATTCTTTCTTGCCTTGCTTCCATGGTAGCATCTGCGATGGTCTTTTCTTGGGATAACCCTCCAGGTTCTGTAACGCAGTTATCAGCAAGTAGCTTTCTGGGGTCTGGGTGATGGCATCTTTCTTTGGTGCAACAGTCTCGAGTATGGTAACTGGATCAGTGTTCACAGCCACGTCCGTGTAGCTCTTTGTTTCAAGATTATCACTGGATTCAGGGTACTTTAGTGTTGGCATATCCTCTTCTTCCACGAGGTCTAAGCAGAGTCTTTTTACTTTAATACCGTATGAGCCACGCTCACCTTCTACAATGTGGTATGACACCCATTCTCCTACTTCCACTTGTCTATCCGGATGGTCTGATGGAGGTTGCTCTTCTACTTCTCTTTTAATGATAAAGATATCACATCTTGTACCGGGCTCACGTGCAAATGCGAATCCTGGCTCTTCTATCACTTTTACAATCTTGCCCTCGTGCCGTGGGGATCTCTGAACTTCTCTGTCTCTGCGGGCTACATTCTTAGCCTCCCTAGTACGGGCTATCAGTATCTGCTTCTGCACTTGCCGCTCAATCTCCCCTTTCTCCCACTTTCTTACACATCTGCGGATATACTCTTCCCGTGTAATCAATTCTGCAGGGCCTATTTCACCGCCGGGATCTCCTAGGAAGCCCATTAAGTCCTCACAGTCTCTACTTCGCTCCCACCAGCAGCGGAGCTGCTCCCCTCTCACCTCTGTTGTTGCAGGTGCTGGAATCAGGGGCTGCGGTAACGCCAAGTGTCCCTCCAGTAGAGCTCCTAGAGGGTCTGTGTCTTTCTTGGCAGCTCGCAGTGCAGTACGCGGCACGGTTAGATCCACCAACGTTGCAGTACGGAATGAGGCTTCGCCTTCAGTGCGGTCACATGTCGCTGCAACCCAGCCGGGTTGCATAGATACAGTCTCATAGCACTGGCAATGCTCAACATTAATCTGGATCCGGGTCCGATGCCCCTCCTGGGCCGTTTCATCTGCTGGGGCAGCAGCCGCAGCACACCCCGCCGGTTGTCTTGGACGTGGGGATGCTCTCCGCCTTCTTTACAGCTCGGCACCCTGGGCCTACTCTTGGTCTTTGCTTTTCAGCTCAGTGTGGCCTACTGAACTCCTTCCTCCTCCCCCTTCACTATATACTGTCAAGTCACCTGACTACGTGTGTGCCCAACCCACTCCTCTAAAGCCACCACCCCTCAATCTCATAGAGTCTCTAATCTCAGGGCTGGATGCTACCTTCTCTTACACGTGGGTAATGGGGGCTGTGAGGGTGTTGGTTTGCAACAAGTGTCCTACCTGCCTGGCTGTGGTTCCCTTTGTGGCCTCTTAAACGCAGGGGCGCCACATGTACACAGTGACTGCACCAGCAGAATAGTGAGTGCAGCTCTGGAGTATAATACTGGAGGTAACTCAGGATCAGTAATGTATGTACACAGTGACTCCACCAGCAGAATAGTGAGTGCAGCTCTGGAGTATAATACAGGAGGTGACTCAGGATCAGTAATGTAATGTATGTACACAGAGACTGCACCAGCAGAATAGTGAGTGCAGCTCTGGAGTATAATACAGGAGGTAACTCAGGATCAGTGATGTAATGTATGTACACAGTGACTGCACCAGCAGAATAGTGAGTGCAGCTCTGGAGTATAATACAGGAGGTAACTCAGGATCAGTGATGTAATGTATGTACACAGTGACTGCACCAGCAGAATAGTGAGTGCAGCTCTGGAGTATAATACAGGAGGTAACTCAGGATCAGTAATGTAATGTATGTACACAGTGACTGCACCAGCAGAATAGTGAGTGCAGCTCTGGAGTATAATACAGGAGGTAACTCAGGATCAGTAATGTAATGTATGTACACAGTGACTGCACCAGCAGAATAGTGAGTGCAGCTCTGGAGTATAATACAGGAGGTAACTCAGGATCAGTAATGTAATGTATGTACACAGTGACTGCACCAGCAGAATAGTGAGTGCAGCTCTGGAGTATAATACAGGAGGTAACTCAGGATCAGTAATGTAATGTATGTACACAGTGACTCCACCAGCAGAATAGTGAGTGCAGCTCTGGAGTATAATACAGGGGGTAACTCAGGATCAGTAATGTAATGTATGTACACAGTGACTGCACCAGCAGAATAGTGAGTGCAGCTCTGGAGTATAATACAGGAGGTAACTCAGGATCAGTAATGTAATGTATGTACACAGTGACTGCACCAGCAGAATAGTGAGTGCAGCTCTGGAGTATAATACAGGAGGTAACTCAGGATCAGTAATGTAATGTATGTACACAGTGACTCCACCAGCAGAATAGTGAGTGCAGCTCTGGAGTATAATACAGGAGGTAACTCAGGATCAGTAATGTAATGTATGTATACAGTGACTGCACCAGCAGAATAGTGAGTGCAGCTCTGGAGTATAATACAGGAGGTAACTCAGGATCAGTAATGTAATGTATGTACACAGTGACTCCACCAGCAGAATAGTGAGTGCAGCTCTGGAGTATAATACAGGAGGTAACTCAGGATCAGTAATGTAGTGTATGTACACAGTGACTGCACCAGCAGAATAGTGAGTGCAGCTCTGGAGTATAATACAAGAGGTAACTCAGGATCAGTAATGTAATGTATGTACACAGTGACTGCACCAGCAGAATAGTGAGTGCAGCTCTGGAGTATAATACAGGAGGTAACTCAGGATCAGTAATGTAATGTATGTACACAGTGACTGCACCAGCAGAATAGTGAGTGCAGCTCTGGAGTGTAATACAGGAGGTAACTCAGGATCAGTAATGTAATGTATGTACACAGTGACTGCACCAGCAGAATAGTGAGTGCAGCTCTGGAGTATAATACAGGAGGTAACTCAGGATCAGTAATGTAATGTATGTACACAGTGACTGCACCAGCAGAATAGTGAGTGCAGCTCTGGAGTATAATACAGGAGGTAACTTAGGATCAGTAATGTAATGTATGTACACAGTGACTGCACCAGCAGAATAGTGAGTGCAGCTCTGGAGTATAATACTGTAACTTCTCCTGAAGATCCTCTAGTTTTCGGCTGTGATATAGTGTATCGGTGTATGAAGCTTGTCGTTTCTATGTGGGCGGTTGGCCGTAGTTCAGCCTCTATGATCCTGTATGTAATGTCACCTATCTCCTAACATGCCGTACATCTTATCTCCAGGTATTAATATCAGTTATCTGAAGTCTCTCCGCTCATCTGTGCAGCTGCTGTAGAGATTTCCTGCGTCCGTGGGGATAAATGATAAATCCTCTGATCGGCTCCTGTGAGCTCAGAAATCTGATGAGACGTCAGTCTGCCATTATGGAGACCCCACAGGGCGGAGCAGACAGACGGACGGACGTCTGTAGACACAAGGTGGATGTATTTACATAGAGATGTCGGTCATTTACCAGAAATAAGGAGTGAAATAATAGCCCCTTTCCATCCGTTTCCGATGCACAGAGCGTCCGCGCTGTATAATCCTGTTATCATTACAGACCATACACCGCGCTCCCTGCAACATCTGCGCTCCGGAGGAGCCTCCATTATCACTCACTCAGGCATCTAATCCTGATGGAAATGTTCCAGGAGTTGCGCAGGACACAACCGCACTGCCTTCATCCGCCTCATCCAAGGATTGTCTATACCCGTGTTTCCCCCAATATAAGACAGTGTCTTACCGGTATATTAATTTTACCCCCAAAAGTCCCACCCTGACTTATTTTCGGGGTATGTCTTATATTTCCCTCCCTAGGGCCCTTTCACATCAGCGGTTATTTCAAATCGCGGCAGATGCGGTGAAAAAACCACATCTGCCGCGATTACAGCATACCGGCTGCACTTGCGGCACGGTTGCGGTAAACGCCATACAAGGTATAGGCGGACTTGCGGCAGGTGCGGCAAGTGCGGTTTTGGCACTTGCGGCAGGTGCGGCCACGAAAAAAACCGCGGTCAGCCGCGGTGTTTTTCGCGGCCGCACCTGCCGCAAGTGCAAAACCGCACTTGCCGCACCTGCCGCAAGTCCGCCTATACCTTGTATGGCGTTTGCCGCAACCGTGCCGCAAGTGCAGCCGGTATGCGGTAATCGCGGCAGATGCGTTTTTTTCACCGCATCTGCCGCGATTTGAAATAACCCTAACCCTAACCCTAGCCCTAACCCTAGCCCTAACCCTAACCCTAACCCAGGGGCATACACATACAGGGGCACACTCACACATACAGGGGCACACTCACACATACAGGGGCACACTGACCTGGGCTCCTCCGACCACCGGGGACCGCAGCACATCCCAGGCATCCACATGCCTGAGGACCTCCGACATCCCGGGCACCTCCGACATCCCGGGCACCTCCGACATCACGGGCACCTCCGACATCCCGGGCACCTCCGACAGCCCCGGGCACAGCAGCACGCAGGCTGGGCATCGTCGCACAGACAGCCCGGCCTGTACACGTGCTGCTGTTCCAGCCAATCACAGGCCAGGAGCTGCCTGGGGAGCCAATGACAGGCCAGACTGACGTCAAGCAGCGCGACTGGCTTGTGATTGGCCTCTAGGCAGTTCCTGGCCTGTGATTGGCCGGGACAGCGGCGGGGGATTTAAAATACCCTCCCTGCTCACCCAGGCACCGGGAACACAGCGGGGGCACCGGAGACAGCAGCGGCAGCAGAGGTAAGCATGAGAGATTCCCCTGGCCCCCCAACCCACCAAATTTTCCCCGAAAATAAGTCACCCTGTCTTATAATCGGGGTATGACTTATATTAAAAAAATTGCCCCCAGCCCTGCCCTGTCTTATAATCGGGGGTGACTTATTTTCGGGGAAACACGGTACATGATCTGAACTGTGGAGTTAAAGGGTTACAGGACAGATGATAACCAGTGATGAGTGAGCACTACCATGATCAGGACACTACCATGCTCAGGACACCACCATGCTCAGGACACTACCATGTTCAGGGCACTACCATGCTCAGGACACTACCATGCTCAGGACACCACCATGTTCAGGGCACTACCATGCTCAGGACACTACCATGCTCAGGACACTACCATGCTCAGGACACTACCATGCTCAGGACTCTACCATGATCAGGACACTACCATGATCAGGACACTACCATGATCAGGGCACTACAATGCTCAGGACACTACCATGCTCAGGACACTACCATGATCAGGAGACTACCATGATCAGGACACTACCATGTTCAGGGCACATGCTCAAGGCACTACTATGCTCAGGACACTACCATGCTCAGGGCACCACCATGCTCAGGGCTCTACCATGCTCAGGACACTACCATGCTCAGGGCACTACCATGCTCAGGACACTACCATGCTCAGGACACTACTATGCTCAGGGCACTACCATGATCGGGGCACTACCATGCTCAGGGCACTACCATGATTGGGGCACTACCATGCTCAGGACACTATCATGCTCAGGACACTACCATGCTCAGGACATTACCATGCTCAGGACATTACCATGCTCAGGACACTACCATGATCGGGGCACTACCATGCTCAGGGCACTACCATGCTCAGGACACTACCATGCTCAGGACGTTACCATGCTCAGGGCACTACCATGCTCAGGACACTACCATGCTCAGGGCACTACCATGATTGGGGAACTACCATGCTCAGGGCACTACCATGCTCTGTACACTACCATGCTCAGGCCACTATCATGTTCAGCGCACTACCATGCTCAGGACACTACCATGCTCTGGACACTACTATAATCGGGACACTACCATGGACAGGGCACTACCATTCTCAGGGCACTACTATACTCAGGGCACTACCATGCTCAGGGCACTACCATGCTCAGGACACTACCATGCTCGGGGCACTACCATGCTCAGGGCACTACCATGCTCAGGACACTACCATGCTCAGGGCACTACCATGATCAGGACACTACCATGATCGGGCCACTACCATGCTCTGTACACTACCATGCTCTGTACACTACCACGCTCAGGGCACTACCATGTTCAGCGCACTACCATGCTCAGGACACTACCATTCTCAGGACACTACCATGATCGGGACACTACCATGATCGGGACACTTCCATGGACTGGGCACTACCATTCTCAGGGCACTACCATGCTCAGGGCACTGCCATGCTCAGGGCACTACCATGCTCAGGACTTACCATGCTCAGGACTTACCATGCTCGGGGCACTACCATGCTCAGGGCACTACCATGCTCAGGACTTACCACGCTCAGGACACTACGATGCTCAGGCCACTACAATGCTCGGGGCACTACCATGCTCAGGGCACTACCATGATCGGGACACTAACACGGGGGCGATTGTAGCATCTGCGACCATCCGTGCCACAAGGAGACAGGTGGTATCACTAAACATGAGATCACCACAGGGCGTCAGCCACTCCAATAGTGGAGCATAGTGTCAGTAAGCAGCCTATTAATGACGCCCAGCTGTTAGACAAGGCGGGCTGCCCTGCACCAAAATATGCAACACAAATACTGACGCATCTGCAGTCTACAGCTGAGCCCTTAGGGGGCGTCAGTCATTTGTGTTGCATACTTTGGTGCAGGGCAGCCCGCTTTGTCTAACAGCTGGGCGTCATTAATAGGCTGTGTCGGGCCCACTGGGACAGGAGTACTCGGTACCGGACCGGTCGGCTGCTGGGGAAGTCACGGGTGGTCCTGGTCCGGACCGTGTCCCTGGCTCGACAATAAAAGGGGAATATTTACAGGGGATTGTCCGTCGTGACGCCACCCACTATATGCGGCCAGTAATGGGGTTGCCGCTGCTGCAGAACCTCCGGGGATGATGGAATAGCAGCTTACATCCAGTGGGTAGAACTGTGTTCCCCGGGGCAGTAAAGGTTAAAGTCTATGGTGTAGTGTGCAGGCTGGGTGCAATTCACTTACTAGCCAGATGCTGCAGAAATCTCACCTCAGTGCTGGTGCCGACAGGCTGTGGCTCTGCAGGTGGAGGGCTTGCTGTAATCCTGTATGGAGGGAACGTCACTCAAGCAGATGGAATCAGACAAGGGAGGCAAGTTCAGGGTCTCCGTGTTTACTCTCAAAGTTCTTCAAGGCAATTTACACTTCAGTTACAGTTCTTACAAGTCTCAGTTCTTAGTACACGGGCACACTCTCCCTCTCCGGGTTCCCTTTACCTCTGCAGCCAGGTCTCTCTCTCTCTGTGACCCCTCACACAGTCTCTGTGTCCTTTCCGGGCTGTTAACGTTCTGTGTACACTTGGTGGGTGTCTCCGGACAGTATGGCGGTGACTCGGGCCCCTGTGGGTCCTCCTGGTCGTCACTGAGCTGCCTGTCCTTTGGGGTAGGGACCCTAACGTGTAGCTGTGATCCCCCGTCGTGTTGTCTGAGGGTCCGGGTAAAACTACGGTCCCCTCTAGAGCTGACACTCTACTCAGCCCAGCCTCCAGCAGTCCTCAAGTGTGAGGCTCTACCAGGCTCTTTCTCTCTGCGTCTTTCAGTATCATAGGAGGGCTACTCCGCCTGCAGTCGGTCGCTTCGCTGTAAGCCTAGGGCCCGGGTATCACAGTCCCTCTCCGTCTCCTCACACTCCTGGGGTACTGGCTCCGGATAGGCTTTCTCTCTCCTCCGGCTCACCCTGGCTCGGTACAGATTCTGCGCTCCTTACACCTCACTCTTCCAGGACGTGTGAGTCTTTCTCCTGCTCAGCTTAGCTCGGCCTGCTGCTGTCTCTTGGCCTGTGCCGTGTTCCTCAGCCTGCTGCTGGTCTGTGTCTGTTCTTGGTCTTGTCTGCTCGGCACTCTGGGCCTACTCTTGGTCTTGGCTGGTCAGCTCACTATGCCCTACTGACTCCTTCCTCCTCCCCCTTCACTATTTCTACTGTCAAGTCACCTGACTACGTGTGTGCCCAACCCACTCCTCTAAATCCACCATCCCTCGCTTGCCTAGAGTCTCCAATCTTAGGGCTGGATGCTGCCCTCTACTGTACGTGGGTTATGTGGGCTGTGAGGGTGTTGATGTGCAACAATTGTCCTACCTGCCTGGCTGCAGTTCCCTTTTGTGGCCTCCTGGACGCAGGGGCGCCACACTTTCCCGGAGTTAACTAGCGCGTCCCCGCGCTGCCCGTCATGGATCCCCCTGAAAACATTTTATTTTATAACAACATTCAACATTAAGTATTCTTGGTTTCTTCCCATCCGGGAGGCATGATTCTTCAAACGTTACATAAGTTAACTATTTACAAGTGCATGCGTATATCTACGTCATTACCCCTTCTGGACCTCTACCTGGTCTAATGCTACAACGCATTCACTTTCTTTTTCTGTAGCTAAAACACATTATAAACTCTACTTTATATCAAAAGTATAAAAACATTCTTCTTTTCTCAAAAAGCTTCTAAAGTGCAAAAATTCTCAAAATTCTCAAAAAGCAGTTCAAAGTTCAAAGTTCACGATTCAAAAATTCAAACAGTCACTTGCACAATATCTCACTACTGGTCTTAAAACCAAAGGGGAGCACACTAAGGTGCTCGACTATATACAAGGGAGAGTTCGTACCAGCTCATTGTTCGTGGTAGCCAATGTCAATAAACATATAAAAGACAAACAGGGGAATGCTAGCATTCATTAAGGTATGGGATGGGGACAATAAGGAATACACCTCATTCACACTTACAGTTTCCTCTTCTGTTCTTCCTGGATGCAGAACCCGTGTTTTCATTCTTTCATCTGCTGCTTCCACGGTAAGATCTGCGACGTTCTTCTTCTTGGGTAAACCTCCAGGTTTTGTAACGCAGTCACTAGCAGGTAGCTTTCCGGGGTCTGGGTAACAGCATCCTTCATGGACTTGGATGTAACAGTCTCAAGTATAGTAACAGGATCCGTGTTCACTGCCGCATCCGTGTATCTTGTTATGTCTGGATCATCAATGGACTCTGAATACTCTAGTGCTGGCATATCATCTACTTCCACGGTGTGTAAGCACAGTCTTTTAACTTTTATGCCGTATGGGCCACGCTCACCTTCTACAATGTGGTAAGACACCCATTCTCCGATCTCAACTTGTCTGTCTGGGTGATCTGATGGCAATTGCTCTTCCACCTCTATTTTGTTAATGAAAATGTCACTTCTGGTACCAGGTTCACATGCAAAGGCGAATCCTCTTTCTTTTATTACTCTTATTATTTTGCTCTCGTGCCGTGGGGATCTTTGAATTTCTCTGTCTCTTCGGGCTACGTTCTTAGCCTCCTTAGCACGGGCAATCATAATCTGTTTTTGTACCTGCCGCTCTATCTCTTCTTTCTCCCATTTTCTTACACATCTACGGATGTATTCCTCACATGTGATTAGTTCTGCAGGGCTCACTTCACCACTGGGATCTCCCAGGAAACCCATCAAATCATCACAGTCTTTATCTCGCTCCCACCAGCAGCGGAGCTGCTCCCCTCTCACCTCGGTAGTAGTCAGTGGTGGTATCAGGGGCTGCGGTAACGGCAGATATCCCTCCGGTAAGGCTCCTAGTGGGTCGGCTTCCTTCCATGCAGGGCGCAGTGCAGCTCGCGGTACAGATAGATCCACCAAAGTCGCGGTACGGCATTCCTTCTCGCTCTCAGCACGGTCACATGCAGTTCCAACCCAGCCGGGTTGTATGGATAGAGTCTGATAAGCCTGGCGGTGCTCAATATCAATTTGAATCCGGGTCCGATGCTCCTCCTGGTCCCATGTCATCTGCTGGGGTAGCAGCCGCAGCACACCCCGCCGGGTGTCTTGGACGTGGGGACATTCTCTGCCGCCTTCTGCCATTTCTCTGTGGTCACGCAAGTTCTTTCCCTTGCCGGGTTCCTCCACCGGGTCACTCCGTGGGCCCTCCGGAATCACTTGTGGTCTTCCTTCGGCAGCGCTCTCCTGGGCGTCCTCCGCTTCCGTCCTCGTGTCTTGTAATGGCGACTGCTTCTCTTCCGGTTGCTTGTTCCGCCCCCTCCTGATGACGATTTCCTTCTTGGTTCCCGCCAGCTTCTCATGGGTAGGAGGGTCTAGGGGCGGAGGCTCTTCTTTTAGAGTGACGGCTGGCTCTCCCGGAGTTAAGGGGAGCCAGGGCGGGTCCTTCTCTTCGCGCCTTGGACCGGGCCGGCCCATGATGGGAGTTTTGGTTACGCCTCCTCTTCACATGGCGTTAGTCTTCTATGGCCGCCATTAAGGTCAGATTTTGGCGGGAAAGTCCAGAACACGTTCTTTAGGCGCATGGGGTCTAATTCTTTTGGACCAGGTAGATCCTGTTCGTGACGCCAGGTT
This sequence comes from Allobates femoralis, assembly GCA_033576535.1. NCBI lineage: Eukaryota > Metazoa > Chordata > Amphibia > Anura > Aromobatidae > Allobates > Allobates femoralis. The sequence goes on from JARQOC010000003.1 coordinate 31,528,017, forward strand.
GTCGGGCCCACTGGGATAGGGGTACTCGGTACCGGACCGGTCTGCTACTGGGGAAGTCACGGGTGGTCCTGGTCCGGACCGTGTCCCTGGCTCGACAATAAAAGGGGAATATTTACAGGGGATTGTCAGTTGTGACGCCACCCACTATATGCGGCCAGTGATGGGGCCGCCGCTGCTGCAGAACCTCCGGGGATGATGGGATAGCAGCTAGATGGGATAGTTCCAGTGGGTAAAACTGTGTTCCCCGGGGCAGTAAGGGTTAAAGTCTATGGTGTAGTGTGCAGGCTGGGTGCAATTCACTTACTAGCCAGATGCTGCAGAAATCTCACCTCAGTGCTGGTGCCGACAGGCTGTGGCTCTGCAGGTGGAGGGCTTGCTGTAATCCTGTATGGAGGGAACGTCACTCAAGCAGATGGAATCAGACAAGGGAGGCAAGTTCAGGGTCTCCGTGTTTACTCTCAAAGTTCTTCAAGGCAATTTACACTTCAGTTACAGTTCTTACAAGTCTCAGTTCAAGTACACGGGCACACTCTCCCTCTCCGGGTTCCCTTTACCTCTGCAGCCAGGTCTCTCTCTCTGTGACCCCTCACACTGTCTCTGTGTCCTTTTCGGGCTGTTAACGTTCTGTGTACACTTGGTGGGTGTCTCCGGACAGTATGGCGGTGACTCGGGCCCCTGTGGGTCTTCCTGGTCGTCACTGAGCTGCCTGTCCTTTGGGGTAGGGACCCTAACGTGTAGCTGTGGTCCCCCGTCGTGTTGTATGAGGGTCCGGGTAAAACTACGGTCCCCTCTAGAGCTGACACTCTACTCAGCCCAGCCTCCAGCAGTCCTCATGTGTGAGGCTCTACCAGGCTCTTTCTCTCTGCGTCTTTCAGTTTCATAGGAGGGCTACTCCGCCTGCAGTCGGTCACTTCGCTGTAAGTCTAGGGCCCGGGTATCACCGTCCCTCTCCATTTCCTCACACTCCTGGGGATCTCGCTCCGGATAGGCTTTCTCTCTCCTCCGGCTCACCCTGGCTCGGTATAGATTCTGCGCTCCTTACACCTCACTCTTCCAGGACGTGTCTTTCTCCTGCTCAGCTTAGCTCGGCCTGCTGCTGTCTCTTGGCCTGTGCCGTGTTCCTCAGCCTGCTGCTGGTCTGTGTCTGTTCTTGGTCTTTACAGCTCGGCACCCTGGGCCTACTCTTGGTCTTGGCTGGTCAGCTCACTATGCCCTACTGACTCCTTCCTCCTCCCCCTTCACTATTTCTACTGTCAAGTCACCTGACTACGTGTGTGCCCAACCCACTCCTCTAAATCCACCACCCCTCACTTGCCTAGAGTCTCCAATCTTAGGGCTGGATGCTGCCCTCTACTGCACGTGGGTTGTGTGGGCTGTGAGGGTGTTGATGTGCAACAATTGTCCTACCTGCCTGGCTGCAATTCCCTTTTGTGCTTTCTGACACTATGCTCCACTTTTGGAGTGGCTGCCGCCCTGTGGTGATTTCATGTCCAGTGATACCACCTGTCTCCTCCTTGTGGCACGGATGGTCGCAAATGCCACAATCGCCCCCGTGTCAGGGTTGTAGGAGATGGAGCATCGGTGTTGACAGATATGGGTTGCCTCTGAGGTGGCTGATGGTATCCTGCTAAATGCAATGATATTTGTAAGAGGCCAAATTTGGTGAGTTTTTTCTACCATGCTCAGGGCGCCAACATGCTCAGGGCACTACCATGCTCAGGACACTATCATGGACAGGGCACTACCATGCTCAGGACTCTACCATGCTCAGGGCACTACCATGCTCAGGACACTACCATGCTCAGGACACTACCATGGACAGGGCACTACCATACTCGGGGCACTACCATGCTCAGGAGACTACCATGCTCAGGAGACTACCATGTTCAGGGCACTACCATGCTCAGGATACTACCATGCTCAGGGCTCTACCATGCTCAGGACACTACCATGCTCAGGAGACTACCATGTTCAGGGCACTACCATGCTCAGGAGACTACCATGATCGGGACACTACCATGCTCAGGGCACTACCATGGACAGGGCACTACCATGCTCAGGAGGCTACCATGATCGGGACACTACCATGCTCAGGGCACTACCATGGACAGGGCACTACCATGATCGGGACACTACCATGCTCAGGGCACTACCATGGACAGAGCACTACCATGCTCAGGAGACTACCATGATCGGGACACTACCATGCTCAGGGCACTACCATGGACAGGGCACTACCATACTCGGGGCACTACCCTGCTCAGGGCTCTACCATGTTTAGGACACTACCATGATCGGGACACTACCATGCTCAGGGCACTACTATTCTGAGGGCACTACTATACTCAGGGCACTACCATGCTCAGGGCACTACCATGATCAGGACACTACTGTGCTCTGGGCACTACCATGCTCAGGGCCCTACCATGCTCAGGACAGTACCATGCTCAGGATAGTACCATGCTCAGTGCACTACCATGGTTCGGACACTGTCATGCTCGGGGAACTACCCTGCTTGGGGCACTACCATGCTCGGGACACTGCCATGCTGAGCCTACTACCATGCTCAGGGCATTACCATGCATTGGACACTGCCATGCTTGGGGCACTACCTTGCTTGGGGCAATGACATGCTCAGGACACTACCCTGCTTGGGACACTGCCTTGCTCGGTGCACTACCATTACCATTCTCGGGACACTGCCATGCTCTGGGCGTTGCTATGCTTGGGACATTACCATGCTTGGAGCACTACCATACTAGGGACATTATCATGCTCGGGGTAATACCATGCTTGGGTGCTCAGTACTTGTAATGAGCAGTCGGATGCTCAGACAGGCGTGACTCGAGTACCCGAGTATAATAGAATTAAATGGGGAACTTGAGCATTTTTATGGAAGATTTTCTGAAAAAATGCTTGAGTTCTTCATTGAATTCCAGTGTGGTCACTACACAAGATGTGCCTGTCCGAGCGTTCAACTGCACATTCTCAAGTTGGTGTGCTCCTGAAGAGGTGTTCACCTGAATAGGGCTGGGCTCTGCTACATCACTACTAGTGAGTCTCCAGTCATATCCAGCCCTGCTCTTTGGTCAGACACTTGTACATCACTACTAGTGAGTCTCCAGTCATTTCCAGTCCTGCTATTTGGCTGGACTCTGTTACTTTACCACAAGTGATTCTCCAGTCATATCCAGCCCTGCTATTCCACTGGCTCTGCTGCTTCACCTCAAGTGAGTCTCCAGTTATTTCCAGCCCTGCTATTCCACTGGGATCTGCTATATCACCACAAGTGAGTCTTCAGACATTTCCAGCTCTGCTATTCCACTGTGCTCTGCAACATCACAATAAGTGAGTCTCCAGTCATATCCAGCCCTGCTATTCCACTGGGATCTGCTATATCATCACAAGTGAGTCTCCAGTCATTTCCAGCCCTGCTATTTGGCTGGACTCTGTTACTTTACCACAAGTGAGTCTCCAGTCATATCCAGCTCTGCTATTCCACTGGGCTCTGCTGCTTCACCTCAAGTGAGTGTCCAGTTATTTCCAGCCCTGCTATTCCACTGGGATCTGCTATATCACCACAAGTGAGTCTCCAGTTATTTCCAGCTCTGCTATTCTACTGGGATCTGCTATATCATCACAAATGATTCTCTAGTCATTTCCAGCTCTGATATTCCACTGGGTTCTGCTACTTCACCACAAGTGAGTCTCCAGACATTTCCAGCTCTGCTACATCACCACAAGTGAGTCTCCAGTCATATCAAGTCCTGCTATTCCACTGGGATCTGCTATATCACCACAAGTGAGTCTCCAGTCATTTCTAGCTCTGCTATTCCACTGGGCTCTGCTACATCACCACAAGTGAGTCTCCAATCATATCCAGCCCTGCTCTTTGGTTAGACACTTCTACATCATTACAAGTGAGTCTCCAGTCATTTCCAGCCCTGCTATTCCACTGGGATCTGCTACATCACCACAAGTGAGTCTCCAGTCATTTCCAGCTCTGCTATTCCACTGGGCTCTGCTACATCTGATCCAAACCTCTGGCACCTTATAATAAGTTAATTTTGAGGACATCCTAGTAACAAAAAGCATTATAAAAAGCAAAGGAGCTCAATAATGTTACATAAATGATGAAAAGAAAAAAAGGAAAACTTTTTCCCACTAAATATTGTTCGGCTGACGGTAAATCAGTAAAGTAAAGAGTAACATTTCCAGGACGGCGTAGGATCCGTTTTCTATACCGTCCTCTTCACAATGACCTTGGTCTTTATCTCCCCGCGGTGCCATGTCCTCGTCCTCCGGGAGCTCTCAGAACCTTTCTCCGCCGTCCTCCATACATAGGGGGGGATGGGGATTCAGCAGAAAGAGCGAAACGCGTGATAATAACCGAATCTATTCTAGCGGGCGCTTTAATATGCAAATCACCAATGTAAAGGAGCCGCAATCGGGGCTCGGAGATCTTTTCCATCTCACGGAGGGAAGTTTTGATGATATTACTTTTTCTTTCAATAAAAGCATTCATCAGTCATTACTGAACACCGGGAAAGCGGACACTCTGCCGGGGATAGTCAGGCTCCATTACTGTGATAACAAGAAGGGGAACGGGCCACAATCTCCGCTAAATATTCACTATATTACACTGCACAAAACTGCGTCTCCGAGGATCAATCAGGACTTTAGAATTGCTATTGTCACCTCTGGACAGAGCGCTACTCCTAGATATGGAAATAACCACAGGATAATGTCTAACCTGGAGACGGGGATCTGTGGCGCCCCCGCAGTCTGGTCACCGCAGAGGTACTGCACCTAAGCCATAGGTAAGGAGGGGACACACACACCTGCACCCAACACCCTGTCCAGGAGATAGAAGAGGTGGAAGTGACCTCACACCAGGAGGGAATAGGCAGAGGGGGTGGGAACAGAAGGTAGAAAAGCAGAGAGGAAGAGGAGGAGTTAGGTGAGTTGGAGGGAGAAGTGAGGCTGAGAGGAACACCTAGCACAATGGAGTTCTAGAGGAGGCTAGTGCCTGGGGAGGAGTGGGACCAGTGGGGGGTAGGTCACCGCAATCACCCCGAGGTTGTTGCTGGAGGAACTAAAGTAAGGGAAGTTGGAAGAATGAAAGCTGAAAAGGCTGGAGGAATGGAGGCTGAGGAGGATGGATGATAGCTTGGCCAATGTGGCTGGAGAGGGATGGAAACTGTAGAGGCCAGAGGAATGGAGGCCGTAAGTCAGCTGGAGGAACTATGTGATAGCTGGAGTAATTGAGGCTGGATGGTACAGTGCCTTGAAAAAGTATTCATGACCACTGAACTTTTTAACATTTTTTCTCGTTACACCCTCAAATATACCAAAGGGTAACAATTTTTTAACCTTTTGACTTTCCGCCTCCATATCTCACCATCCACTACAGCTTTGAGCGTGAGACTACCTTCATTTTATAGACAATCATCTTGACTGCATAAATGTGACCTGCAGCTATTTAGCATATGATTTGTTACACAGATTATTCTCATGTCATCGCATTGTTACTGTTTTGCTCCTAAAAAATTAAAATTTGTATTATTTTGTAAATCCATTTTTGGCTTTCAGCGCTACCTGAATCCTTGTGGGCTGCACTCCATCATATTCAATCATATCTCCACTGAAATCTGCTCCCAAGTCTCTTTTACACGTTCCCAATGTTGGTGTATACGGGTCGTGTTACTTAGGTACAGTTGTGGCCAAAAGTATTGACACCCCTGCAATTCTGTCAGATAATACTCAGTTTCTTCCTGAAAATGATTGCAATCACACATTCTTTGCTATTATTATCTTCATTTAATTTGTCTTCAATGAAAAAACACAACAAGAATTGTCCTAAAGCCAAATTGGATCTAATTCCACCAAACATAAAAAAGGGGGTGGACAAAAGTATTGGCACTGTTAGAAAAATCATGTGATGCTTCTCTAATTTGTGTAATTAACAGCACCTGTAACTTACCTGTGGTACCTAACAGGTGTTGGCAATAACTAAATCACACTTGCAGCCAGTTGACATGGATTAAAGTTGACTCAACCTCTGTCCTGTGTCCTTGTGTGTACCACATTGAGCATGGAGAAAAGAAAGAAGACCAAAGAACTGTCTGAGGACTGGAGAAACCAAATTGTGAGGAAGCATGAGCAATCTCAAGGCTACAAGTCCATCTCCAAAGACCTGAATGTTCCTGTGTCTACCGTGCGCAGTGTCATCAAGAAGTTTAAAGCCCATGGCACTGTGGCTAACCTCCCTAGATGTGGACGGAAAAGAAAAATTGACGAGAGATTTCAATGCAAGATTGTGCGGATGGTGGATAAAGAAACCTCGACTAACATCCAAACAAGTTCAAGCTGCCCTGCAGTCCGAGGGTACAACAGTGTCAACCCGTACTATCCGTCGGCGTCTGAATGAAAAGGGACAGTATGGTAGGAGACCCAGGAAGACCCCACTTCTTACCCCGAGACATAAAAAAGCCAGGCTGGAGTTTGCCAAAACTTACCTGAGAAAGCCTAAAACGTTTTGGAAGAATGTTCTCTGGTCAGATGAGACAAAAGTAGAGATTTATGGGCAAAGGCATCAACATAGAGTTTACAGGAGAAAAAAGAGGCATTCAAAGAAAAGAACACGCTCCCTACAGTCAAACATGGTGGAGGCTCCCTGATGTTTTGGGGTTGCTTTGCTGCCTCTGGCACTGGACTGCTTGACCGTGTGCATGGCATTATAAAGTCTGAAGACTACCAACACATTGTGCAGCATAATGTAGGGCCCAGTGTGAGAAAGCTGGGTCTTCCTCAGAGGTCATGGGTCTTCCAGCAGGACAATGACCCAAAACACACTTCAAAAAGCACTAGAAAATGGTTTGAGAGAAAGCACTGGAGACTTCTAAGGTGGCCAGCAATGAGTCCAGACCTGAATCCCATAGATCACCTGTGAAGAGATCTAAAAATGGCAGTTTGGAGAAGGCGCCCTTCACATATCAGGGACCTGGAGCAGTTTGCCAAAGAAGAATGGTCTAAAATTCCAGGAGAGCATTGTAAGAAACTCATTGATGGTTACCGGAAGCGGCAGATCGCAATTATTTTGGCTAAAGGTTGTGCAACCAAGTATTAGGCTGAGGGTGCCAATACTTTTGTCCGGCCCATTTTTGGAGTTTTGTGTGAAATGATCAATGTTTTGCTTTTTGCTTCATTCTCTTTTGTGTTTTTTCATTGAAGACAAATTAAATGAAGATAATAATACCAAAGAATTTGTGATTGCAATCATTTTCAGGAAGAAACTGAGGATTATCTGACAGAATTGCAGGGGTGTCAATACTTTTGGCCACAACTGTACAGGAGATGCCCAGATTATATGTACAGCTGGTATAACCTGGACATCTCCTGTATATAATTATATATTTACAGCCGGTATAACCTGGGTATCTCCTGTATATAGTTATAAATGTATATCTGTTATAACCTGGACATCTCCTGTATATAATTATATATGTACAGCTGGTATAACCTGGACATCTCCTGTATATAATTATATATGTACAGCCGGTATAACCTGGACATCTCCTGTATATAATTATATATGTACAGCCGGTATAACCTGGACATCTCCTGTATATAATTATATATGTACAGCTGGTATAGCCTGGGTATCTCCTGTATATAGTTATAGATGTATATCTGGTATAACCTGGGTATCTCCTGTATATAGTTATAGATGTATATCTGGTATAACCTGGGTATCTCCTGTATATAGTTATAGATGTATATCTGGTATAACCTGGGTATCTCCTGTATATAGTTATAGATGTATATCTGGTATAACCTGGGTATCTCCTGTATATAGTTATAGATGTATATCTGGTATAACCTGGGTATCTCCTGTATATAGTTATAGATGTATATCTAGTATAACCTGGGTATCTCCTGTATATAGTTATAGATGTATATCTGGTATAACCCGGGTATCTCCTGTATATAGTTATAGATGTATATCTGGTATAACCTGGGCATCTCCTGTATATAGTTATAAATGTATATCTGGTATAACCTGGGTATCTCCTGTCCCTCTGTCCCTGTTGGGTCTCACATTTTGCAGTTTATCTTTTAGCACATGGCAGCTGTAGATCTATAAATCGACCTCTTTTGCTCCCTGTAAATAGTGCCAGAATTATGTAAATGCTCTTTATAATATCCATAATGATCCGCGTGTGGAATGGTAATCATCTCCCGCGGACTCATCACAATCTCGGCTCCGTCTCTTCCCTTCCGAGTGTACTTGAAACTTATTAACTCAAACACATCAGCCGCCTGTGGATTTGTGAAGAGCAGGTACAGCAAAGCGGATGGAAGGCGGTAAACTCCGGGGACCTGTAAACGCCTGATAATCTACCGGAGGACAGGCGGGATGTCAGCGGAGGCCGGGGGGAGCGGTGGATCATCACTTATCATCCAGAAATTCGGGGGTCATCACTGAGCGAGTAAAGGTGTCACTGGTCTGGAAACCCCATCTTTATAGGGCACCTGTCATCTGATTCACATGGCTCCAGCCACAGGAATCCAAGACCGGTAGCTCTAATGCAGCCGTGCATATTATCCTCCAAAACGCTGCAGTATTTCATAGAAAACATACTGTGAGGTAGCAACTGGCTATATTGTAAATGGCTGGTAGGTATCGCAGAGGCGGAGATCCTCTGCAATGTAAACCTGGAATATTTTGCTCTGGGACTTGTAGTTCCATGAGTTTTTAGTAATACATTCAGTGCCAGATTGACAGAGTGGTCAGAAGTGCTGAGTGAGGAATGACCATTCAAATACCTCCCATGGGTGTGTCTCATATGTTTTAATGATATTGTTTGTTTGATGATAGGAGCCGATGTATGGATTCCTCCTGCAAACAGGGAGAGATCTGTCATTCATGTTAAGCAGAGAGGGGAAAACCTGCCAGAGACCTTCCTGAGACTTGTCACCTGACTCTGATTTTATCCCCACTGCTCCCCCGAGTATTTTTTATTAATATCTGCCATATTGTTTCAGAGATATGGGTCTTTTTATTTAGCGGCAATATTTATAGTTTTTATAAGGGAGTGTGTCTCACAGAATGTTTTAGGGTGTGGCCCACAGGATGCTCAGGAGTGAGGCCCACAGGATGCTCAGGAGTGAGGTCCACAGGATGCTCAGGAGTGAGGCCCTCAGGATGCTCAGGAGTGAGGTCCACAGGATGCTCAGGAGTGAGGCCCACAGGATGCTCAGGAGTGAGGCCCACAGGATGCTCAGGAGTGAGGCCCTCAGGATGCTCAGGAGTGAGGCCCACAGGATGCTCAGGAGTGAGGCCCTCAGGATGCTCAGGAGTGAGGCCCACAGGATGCTCAGGGATGTAACTACAGGATGCTCAGAAGTAAGGCCTACAGGATGCTCAGGAGTGAGGCTCACAGGATGCTCAGGAGTGAGGCCCACAGGATGCTCAGGAGTGAGGCCCTCAGGATGCTCAGGAGTGAGGCCCACAGGATGCTCAGGAGTGAGGCCCACAGGATGCTCAGGAGTGAGGCCCTCAGGATGCTCAGGAGTGAGGCCCACAGGATGCTCAGGAGTGAGGCCCTCAGGATGCTCAGGAGTGAGGCCCACAGGATGCTCAGGGATGTAACTACAGGATGCTCAGAAGTAAGGCCTACAGGATGCTCAGGAGTGAGGCTCACAGGATGCTCAGGAGTGAGGCCCACAGGATGCTCAGGAGTGAGGCCCTCAGGATGCTCAGGAGTGAGGCCCACAGGATGCTCAGGAGTGAGGCCCACAGGATGCTCAGGAGTGAGGCCCTCAGGATGCTCAGGAGTGAGGCCCTCAGGATGCTCAGGAGTGAGGTCCACAGGATGCTCAGGAGTGAGGCCCACAGGATGCTCAGGAGTGAGGCCCACAGGATGCTCAGGAGTGAGGCCCTCAGGATGCTCAGGAGTGAGGCCCACAGGATGCTCAGGAGTGAGGCCCTCAGGATGCTCAGGAGTGAGGCCCACAGGATGCTCAGGGATGTAACTACAGGATGCTCAGAAGTAAGGCCTACAGGATGCTCAGGAGTGAGGCTCACAGGATGCTCAGGAGTGAGGCCCACAGGATGCTCAGGAGTGAGGCCCTCAGGATGCTCAGGAGTGAGGCCCACAGGATGCTCAGGAGTGAGGCCCACAGGATGCTCAGGAGTGAGGCCCTCAGGATGCTCAGGAGTGAGGCCCTCAGGATGCTCAGGAGTGAGGTCCACAGGATGCTCAGGAGTGAGGCCCACAGGATGCTCAGGAGTGAGGCCCACAGGATGCTCAGGAGTGAGGCCCTCAGGATGCTCAGGAGTGAGGCCCACAGGATGCTCAGGAGTGAGGCCCTCAGGATGCTCAGGAGTGAGGCCCACAGGATGCTCAGGGATGTAACTACAGGATGCTCAGAAGTAAGGCCTACAGGATGCTCAGGAGTGAGGCTCACAGGATGCTCAGGAGTGAGGCCCACAGGATGCTCAGGAGTGAGGCCCACAGGATGCTCAGGAGTGAGGATCACAGGATGCTCAGGAGTGAGGCCCACAGGATGCTCAGGAGTGAGGCCCACAGGATGCTCAGGAGTGAGGCCCACAGGATGCTCAGGAGTGAGGCCCACAGGATGCTCAGGAGTGAGGCCCACAGGATGCTCAGGAGTGAGGCCCACAGGATGCTCAGGAGTGAGGCCCTCAGGATGCTCAGGAGTGAGGCCCACAGGATGCTCAGGAGTGAGGCCCACAGGATGCTCAGGAGTGAGGCCCTCAGGATGCTCAGGAGTGAGGCCCACAGGATGCTCAGGAGAGAGGCCCTCAGGATGCTCAGGAGTGAGGATCACAGGATGCTCAGGAGTGAGGCCCACAGGATGCTCAGGAGTGAGGCCCACAGGATGCTCAGGAGTGAGGCCCACAGGATGCTCAGGAGTGAGGCTCACAGGATGCTCAGGAGTGAGGCCCTCAGGATGCTCAGGAGTGAGGATCACAGGATGCTCAGGAGTGAGGCCCACAGGATGCTCAGGAGTGAGGCCCACAGGATGCTCAGGAGTGAGGATCACAGGATGCTCAGGAGTGAGGCCCACAGGATGCTCAGGAGTGAGGATCACAGGATGCTCAGGGATGTTACTACAGGATGCTCAGAAGTAAGGCCTACAGGATGCTCAGGAGTGAGGCTCACAGGATGCTCAGGAGTGAGGCTCACAGGATGCTCAGGAGTGAGGCCCACAGGATGCTCAGGAGTGAGGCCCTCAGGATGCTCAGGAGTGAGGCCCACAGGATGCTCAGGAGTGAGGCTCACAGGATGCTCAGGAGTGAGGCTCACAGGATGCTCAGGAGTGAGGCCCTCAGGATGCTCAGGAGTGAGGCCTACAGGATGCTCAGGAGTGAGGCCCTCAGGATGCTCAGGAGTGAGGCCCACAGGATGCTCAGGAGTGAGGCCCTCAGGATGCTCAGGAGTGAGGCCCTCAGGATGCTCAGGAGTGAGGCTCACAGTACGCTCAGGAGTGAGGCCCACAGGATGCTCAGGAGTGAGGCCCACAGGATGCTCAGGAGTGAGGCCCACAGGATGCTCAGGAGTGAGGCCCACAGGATGCTCAGGAGTGAGGCCCACAGGATGCTCAGGAGTGAGGCCCACAGGATGCTCAGGAGTGAGGCCCACAGGATGCTCAGGAGTGAGGCCCACAGGATGCTCAGGAGTGAAGCCCACAGGATGCTCAGGAGTGAGGCCCACAGGATGCTCAGGAGTGAGGCCCACAGGATGCTCAGGAGTGAGGCCCTCAGGATGCTCAGGAGTGAGGCCCACAGGATGCTCAGGAGTGAGGCCCACAGGATGCTCAGGAGTGAGGCCCACAGGATGCTCAGGAGTGAGGCCCACAGGATGCTCAGGAGTGAGGCCCACAGGATGCTCAGGAGTGAAGCCCACAGGATGCTCAGGAGTGAGGCCCACAGGATGCTCAGGAGTGAGGCCCACAGGATGCTCAGGAGTGAGGCTCACAGGATGCTCAGGAGTGAGGCCCTCAGGATGCTCAGGAGTGAGGCCTACAGGATGCTCAGAAGTGAGGCCCACAGTATTCTCGGGAGTGTTACTCACTGGATGCTCGGGGGTGTGGCTTAGAGAATGCTCAGAGGTGTGGCTCACAAGATGCTCAGGAGTGTGGCTCACAGGATACTTAGGAGTGTGACTCACAGGATGTTTGGCTCACAGGATACTCAGGAGTGTGGATCACAGGATGCTTAGGCGTGAGGCCCTCAGGATGCTCGGGAATATGACTCACAGGATATTCTGGAGTGGTTACATGATGCTCTGAGGGGTGGCTCACAGGATGCCCAGAAGTATGGCTCACAGGCTGCTCAGGAGTGTGGCTCACAGGCTGCTCAGGAGTGTGTCTCACAAGATGATTGGGGTTGGGATAACCAAATGATGATCTGAGGGGTGGCTCGCAGGATGCTCAGGTGCGTTGCTTACATGATGCTCAAGGGTTTGGCTCACAGGATGCTCATGATGTGGCTCACAGAATGTCTGGGTGTGTGACCTCCAGAATGCTTGGGAGTGTTGCTTGGGACTGTGACTCACAATATGATTGGGGGTGTGGCTCATAGGATGCTCAGGAGTGTGGCTCACAGGATGCCCAGAAGTGTGGCTCACAGGATGCCCAGAAGTGTGGCTCACAGGATGCCCAGAAGTGTGGCTCACAGGATGTCCAGGGATGTGATTCACAGGATGCTCGGGAGTGTAGCACACAGATGCTCGGGAGTGGGATTTTCAGGATGTGTGCCTCACATGATGCTCAGGATTGTGGCTCACAGGATGCTTAGGAGTGAGGCCCACAGGATGCTCGGGAGTGTAGCTCACGTGATGCTCAGGAGTGGGATTTTCAGGATGTGTGCCTCACATGATGCTCAGGATTGTGGCTCACATTATGCTCAGGAGTGTGACTCACAGTATGCTCATGGGAGTGGCTTACATGATGCTCTGAGGTGTGGCTCACAGGATGCTAGGGTGTGACTCACTCGATGCTCAGGAGTGTTGCTCACTGTATGATCAGGGTCTGGATAACAGAATGCTTGGGGGTGTTGCTCACATGATGCTCAGGGATGTGACTCACAGGATTCTCAGGGGTGTGGCTCACAGAATGCTTGGGAGTGTGACTCGCAAGATGCTCAAAAGTGTGACTTACTGTATGCTTGGAGGTGTAGCTCACAGGATTCTCAGGAGTGTGGCTTACAAGATGCTCAGGTGTGTCTGCAATGCATTATTGTGCTGCGAGCATCGGCTTTCTTCAGCCCTTGTAATGTGAGGGTGTGACGCTGGTGTACCATGTCAGCTGGTGACCGGCTGAAGGTGGGCAGGCTACCTACTTAGTCTAAAAAACTGAGTTTCATAGGAGACCTTGATTTTCATTACATACCGCAATACAGTGGTATTTCAGTGCATAGTGTAAGCGATCGGACAATCGCAGGTTCCAGTCCCCAAGAAAAGAAAACGTTGTTAAAGAAAACTTTCCCCCATTAAAGATAAAGAGATCTTAAAAACTGAAAAATAAATATTGTGTCATGCTGTGGCCGAACCTTAAATAGGCGGTTTATGTTCGGAAACCTCCAATGTGGCTGAATTACAACAATTCTGCAAAGAGGAAAATTTCTCCAGAGCTAAAGACTCATTGCCGCTTGTCACAGACAGGTGATTGCAATTGGTGCTGCTCAGGGCCCGACCAGTTATTATGATTAGGAGGAAATCACTTTCTCACACAGGGCCCTATAGGTTTGGATTTCTTTTTTCCTTAATAATAAAGATTTTCATTTATAAACTGCATTCTGTGGTTACTTGTGTTTTCTTTGTCTAATATTTACATTTGTTTGGTGATTGGAAACATTTAAGTGACAAACATGGAAAAGAATAAGAAATCAGGAAGGGGGTGAACACTTTTAAACACACTTTATCTATCAATCTATCTATCCATGTAACTGTCATATATATATATACACACACACACTAGTTATTGTATTAGAATATCATTAAAAATCAATGTAACATTGCCATGTTTCAGAGCCTTTCTGGGAGCCCTGAAACACGTTGACTAATAAATCAATATTATATTAACCCTTTGATGTCTCGTGGAATACGGCAGCGCGGTTCATCCTCTCTACTTTAATTTTCTGAGATAATGACCTTTGGGTTTTCATTGGCTGTAAGCCATCATCATCATCAACGTTAACAGAAATAAACATACGAAATAGATCCCTCTGTGTGTAATTACTCTATATAATATATGACTTCACTTTATTGAATTGAATTACTGAAATATATTAACTCTTTGATGATATTCTAAATCACTGAGATGCATTTGTATATACATATATATTAATGTATACTCAGAATAAATGAGTACACCAGGCTCGGTGCTCTCCTATAACATACACAATCCTAGATGTAGCAGTTTTTGATGTAGGGTGTACTCATTTTTGCATCAACTAATTACAGTAATATTAAAGATTTTGGAGATTTATATTAATATTACTTTCAGGTTATGAGTTCAAAAATGTTCTATTTGTCAAAAGTTTGGAAATTGTTCTTGTGTTCAGGGAGACATTGATTCAAGTCTTACTTTTCCAAGGGGGTGTACTCATTTATGCTGAGCACTGTATGTCTAGTAGTCATCTTAGCGGAAAGTAGCAGGGCCGCCTCACGCTGCGTTCTTCCACCATGCCGCTAATTGTCACTTGTGAAGGTAAAGCAATTACATGCGCCAATCTGCAGGTGATCACAATGGCCGCTATTAACCGCTGACAGCCGGTGAGTCATTGTACAGTGGTAGCGGAGTCTTCAGGGTGAGTGCTCCACTACTGCCCCCTAATGGTTAGACAATGCGTAACCAACACATATAGAGTATATAAGGCCACCGCTGCTCACAAAGTCTTTGCAAAGTTTTTGGCACAGAAAGTTTCCATGTTGTGAATTCTCCAATCTTCTTTAGTGGTGTATCACCTTCATTAACATACAGTGACGGAATAATGATAATAGCGGCTTTATAATGTATACCTGAAGCACAAGCGCGGATAGGAAAACTAGGAGGGGGAATTTCTAACAATGCTCCATTGTTCTCCGGTAATCTCACATGTAATATTCACATATAAATACAATTAGAAGACGTGGGTGAAATAGGAATTAAGGAATCGCTATTATAGCCGTATGACATTTTCCACATTCCGGCTTCCCACGCACTGTGCCAAAAGTCAGGTCGCTGCACCACGTGAAGGAGAAATGCAAGGTGTGACAGCAGACCTGATCTTATTGCTACAGATCAGAGAATCGCTTGGAATCTAATTTGCCTCAAAAATCACAAAAATTTCGATTAGACAAAAGTGGATTTTTTTTAAAATTCAATTTGTGCTTATCCAGTGTCTTCTAACAGCAACTAACCACAACATCATGATACCATGTACCAAGCACCGGAGGACACAAAAGATCCTGAGTTCATAAGTTACCAAAGATGCTGAGCATCAGAAGACCCCAGCAATGTCAAGTACCAGAAGACACCAGTGATGCTAAATACCAGAAGACACCAGTGATGCCGAGTACCAGAAGACACCAGTGATGCCAAGTACCAGAAGACACAGTGATGCCAAGTACCAGAAGACACCAGTGATGCCGAGTACCAGAAGACACCAGTGATGCCAAGTACCAGAAGACACCAGTGATGCCAAGTACCAGAAGACACCAGTGATGCCAAGTACCAGAAGACACCAGTGATGCCAAGTACCAGAAGACACAGTGATGCCAAGTACCAGAAGACACCAGTGATGCCAAGTACCAGAAGACACAGTGATGCCAAGTACCAGAAGACACCAGTGATGCCAAGTACCAGAAGACACAGTGATGCCAAGTACCAGAAGACACAGTGATGCCAAGTACCAGAAGACACAGTGATGCCAAGTACCAGAAGACACAGTGATGCCAAGTACCAGAAGACACCAGTGATGCCGAGTACCAGAAGACACCAGTGATGCCAAGTACCAGAAGACACCAGTGATGCCAAGTACCAGAAGACACCAGTGATGCCAAGTACCAGAAGACACCAGTGATGCCAAGTACCAGAAGACACCAGTGATGCCAAGTACCAGAAGACACAGTGATGCCAAGTACCAGAAGACACCAGTGATGCCAAGTACCAGAAGACACAGTGATGCCAAGTACCAGAAGACACCAGTGATGCCAAGTACCAGAAGACACAGTGATGCCAAGTACCAGAAGACACCAGTGATGCCAAGTACCAGAAGACACAGTGATGCCAAGTACCAGAAGACACCAGTGATGCTGAGTACCAGAAGACACCAGTGATGCCGAGTACCAGAAGACACTAGCAATGCCTAGTACCAGAAGACACCAGTGATGCTGAGTACCAGAATACACCAGCGATGCCGAGTATCAGAAGACACCAGCGATGCCGAGTATCATAAGACACCAGTGATGCTGAGTACCAGAAGACACCAGTGATGCTGAGTACCAGAAGACACCAGTGATGCTGAGTACCAGAAGACACCAGCAATGTCAAGTACCAGAAGGCACCAGCAATGCCGAGTACCAGAAGACACCAGTGATGCAGAGTACCAGAAGACACTAGCGATGCCAAGTACCAGAAGACACCAGCGATGCCGAGTATCAGAAGACACCAGCGATGCCGAGTACCAGAAGACACCAGCAATGCTGAGTACCAGAATACACCAGCGATGCCGAGTATCAGAAGACACCAGCGATGCCGAGTATCATAAGACACCAGTGATGCTGAGTACCAGAAGACACTAGCGATGCCTAGTACCAGAAGACACCAGTGATGCTGAGTACCAGAATACACCAGTGATGCTGAGTACCAGAATACACCAGCGATGCCGAGTATCAGAAGACACCAGCGATGCCGAGTATCATAAGACACCAGTGATGCTGAGTACCAGAAGACACCAGTGATGCTGAGTACCAGAAGACACCAGTGATGCCGAGTACCAGAAGACACCAGTGATGCTGAGTACCAGAATACATCAGCGATGCCGAGTAGCAGAAGACACCAGCGATGCCAAGTACCAGAAGACACCAGCAATGCCGAGTACCAGAAGACACCAGTGATGCTGAGTACCAGAAGACACCAGCGATGCCGAGTACCAGAAGACACCAGCAATGCTGAGTATCATAAGACACCAGTGATGCTGAGTACCAGAAGACACCAGTGATGCCGAGTACCAGAAGACACTAGCAATGCCTAGTACCAGAAGACACCAGTGATGCTGAGTACCAGAATACACCAGCGATGCCGAGTATCAGAAGACACCAGCGATGCCGAGTATCATAAGACACCAGTGATGCTGAGTACCAGAAGACACCAGTGATGCTGAGTACCAGAAGACACCAGTGATGCCGAGTACCAGAAGACACCAGTGATGCTGAGTACCAGAATACATCAGCGATGCCGAGTAGCAGAAGACACCAGCGATGCCAAGTACCAGAAGACACCAGCAATGCCGAGTACCAGAAGACACCAGCGATGCTGAGTACCAGAAGACACCAGTGATGCCAAGTACCAGAAGACACCAGCAATTCTGAGTACTAGAAGACACCAGTGATGCCGAGTCCCAGAAGACACCAGGAATGCCGAGTACTAGAAGACACCTACAATGCCAAGTACCAGAAGACACCAAGAATGCCAGCATTACCAGAAGACACCAGAAGCACCAGAAGACACAAGTGATGTTGAGTACCAGAAAACCCCAATGATGCTGAGCACAGGAGGACACCAAAGATGTTGGGAACCGGAAGATGTAGAAGATAGCCCAGTGAATTTACACCAGTGACTGGAAAAGCTAATTCGGGAAAATGGCTGCTGGCTAGGCAGTATTTTTCTAAAGTCAAAGGGATCATAAAGAGGTTACAAATAAAAATATTACTAAATTAGAACTCACCTGGATATCACCTATCTCACCTCAACTTCCCTTGGTCATATTTAGCATCTTAAAGGTACCTTCACACACGACAATATTGCTAGGCAATTTCACTGGCAATTTGCTGGTTGCAGTGAAATCATGGACACATTGTTCTATTTTGTTGCTGTGTACAAATGTAACAATGTGTCCATGATTTCACTGCAACCAGCAAATTGCCAGTGAAATTGCCTAGCAATATTGCTGTGTGTAAAGGTACCTTAAAGCACCCGATATCTTCAGTGTCATCTGACACGACTAAATCACAACATTGTGGTACCATGTATCAAGCACCGGAGGACACAAAAGATGCTGAGTCCATAAGACACCAAAGATGCTGAGCACCATGAAGACACGAAAATGCTGAGTACTAGAAGACACTAAAGATGATGAGCCCCAGAAGAAGCCAAAATACCGAACACTAGAAATCGATGAGGACAAGACGGCTCCAAAGATGCTGAGCACCAAAAAAACAACAAAGATCCTAAACACCAGAAGCTGTGAAAGATGCAGAGTACCAGAATCCACCAAAGATGCCAAGCAACAGAAGTCACCAACGATGCCGAGTACCAGAAATCTCTAAAGATGCTAAACATCAAAAGATACCAAAGATGCTAAGTACCAGAAGTCTGCAAAGATGCCAACCAGCAAATGTTGACAAAGATGCCGAGTACCAGAAGTCAACAAAGATGCCGAGCACTAGGCTAGCAGCAGAAAACACCAAAAATTCTAAGCACTAGAAGACACCAAGGATGAAAGATAATGGACACCAGAAATCACCAAAGATAATGAGCACCAGAAAACAATACTGATGTTGAGCAATAGAACACAACAAAGATGTTGAGCACAAAAAGACATGAAAGACGCCGAGCACCAGAAGTCACCAAAGATGCCGAGCACCAGAAGTCACCAAAGATGCCGAGCACCAGACGTCACCAAAGATGCCGAGTACCAGAGGTCTCCAAAAATGATGAGCACCAGAGGTCTCCAAAAATGATGAGCACTAGAAGTCAACAAAGATGCCGAGCACCAGAAGTCACCAAAGATGCCGAGCACCAGACGTCACCAAAGATGCCGAGTACCAGAGGTCTCCAAAAATGATGAGCACCAGAGGTCTCCAAAAATGATGAGCACCAGAGGTCTCCAAAAATGATGAGCACTAGAAGTCAACAAAGATGCCGAGCACCAGAGGTCTCCAAAAATGATGAGCACCAGAAGTCACCAAAGATGCCGAGCACCAGAGGTCTCCAAAAAAGATGAGCACCAGAGGTCTCCAAAAATGATGAGCACTAGAAGTCACAAAAGATGCCGAGCACCAGAGGTCTCCAAAAATGATGAGCACCAGAGGTCTCCAAAAATGATGAGCACCAGAAGTCACCAAAGATGCCGAGCACCAGAGGTCTCCAAAAAAGATGAGCACCAGAGGTCTCCAAAAATGATGAGCACTAGAAGTCACAAAAGATGCCGAGCACCAGAGGTCTCCAAAAATGATGAGCACCAGAGGTCTCCAAAAATGATGAGCACTAGAAGTCAACAAAGATGCCGAGCACCAGAGGTCTCCAAAAATGATGAGCACTAGAAGTCAACAAAGATGCTGAGCATCAGAAGTCTCAAAAGATGCCAAGCACCAGAAGTCACTAAAAATGTTGCGCGCCAGAAGTCACCAAAGATGCCGAGCACTAGAGGTCACTAAAGATGCCAAGCACCAGAAAACACCAGAGATTCCAAGCTCCAGAAGAAACTAAAGATGCTGAGCATCAGAATACACCAAAAATGACGAGCCCCAGAAGACACCAAAGATCAAAGATTATGGACACCAGAAGTCACCAAAGATGATGCGCCCCAGAAAACAATAAAGATGTTGAGCAATAGAACACACCAAAGATGTTGAGCACCAAGAGACACTTAACATGCAGAGCACCAGAACTCACCAAAGATGCCAACCACCAAAGGTTTCCAGAGATGGTGACCTCCAGAAGTCAACAAAGATGCCAAGCACAAGAAGACACCAAAGATGATGAGCACCAGAAGTCACCAGCGATGCCGAGCACTAGAAGGATCCAAAGTTGCTGAACACCAGAAGTCTCCAAAGATGCAGTGCACCAGAAGTCAATAAAGATGACAAGCCCCAGAAAACAATAAAGATGTTGAGCACCAGAAGACACTGAAGGTGCTGAGCATCAGAAGCCACCGAAGATGACAAGCACCAGAAGTCTCCAGCGATGCCGAGCATCAAAAGACACCAGCCATGCCAAGCACCAGAAGACACCAGCAATGCCAGCAGCACCAGAAGACACCAGCAATGCCAGCAGCACCAGAAGACACCAGCAATGCCAGCAGCACCAGAAGACACCAGCAATGCCAGCAGCACCAGAAGACACCTGCAATGCCAGGAGCACCAGAAGACACCAGCAATGCCAGCAGTGCTAGAAAATCCCAACGATGCTGAGCACTGAAGGACATCAAAGATGTTGGGAACCAGAAAATGTAGAAGATAGCCCAGTGAATTTGCACCAGTGACTGGAAAGAGACGACCAGACTGGATTAGTTTTGAACATCTGGCCGATGAATTTGGGTGAGCAGTAATGTACAGTTAATAACGGCAAACCATGCAGCTGCATGTGTGGGGAACAATTATACTAATGTGGGGGGGTTTCATTATATAGTTTGGAGGGTTATGTGGGGGTCATTATACTGTTTGGAGGGCTACGTGGGTTCCGTTTATTGTATTCAAGCTATATACAGTGTGAAACGTTGTGTTGGGGCCATCATACTTAGTGTGGGAAACTATGAGGGCCATCATACTGTGTTGGAGTCACTGTGGGGGTATCATTGTGAGTGGGAGTACAATTGGGTCATCGTACTCTGTGTGTGTAGGGTACTGGTCAGGAATGCACTGTGGGGGTACCTTACTGTGTATGGGGGGCACATTTAGTGGCATCATACCATATGGGAGCTTGAGAGCTATGACAGGAATATCTTAAATGAGAACATCAAGGCTCTTCAAAAGGAACAAAATGACTTTGTAAGGCATTCTCTGATCCCGCCAAATATTATGAATTTTTTAGGGGTGGGGATTGGGAAGGGCCCAATTAGGACTTGTTCTATGGACGTTTCTACAGATTTTGTTTTTTTTAACATATGTTTATTATTTTACATATGTTTCTGAATACATAGATTCTAAGCAAAATGAATAGAAACATGATGCGCTGGATGGACGCCGCTCATATAGTTCCCTGTATATAATTGGTTAATTTCTCTGGGATAAGAAGGGTCCGCTTCTGCTGTATCAGGGGCTTTACTGACCTCTAGTGGAATTTTTTCTAAACTCTTATCATAAACCAATTTAAATTCCAGTTCATGGTAAAGTATTAAGGCAAATGCAAAGACATCTAAACACAACTAGAACCATTGAAGGACAATAAAATCTTGGTTCGTGCCCTGAAATTTGAGGACGTCCACAGTTTGTGAAGGATCTCAGCAGGACGTTGTTCCAAACATCTTGGAGACCTGACCCCAGATCTTCTGTGTATGATTCCTGTGCGGATCATTCTGTGTCTTCACAGATCAGGGCTCGGTTAGGCTGGATCACCACCTCCAGGACTCCTCATTATTAATGACATTGGCTGGATGTTTGGAGTCCTTATCCGGGTGCAGAATAAATTTGGAGCCAGTAAGACTCCACCCTGATGGTTTTACATGACGGATAAGTATTTGACCAGATATATCTGTATTGATGGCACCATTAATTCTGAACAAATCTCCAGCGCCATATTCAGAAATGCCATGCCAAGGACCCTTCACCGTGCTCCACTGCTCCTGCAAAACTATTGCACTGCTTTCCAGACCTTTAACGAAAAAACTGTTAGCGTAAAGCCAAATACTGTACTTCACATTATGACCTATCAGTCCATGAAGATCTTTTCTTGCCAGACTTCTTTGAATAGTAGATGGATGTAGCTGGATTTAAGATGGCACTGCTGGACATTTTACTGGTTTCGAAGAGAAGCAAGCATGATGTGTTTCATTGGCTGACCACTGCATCGATGATACTGAACGTTGCCCATTGCTTGGTGATTCTTCAAAAAAGCGTGAATAGCTCATCCTGAAACTCCAGTCTGCTGTGAAATCTTTACCTGGCTGGAGACCTGGCTGATGCAGTATAACTACCCGGAGATGTTTCACTGGCCGACCACTGCATCAATGATAATGAATGTTGCCCATTTCTAGGTGATTATTGAAAAGCTTTAATGGGGCCGTCACATAGGCTGCGATGTCGGAAGCGATGACGCTGGAGCGCGGTCACTTCCGATATCTTAGCCTGGCTGTCACACGGCAAGATGTTGCCTGTGACGGTGCTGCAGTGTGGGCGCAGCCATCGCTCGCTGGGCTGGCAACAACCCAGCTGGCGATCCGCAGCAATGGTGCGGAATAGGCTGTATCGCTATTGCGGTGGCAGACGGTGCAATACAGCCTAATCGCTGGGGCAAGATCGCCAGGTTTATAAACATGTTCATAAACCTGGCAACCTGCAACCAGCGATTTGTCGCAGTTACCTCGTGCTGTCAAACACCATGATAAACTTGCGATATCGCTAGCAACATCGCTGAACACGTGACTTTTAATCGATGTTGCAAGCGATATTGACGTGTGTGACGGCCCCCTAACAGTTCATCATGAAACCCTGGTCTGCTTTGAAATATTTACCTGGGGGAGACCTGGTTGATGCAGTATAACTACCTGAGGATGTGTATTGTAAGGCAGGTATTAATAGGTTAGAAAGGTTATTTGGGGTGACAGGTTCCCTTTAATTTGCTGATTCCTTTCCACACATACCTAAAACTTTTGCAGGGTTCTGTATTTTGGGGAAAAAAATAAAACCTATATTCTAAATACAAGTCACATCATTTTCTCTTTTTTATTCTACTTCCATATTTTTAATATTGGTAAGTGCTTCCATCTTCATGGCTTTCCTGTGACCAATGGCCCAATTACCAAAATCTTTTGGTTTGCTAACCAGGGACTTCAATAGGGCTCATATATAGGTTTATGCCTTATGGTAGGAAAGGGGTTGGAGCCAATGAGGACCATGTCCCTTCCTTCTACGTGCTGAATATATAGTCAGCCTCATTTGAATAGTCATGGTGTAATACTTCTTGTCCCCTCTGGAGCGCTGCGTAGATATTGAACACTTACAGCTGAGCATAGTAGTCTCTAACAGGGGGGAATTTGGAGATGAGCTTATTGTCTAAGGACTAGTAATGAGCGAGCACTATCATACTTGGGTGCTTAGTACTCAAAACGAGCAGGTCGGACCCTCGGATGGACGTTACTCGAGTACCAAGTATAATGAAAGTCATAGGGAAACTCGAGCATTTTACCAGTGTCCTGTGTTGACTGCTCTGCAGTCCATGTGCAAAGCTTTGTGCAGTGGTTCAAAGGGGAACAAATTTCCTTGTGCACATTCAGTGTTAATCTCAGAAGCTGCTGTCATCTATGGGTTTATTGCTCTCCAGGCGCAGGTAAACAGCTGCTGTTGCTGGGTGTGTCAGCTGACATAATTGTCCACTCCCTTAGCCTTTAAATAGTTTTCTTTTCCACCAGCAGACGTCACTGACAGAGTTTAGTCTCTGCAAGACCTGGAGCTGAGAAGACGTGTGCTTCTGCTGAAGCTTTCTTGGTGTTTTCCTTATTTTGTAGGAGCTGCTGTGCTTCCCTGTCCATTGGTGGAGGTGACGGGAGTCATAGCCTAGGGCTGATCAGGAGCAAAGGGCAAGGTTGGTGGGCTGGACATCCTCCCCTTCAGAGGGAAGAGACCCCCAGTCTACGATTCAGTCTAGTTTCCCTGATCCATTTATCCAATCTTTTGGAACATGCTTAAGTTCTCCATTGACTTCCAATATACTCGGTACATGAGTGGAGCCTGTCCAACCATCTGACCCCACCGGGCCCCCGAGCATCATCACGTCTAAGGACCCCTGTAATAAGTAAGGATTGTCCTAAATGAAGAACAGACCTTCAAAGTGCAAAACTTCAATAAAAAACCCTTGTATTAATAAAATCCTTTTGTGTAAATGTTACATAATGTTCCGGTGCTGGCAGGGGCTGCGCTATTGTTCGGCTCGTGGGGTTTTCTTGTTTAAGGTTCGACGATTATAGAAAGAACAAAACCATAAATTCCCGTATCTGTAGCTATAAATATCGCACGTCGCTCTGGGTGGGAGATGGGGATTTTTTTGGCGGTGTATTTTTGGACGGCTGTTATTTTCACCTTAGCCCCGTTGTCTTGTTCTCGCCCACCGTTCAGTTAGAAAAGTTTCAGAAAGTTTAAAGCTCCCGACACCTGCAGGGTAACACTCGGAGTGATCACAGACCTAGTGTTGTTGAGCTTAGATTTCACACACTTTCATACATCTCATTACTTTAAAGGGGAACTCCAGTGAGAGAAAACCTTTTAGTACAGTCCCTGCCCTCTACATGATGAAGCAGAGCCATATACTGCAGTTCTAGGATCTATAGATCACTGATAAATCAATAAAATCATACCTGCTCCTCAGCTCTCACCCCTCCCTCAGGGGACAGAGTCATGCATAGTGCTAAAGTTTCAGTGGACAGGAAGCTACCAAGATGATATGGGGAAGGGGAGACCATAGCAGTGCAGAATCAATCAATGCAGTGCTCTGCCTTTGCTCCTAGCCTGATACATGACAGTACACATTATACACCATCATATCATTGTACAGCAAAAGATCACAGAGTGTACTTATATTTGCTTGATGACATGATTGGTAATTGAAGGGAGAGCACCCTTGTTTTATTACATAGGATGATATATCAGAGGGTGGATTGTAGTATGACCATGGGGACAGCGGTCACGCCCCCTGTTTATACAGTTGTACAAGGCGGCAGGAATGTAATATGATCCTGTCTGCTGCAGCATGAGGCTGAATTAGTCTGTCCCCTGAGGGAGGGGTGAGAGCTGAGGAGCAGGTATGATTTTATTGATTTATAAGAGATCTATAGATCCTAGATCTGCAGTGTATGGCTCTGCTTCATCATGTAGGAGGGCAGGGACTGTACTAAAAAGTTTTCTCTCCCTGGAGTTCCCTTTTAAAGCCAGCTTCACTCCATTATTTTCAGCTGTCAGGTTGTGTCCGGTGTTTTGCAGGATGCACTGAACACAACCTGACAGCCTCGGATGAGCAGAACCGGAGGACAAATCTGACCTCCGATCCTGCTTTTTGCCGACTTCATTTCTGCCGCTGTCCAGTGCTGAAATCTTAGCACCGCAGGTGCAGGGGAACTGGCCGCGGTGCTGGAATTTCAGCCGTGGAGCTCTGTCCATGGTGCTGAATGAGCATGGCTACTTTTAACAGCCGCCGTTCTTCAGTACCGTGGATCAGGGAACCGTGCCGATTTCTTGTCGGATCAGGGTGCGATCCGGCGCCCATAGACTCTCATACAATTAGCGCCGGATCTGGGAGGATCCGGTTTTGTCTGAGTTTTGCATCGGATACAAAAAATGCTGCAGACTCCGGTTTTACTTTCTCAGATTATGTTTTTCCTACCATGTGATGGTGTAAGGCTTTGTTCACACGGCTTCTTTACTGCGTTTTTTACCTAAGTTTTATGCAAATCCATGCTAATCTAAACCTGCATTTTCATTCCCAGCAAAACCTGTGTGATTCCGGAAAAGTTATGAACACACATTGGTTTTATTTACTGACAAAAATGGGAACTTGCACGGTTTTTGCAAGAGTGAGCTGTCAATTCTCTGCTGTGCTTGTGCTTCGGTTTTGAAATGTTACAGTCTGAAAATGAAGAAGTGCAAAATGCAGCAAAAACGCAGAAAAAAGCAGCAAAAACCCACCAAAAACGCAGAAAAAAGCAGCAAAATGCAGCAAAAACGCAGAAAAAAGCAGCAAAACCCACCAAAAACGCAGAAAAAAGCAGCAAAATGCAGCAAAAACGCAGAAAAAAGCAGCAAAACCCACCAAAAACGCAGAAAAAAGCAGCAAAATGCAGCAAAAACGCAGAAAAAAGCAGCAAAACCCACCAAAAACGCAGAAAAAAGCAGCAAAAACGCAGAAAAAAGCAGCAAAACCCACCACAAATGCAGGTTAAAATGCAGTAAAACGCAGCAGAAACCCACGAAAACACAACAAAAATGTAGCAAAATGCAGCAAAACTGCAACTAAAACACAGCAAAAACTAAGGTTTTGAACTGGCAAGAAATCTTTGTTTCATATCAAAACTTCAGGTTTTGCTGCAGAAAAAACGTAGCAAATATGCCCTGTGTGAACATAATCTAACGGTCACATCCTGCGCGCCTTTTTCATAACTTCATTATCTGTATCATGTGTTTATCCTCTGTATGTGCCAGGATTTTTGTCCTGAAGGAGGGCATTACTCTGAAATGAGCTTACGTTAAAGATCACATGCCTTTAATATCTTTGGACGTATTTCTACACTACCGCACCGTGGTTTTTAAAGGGGATGTGTCAGGTCAAAAATCCCTATGTATCTGCTATCACTTTCTAATTCCTTTCTCTAAGCTCTCCCTACTAAGGTGTTTCTATTATTTATATATCCCTCCTATCTTCTGTAAACATCAAATAAAGAGATTAATTTCATCTGTCAATCACAGTGAATGATCCACTTAGTTCTCTGCTGTCCACTCCCCATAGGATGAATATGCATGTCACATGTTCACATCACTGCACAGCAGCTGTATTCTCCTCTCTGCTCTTTATGTTTTCAGGTCAAATACAACACAAAAACTGTCAGAGCAGGGTTAACTGCTTAGAGAAACAAATGGAATCTAGATAAGGCAGATCTGCAATAGCTCTCTAACTCTGTGTCCTCAACAGAACAGAATCTACTGAAAGTGAAACCTGACACTGCACTGTTAGAAAAAGGGAGCTGCTGAGAAGGAGGAGGAAGGAGAAGCTGCTGAGGAGGGAGGAGAGAGCTGCTGAGAAGGAGGAGGGAGCTGCTGAGAGGACGGAGAAGCTGCTGAGGAGGGTGGAGAGAGCTGCTGAGGAGGGTGGAAGAGAGAGCTGCTGAGATGGAGGCGGGAGCTGCTGAGGAGGGAGGAGAGAGCTGCTGAGGAGGAGGGAGGAGAGAGTTGCTGATAGGAGGAGAATGCTGCTGAGTGGGAGGAGGGAGGAGAGAGCTGCTGAGAGGGAGGAGAGAGCTGATGATAGGGAAGAGAGAGCTGCTGAGGACGGAGGAGAGAGCTGCTGAGAGGAAGGAGGAATGAGAGAGCTGCTGGGAAGGAGGGAGGAGAGAGCTGCTTAGGAGGGAGGAGAGAGCTGATGATAGGGAGGAGAGAGGAGAGAGCTGATGATAGGGAGGAGGGAGCTGATGATAGGGAGGAGAGAGCTGCTGAGAGGAAGGAGGGATGAGAGAGCTGCAAAGAGGGAGAAGGGAGGAGAGAGCTGCTGAGAGGGGGGAGGGAGGAGAGAGCTGCTGAGGGGGAGGAGGGAGGAGAGAGATGCTGAGAGGGGGGAGGGAGGAGAGAGCTGCTGAGGGGGAGGAGGGAGGAGAGAGCTGCTGAGGGGGAGGAGGGAGGAGAGAGCTGCTGAGGAGAAGGAAGGAGAGAACTGCTGAGAGGGAGGAGAGAGCTGCTGAGAGGGAGGAGAGAGCTGCTGAGAGGGAGGGGAGAGCTGCTGAGAGGGAGGAGAGAGGTGCTGAGAGGGAGGGGAGAGCTGCTGAGAGGGAGGGGAGAGCTGCTGAGAGGGAGTGCATAATTACATAACCGTTTATACAGCACCCAGACTTTTCCTGTTTGGTTATAATGGACAGGAATAATCCAGGAGCTCCCTGCAGGGTCTGACAATGCTGATAACATGGAAACTACAAATGGTACAATAATGATTTTACATGTTTATGAAAGGGCTGTCCAGGAATTATTCAATTGTAATATTAGTATCATACTGAAAAATGACCTAACAGTGTCCCTTTAACCACTCCTTAATCCACATGTACCTACAATCATTCTCTGGGTGGCTGCAGTATTATATTCTGATGTGTCAGTGGCAAGTGCCAGGTTACTCAGCAGCTGGGCCAGATTTTGGTTCATGGTAGCCGTGCCCAGAAGCTGTGGTCCTAAGCCCACATGCAAACAGGGTAGTAGTAGGAATAAAGTTTGTTCTTGATGCCAGGTGGGATAATCAGCCTGATGAGGCTGACACTGCAGGGGTTCCCTGGGAGATAGGTGATAATAAGCAGTGCAGATGTTTAACTCTTCCCAACCAGGGCTGGCTCCCAGGGGGATAATGGGGGTGATGATGTTGAGTGTAATGAAGAAAGAAAACAGCAGGATTCAGGCTTTGCTTTACCTTTTTACTGCATGTTTCTGTAGCAGGTCCACCACCAGGCAGATGATGAGAACTATAGTCCGCTCTGCTGGGTGAGTAATATACCCTTCCTGCTGACTTTCCTTGACCTTTAGGTTTCTTGGTGCCTACAGTTTCTAGTACTTCCTCTAGGTTGCTGTGGGCTACCTCCTGCCAGGCTGGTAGTGCAGACCCTGCGGGTATCTGTGCCTATAGCAGTTCCCTGATCCTATGCACTACAGACACCCCGGAGTGCTCCACTTGAGTTGCTGGTGAGCTCGAAACTCACTCAGCATCCAGTTCTGCTCCTGGCCCTATAAGCCTGGATGGCCTAAGGACTGGTTCCCTGCTTGCAGCTGGTCCCTTCAGAGCATCTCCGGCTGCCTCCTCACTTTTCCTCTCCTTCACCTACTCTGCCCTACTACACCCTAGCTAACCCCTCTTTCCAACCAGAGGCTGAGTCACAACTCAATCCAGGCCTTCAGTGCTCAGCTTCCTGGTTACAGATCAGGCAGTGTGTGTTTGCTTCAGACATCAAGCAGAGTGACCCCAATTCACATCAGACATGGCATTAAGTAGATGTGATAGCAATACCATGTTGTGTCGGCCAGACGCAGGGGCGCCACACAGATATAGTAGTTGTGACTGTTTATGAGCCTGAATTTCAGCTCAACTTTCATGTGGACATAAATCAGCTGAAGGGATCTCAGATTGAGGAGGATAAGAGTTAACAAGTCTCCTGTCAGGAGTACCTCGCTGATGGGATCTCAGTTAACTCACTCTGAAGTCAGTGTCAATTTTTTAATGAAACCCAATAGCAAAAATTATTTTAGCCAAAATTACTGGTATTTAAGTAAAGAAAAAAAGTTCCTGCTGCAATGAACTTACACAGAGGGTACATACAAGTGTCAGGGCAGCCGTGCAGGGGGAAGTTATCAGGCATTTTATGTAATGCTGGACATAGGGAGAAACCCAGTGCAGGACGACGAGGGGGGAAAAGGAGTCCCTGACGCTAAGGGCAAAGAGGAGACGGTGACCCCTAGAAACACTAGTGCAGACACCTGGCTCCACTAACAACCCTATACTGTCTCTGCATCTGTTGCCGATCAGGATACCTCATCCCTGTCTGTCCCTCAACTAACACTAGTAAGGGATTAGACAGGGTGAATACTGGTCAACCCAGCTAACAACTAAAGGAAAAACACCAGGGAAACAAAGGGGAGAGGGAAATATACTTAGCTGAAAGGAGAGCCTCACAGCAAACTACAAGTGCCAGATGCACTGCTGAGCCAGGAAGCAACACCAACTCCAAACACGCTGTCACCAGCAATACATCATGAGAGCCAAAGAGTATAAATAGAGACAGCTGAAAGTAGGCAGGAAGGAGACCAGCTGGGTCCTAGTGACCTCCAGCTATCACCAAGCAGAGAAATACCTCTTATGGTACCTTCACACGCCGCAATCTCGCCTGGGAATCCTAAAGGCGATATGTCGCCCCGGAGCAATTGCCGTGAAATTGCCTCACAGTTGCAGAGTGTGATTGGGGAATTTTACGTCGATAAATCGCCTCTCGCCTGATTCCTGAGCACTGCTCTGAAATCAGCCTCAATCATTAAGGCGATATTTCCGTGTTGTGGCGTGTGATAGGGCAATAGTGATGGAATCAGCGTCGCCTATGATTTCCTGTAGGCGTGCCTCAGCGTGCTGTAGTCCGCGCCCCGTGTGAACTGATTGGTGTGGGCTACTGTGTTCCCATTGGCTGTCAATTGACACCACACCATATTTGATGAGTTGTCCGTCCAGCACCATAGAATAGCAATGGCGTCATGTATTAGCCAGCCTTCCAGAGCAGGCTGACCAATCGTAACGCTGTTGCGTTGTGCAATGAGCGTGTATGGGGCGCGGTGTAAACCACTGTGGCACGCCTATCTCCTCACACCGCTGACCATGTACGCCCACATTGCCTTTGAGATTGCGGCGTGTGAAGCGGTGAGGGAATTCAGGATTGGTTCCGCTGTAGGTGAGGTGATTTCCGGAGTGACACATTGCCTTAGGTTCAGGGCGAGATTACGGCGTGTAATTCCGCCATCGGCGATATGAGGAGACCATGAAAAACATGAGCGCGCACGTTAGATCGCCTCATATCGCCAGGCGAGACTGCGGCGTGTGAAGGTACCTTTAGGGTAACGTCACATGCGGCAATATTGCATGCAATTTCACAGACAATTTGCTGGTTGCAGTGAAATCATGGACACATTGTTCTATTTTGTTGCTGTGTACAAATGTAACAATGTGTCCATGATTTCTGCAACCAGTAAGTTGCCAGGGAAATTGCCTAGCAAAATTACCGCGTGTGACGGTACCTTGAAAGGAAAAGAGACAAAATTCAGGATTATGGCTGTCTGGTCAGACGCTGCAACCTTCTGCGAGTGGCCACATCCGTGTCTCCTGATACACCCGTGACATTGTATCACACTCTCTTCATCCATATTGACACTCTGGTTATGTCATTAGCTTTTCCTCTAGTTAATCAGTACATTAGACTCAAAGTTTTCTGTCTCTAATTGAACGCTGGGCGTCATGGCTGCCACGTCTTACCTCTGCCAGTTCCCATTTACCGGACAGATTTCGGCTGATAACGTTCTTAAGTTTACTTCCCCACTGTCATCTTAAGGGGCGTATCTAGGGGGGTGCAGCTGGATCCTTTGCCCCGGGCGCAACTCAGAGGGGGGCGCAGGCTGCCCCCCCCCCCTCCCCGCTCCTCAACCAAGGCTGCAGGGGCGGCGGGACTGCAAGCTGACAAAACCACCACCTTCCCCTGCACCGCACCTAAGGCTGCAGGGGCGACAGGGCTGAAAGATGACATCCCCCCCGCTCCTCATCTACTCTGGGGGGATTCTTCTATCACATAGGAGACTTCATCTTTCCTGACGTCAAAATCATCCATAATTGCAGGAAGGCTTTTTTTGTTTTGTTTTTCTTTCTTGGATATTTTTTTTTCAGCCTTTTTTTCTGCCAGATTTTTACATCATTTTATATATTTAAAAAAAAATTAAAAAACATCGGCACCATTATGGACAATATTTTTACCTTCTTTTGATTATCATATAAGTAGTTAATGTATCTAATAGATGTAGGCGGTGACATGACAATGGTGAGGGCTCTGTGGTGCTGGGGATGGGCTCTGTGGTGCTGGGGATGGGCTCTGTGGTGCTGGGGGCAGACTCTGTGGTGCTGGGGATGGGCTGTGTGGTGCTGGGGTAGGCTCTGTGGAGCTGGGGATGGGCTATGTGGTGCTGGGGGCAGGCTCTGGGGTACTGGGGATGGGCTGTGTGGTGCTGGGGTAAGCTCTGTGGAGCTGGGGATGGGCTATGTGGTGCTGGAGGTGGGCTATGTGGTGCTGGGGGCAGACTCTGTGGTGCTGGGGATGGGCTGTGTGGTGCTGGGGTAGGCTCTGTGGAGCTGGGGATGGGCTATGTGGTGCTGGGGGCAGGCTCTGGGGTACTGGGGATGGGCTGTGTGGTGCTGGGGTAAGCTCTGTGGAGCTGGGGATGGGCTATGTGGTGCTGGGGGCAGACTCTGTGGTGCTGGGGATGGGCTATGTGGTGCTGGAGGTGGGCTATGTGGTGCTGGGGGCAGACTCTGTGGTGCTGGGGATGGGCTGTGTGGTGCTGGGGTAGGCTCAGTGGAGCTGGGGATGGGCTATGTGGTGCTGGGGGCAGACTCTGTGGTGCTGGGGATGGGCTGTGTGGTGCTGGGGTAGGCTCTGTGGAGCTGGGGATGGGCTATGTGGTGCTGGGGGCAGACTCTGTGGTGCTGGGGATGGGCTGTGTGGTGCAGGCTCAGTGGAGCTGGGGATGGGCTATGTGGTGCTGGGGGCAGACTCTGTGGTGCTGGGGATGGGCTGTGTGGTGCTGGGGTAGGCTCTGTGGAGCTGGGGATGGGCTATGTGGTACTGGGGGTGGGCTCTGTGGTGCTGGGCTCTGTGGTGCTGGGCACTGTGGTACTGGATGTGGGCTCTGTGGTGCTGGGCTCTGTGATACTGGGTGTAGGCTCTGTGGTGCTGGGGGTGGGCTCTGTGGTGCTGGGGATGGGCTATGTGGTGCTGGGGGCAGATTCTGTGGAGCTGGGGATGGGCTATGTGGTGCTGGGGGTGGGCTATGTGGTGCTGGGAGCAGACTCTGTGGAGCTGGGGATGGGCTATGTGGTGCTGGGGGCAGACTCTGTGGTGCTGGGGGCAGACTCTGTGGTGCTGGGGATGGGCTATGTGGTGCTGGGGGCAGATTCTGTGGAGCTGGGGATGGGCTATGTGGTGCTGGGGGTGGGCTATGTGGTGCTGGGAGCAGACTCTGTGGAGCTGGGGATGGGCTATGTGGTGCTGGGGGCAGACTCTGTGGTGCTGGGGGCAGACTCTGTGGTGCTGGGGATGGGCTATGTGGTGCTGGGGGCAAACTCTGTGGTGCTGGGGGCAGACTCTGTGGTGCTGGGGGCAGACTCTGTGGTGCTGGGGATGGGCTATGTGGTGCTGGGGGCAGACTCTGTGGTGCTGGGGATGGGCTATGTGGTGCTGAGGGTGGGCTATGTGGTGCTGGGGGCAGACTCTGTGGTGCTGGGGATGGGCTGTGTGGTGCTGGGGTAGGCTCTGTGGAGCTGGGGATGGGCTATGTGGTGCTGGGGGCAGGCTCTGGGGTACTGGGGATGGGCTGTGTGGTGCTGGGGTAAGCTCTGTGGAGCTGGGGATGGGCTATGTGGTGCTGGGGGCAGACTCTGTGGTGCTGGGGATGGGCTATGTGGTGCTGGAGGTGGGCTATGTGGTGCTGGGGGCAGACTCTGTGGTGCTGGGGATGGGCTGTGTGGTGCTGGGGTAGGCTCAGTGGAGCTGGGGATGGGCTATGTGGTGCTGGGGGCAGACTCTGTGGTGCTGGGGATGGGCTGTGTGGTGCTGGGTAGGCTCTGTGGAGCTGGGGATGGGCTATGTGGTGCTGGGGGCAGACTCTGTGGTGCTGGGGATGGGCTGTGTGGTGCTGGGGTAGGCTCAGTGGACCTGGGGATGGGCTATGTGGTGCTGGGGGCAGACTCTGTGGTGCTGGGGATGGGCTGTGTGGTGCTGGGGTAGGCTCTGTGGAGCTGGGGATGGGCTATGTGGTGCTGGGGGCAGACTCTGTGGTGCTGGGGATGGGCTGTGTGGTGCTGGGGTAGGCTCAGTGGAGCTGGGGATGGGCTATGTGGTGCTGGGGGCAGACTCTGTGGTGCTGGGGATGGGCTGTGTGGTGCTGGGGTAGGCTCAGTGGAGCTGGGGATGGGCTATGTGGTACTGGGGGTGGGCTCTGTGGTGCTGGGCTCTGTGGTGCTGGGGGTGGGTTCTGTGGTGCTGGGCACTGTGGTACTGGATGTGGGCTCTGTGGTGCTGGGCTCTGTGATACTGGGTGTAGGCTCTGTGGTGCTGGGGGTGGGCTCTGTGGTGCTGGGTGCAGGCTCTGTGGTGATGGGGCTTGCTCTGGGGTACGGGGGTGGTCTCTGTGATGCTGGGCTCTGTGGTAGTGGGTGCAGGCTCTGTGATGCTGGGGCAGGCATTGTGGTGCTGGGTGCAGGCTCTGTGCTGCTGGGTCCAGGCTCTGTGATGCTAGGTGCAGGCTCTGTGGTGCTGGGGGTGGGCTCTGTGGTGCTGGGCTCTGTGATGCTGGGTGCAGGCTCTGTAGTGCTGGGGGTGGGCTCTGTGACACTGGGTGCAGGCTCTGTGGTACTGGGGGTGGGCTCTGTGACACTGGGTGTAGGCTCTGCGGTGCTGGGGGCAAGCTCTGTGACGCTGGGTGTAGGCTCTGTGATGCTGGGTGTGGGCTCTGTGACACTGGGTGCAGGCTCTGTGGTGCTGGGGGTGGGCTCTGTGATGCTGGGGCAGGCTCTGTGATGCTGGGGCAGGCACTGTGGTGCTGGGTGCAGGCTCTGTGGTGCTGGGTGCAGGCTCTGTGATGCTGGGTGCAGGCTCTGTGGTGCTGGGGGCAGGCTCTGTGGTGCTGGGGCAGGCTCTGTGGTGCTGGGGTGGGCTCTGTGACACTGGGTGCAGGCTCTGTGGTGCTGGGGGTGGGCTCTGTGGTGCTGGGGCAGGCTCTGTGATGCTGGGGCAGGCACTGTGGTGCTGGGTGCAGGCTCTGTGGTGCTGGGTGCAGGCTCTGTGATGCTGGGTGCAGGCTCTGTGGTGCTGGGGGCAGGCTCTGTGGTGCTGGGGCAGGCTCTGTGGTGCTGGGGGTAGTCTGTGTGGTGCTGGGGGCAGGCTCTGTGGTGCTGGGGGCAGGCTCTGTGGCACTGGGGCAGGCTCTGTGGTGCTGGAGGTGGGCTCTGTGGTGCTGGGGGTGGTCTGTGTGGTGCAGGGGGCAGGCTCTGTGGTCTGGGGCAAGCTCTGTGGTGCTGGGGCAGGCTCTGTGATGCTAGGGGTGGGCTCTGTGACACTGGTTGTAGGTTCTGTGGTGCTGGGGGTAGGCTCTGTGATGCTGGGTGCAGGCTCTGTAGTGCTGGGGGTATGCTCTGTGGTGCTGTGGGTCAGCTGTGTGGTGCTGGGCTCTGTGATGCTGGGGCAAGCTCTGTAGTGCTGGGGGTAGGCTCTGTGATGCTGGGTGCAGGCTCTGTGACACTGGGTGCAGGCTCTGTGGTGCTGGGGGTGAGCTCTGTGGCACTGGAGGGAGGGCTCTGTGGTGCTGGGGGTGGGCTCTGTGATGCTGGGGCAGGCTCTGTGATGCTGGGGCAGGCACTGTGGTGCTGGGTGCAGGCTCTGTGGTGCTGGGTGCAGGCTCTGTGATGCTGGGTGCAGGCTCTGTGGTGCTGGGGGCAGGCTTTGTGGTGCTGGGGCAGGCTCTGTGGTGCTGGGGGTGGGCTCTGTGACACTGGGTGCAGGCTCTGTGGTGCTGGGGGTGGGCTCTGTGGTGCTGGGGCAGGCTCTGTGATGCTGGGGCAGGCACTGTGGTGCTGGGTGCAGGCTCTGTGGTGCTGGGTGCAGGCTCTGTGATGCTGGGTGCAGGCTCTGTGGTGCTGGGGGCAGGCTCTGTGGTGCTGGGGGTGGTCTGTGTGGTGCTGGGGGCAGGCTCTGTGGTGCTGGGGGCAGGCTCTGTGGCACTGGGGCAGGCTCTGTGGTGCTGGAGGTGGGCTCTGTGGTGCTGGGGGTGGTCTGTGTGGTGCAGGGACCAGGCTCTGTGGTGCTGGGGGCAAGCTCTGTGGTGCTGGGGCAGGCTCTGTGATGCTAGGGGTGGGCTCTGTGACACTGGTTGTAGGTTCTGTGGTGCTGGGGGTAGGCTCTGTGATGCTGGGTGCAGGCTCTGTAGTGCTGGGGGTATGCTCTGTGGTGCTGTGGGTCAGCTGTGTGGTGCTGGGCTCTGTGATGCTGGGGGCAAGCTCTGTAGTGCTGGGGGTAGGCTCTGTGATGCTGGGTGCAGGTTCTGTGACACTGGGTGCAGGCTCTGTGGTGCTGGGGGTGAGCTCTGTGGCACTGGAGGGAGGGCTCTGTGGTGCTGGGGGTGGGCTCTGTGATGCTGGGGCAGGCTCTGTGATGCTGGGGCAGGCACTGTGGTGCTGGGTGCAGGCTCTGTGGTGCTGGGTGCAGGCTCTGTGATGCTGGGTGCAGGCTCTGTGGTGCTGGGGGCAGGCTCTGTGGTGCTGGGGCAGGCTCTGTGGTGCTGGGGGTGGGCTCTGTGACACTGGGTGCAGGCTCTGTGGTGCTGGGGGTGGGCTCTGTGGTGCTGGGGCAGGCTCTGTGATGCTGGGGCAGGCACTGTGGTGCTGGGTGCAGGCTCTGTGGTGCTGGGTGCAGGCTCTGTGATGCTGGGTGCAGGCTCTGTGGTGCTGGGGGCAGGCTCTGTGGTGCTGGGGCAGGCTCTGTGGTGCTGGGGGTGGTCTGTGTGGTGCTGGGGGCAGGCTCTGTGGTGCTGGGGGCAGGCTCTGTGGCACTGGGGCAGGCTCTGTGGTGCTGGAGGTGGGCTCTGTGGTGCTGGGGGTGGTCTGTGTGATGCTGGGGGCAGGCTCTGTGGTGCTGGGGGCAAGCTCTGTGGTGCTGGGGCAGGCTCTGTGATGCTAGGGGTGGGCTCTGTGACACTGGTTGTAGGTTCTGTGGTGCTGGGGGTAGGCTCTGTGATGCTGGGTGCAGGCTCTGTAGTGCTGGGGGTATGCTCTGTGGTGCTGTGGGTCAGCTGTGTGGTGCTGGGCTCTGTGATGCTGGGGGCAAGTGTGGCACCCCATGGGTTAATGTGCCACAATAACACCACATGGGTTCTCTCCCCCACTACACACTGACAAACACTACCACCTCTGGGCAATAGAGGGAGCACCTCCTGCTCCCTTATATAGTCTTGTCCATGAGGGAGAGCTCAGTTCAGCTCGCAGCAGAACTGAGGAAAGGACACAGAGCAGAGTTAGCTCAGTGCAGACCTAGTAAAGGGTCAGAGGAACAGGAGAACGAAAGACAGAGGAACACCACTGGGAGCTGGAGTGATACCATCACTTGCCCCAGAAGAGCACACAACGGACACCGGATCCGGTACTGTGTCTGGCACCCACAGCACAGTGAATCCAGGAACAGAGGGATCACTAGATGCCCCTAGTACCAGAGCAAAGCAACCCGGAGGGGTCAGCACAGCTTTAAGGACTCAAGTTGCCTAGCCAAGTGGTACGAGCAGAATACAGAGAGACGTGAGGAATCCCAGCAGCCTAGCTACTAGCAGCAGCCAGGACACACACACACAGTGCAGCACAAGGAAGCCAACGACCCGGACAGGGTGTGGGGAGAGAGCCCAGCTCCATTACAGACTCCGTGGACTATAATCTGCATTAATATCAGCAGTAAAGCCTTGGAAAACAACTTTGGAGTCTGTGTAGTGATTGTGACCTTTGCTCCAGATTCAGCACAGAGACAATTCCTCCCTGCAGATCCAGCCTGCCAGCTCTGCAGCATCAGGACAAGGATGGAACTACAGTATCAACTAAACGTGAGTGTGTGTCCTCCAACTCTTCCCCACCATCTATAACCCCAATAGACTTTACCCTTCACTGCCCCGGGGGATACAGTTCCCCCCACTGGAACTATACCACCTCCGCTGCCCTCACATCACCCCCGGAGGTTCTGCAGCAGCGGCGGCCCCATCACTGGCCGCACCAAGTGGGTGGCGTCACCCGTGACATATCCCTTGTACATATTCCCCTTTTTATTGTGCCGAGCCTAGGGACACGGTCCGGACCAGGCCACCTGTGACATCCCCAGTACCATCCGGTCCGGCACCGAGTACCCCACGTCCCTTGGGGCTCCACAACCTGGCG
This sequence comes from Allobates femoralis, assembly GCA_033576535.1. Classification (NCBI taxonomy): domain Eukaryota; kingdom Metazoa; phylum Chordata; class Amphibia; order Anura; family Aromobatidae; genus Allobates; species Allobates femoralis. Next base: position 31,565,634 of record JARQOC010000003.1, read on the forward strand.
TCACGAACAGGATCTACCCGGTCCAAAAGAATTGGACCCTGTGCGCCATCTGAACTGTATATTTTTGAGAATCCGCCATTTTGGAGCGCGCGGCGCGCGGGAAAAGAAAGGGGGCGGTACCCTGTATTGGCGCGAACCCAGCCTCCTCCCCTTGGTGCTGACGACTTCCGGCGGGAAGGAGATCCCTGCTGCGCCCCGGAACCTCCCAGAGACATCCGGACGGAAGCGGAAGACGGAGGGCGCATAACAACTAAGGGGGCCCAAGATGTCGCAGGCCGATGCGCAAGGCGGCGATGGAGCAGCCGATGGAGCTGCAGCGCCGGACCCAGCGATAGTACCCGGCGGTGCAGCGGCGCAAGGAACAGCATCCATAATGCCATTCCTGATGCCGTATACTCCAGGAGCGATGTGGCTGCCCCAATACTCCGGTGAGCCTAATACTTTAACTGACTTTATGCAAAAGATTAACGAGTACTATGTGATGTATCCCCTCACTGAAGCCCAGCGTGTAGGGATGATAATAGGACAATTAACGGGCAATGCACGGCGGGAGGTCGCATCCTGGCTGGACACAGATAAGGACACTGTGGAGCATCTAGCAGCCAGACTAAAAGCAACTTTTGAATCTGCTGTTGATGCCCGGGCTAAGATGAGGTTCTTTGCATGCCACCAGAAACCTAAACAGAGTGCCAGAGACTTTGCCTTGAACCTGCAGGAAGCACTCAAAGCCCTTAAGCTGGCAGAACCTGCTTTAGCCCCGGGAGCTGATAAAATGCTATTTGACCAATTTATTGAGGGCCTCCATTCCCCTTCCCATCGAGGACAGTTAAGCATGGTACTGCTGCAGAACCCTAACATGACATTTACTGAGCTGAAGGATAGAGCTATCCGTTTGCAGCAGCTGGAAGAGCCAAGGGAATTAATATCTGTGCTTGACACTGCAGCAGCACCTCAGCAGGCGGCAGCGCCAGCGACATCTGCCATGTCAACGACTGCTGTTGAGGCCGGGGACTATATCTCAAATGCAGCCATCAACCAAAAGCTAGATGCCCTGACAGACACCGTGATCTCCATGGCCAAGGTCATCAAGGAACTGCGAGAGTCAAAACCTGCACCCAAGATCGAGTTGGCGACCAGCAGAGAGGATGTTCCGTGGATGAGGCCCAGAAGATACCCAGCAGCAAGAGGACGACCCAGCGATCGCTATCAACCAGATGGACAGCCCGTTTGCCGCCGTTGCCAGAAGTCAGGCCATTTTGCTCGTGAGTGTCCTTTAAACGACGATTCCCTGGGCAGGCGGGCCGCTCCCCAGGAATGAACGCTCAAGGCCCCTCAGCCTGGTATGACAGATTTGTGGGAGGAAAGCCGGTGATCCCTATTGTGTTAAATGGCATCCCCTTGAGTGCCTTGCTAGATACTGGATCCCAAATAACATCTATCCCACATGTTCTATACAAAAGGTACTGGGCTGATTCAGACATTACTAATGCGCCAGATGGCTTTAACTTTGAAGTGTGGGCTGGTAATGGATTGATGATACCAAAGGTTGGATTTAGAGAGATGAATATTCAGGTTGGGAAGGTAGAATTGCAGAACCAGGGTATTATAATCGTAGATGTCGACCGGCGAGGCCGTGAACCCGTGATGGTGGTAGGAATGAATGTAATTGAAAAATGTTTTTCCGAAGTGTTAAGTGTTTTGCAGCAAATCGCCGAGACTGCCGGAACTGGACAACAGAAGCTTCTGCACAAAGAGATCAAAGCCTTGATGTTGAAGCAGCAGGTAGAAATCTCCGGAGGTGAGATCGGCAGTGTCAGAGTAAGTGACCCAATACCTATTGTAATTCCTCCCAAAACTGAAATGTTGGTGTGGTGCAGAGCCGCAATAGGCATTAAAGGGCAAGACTATCAGGCCCTGGTAGAACCCGTGTACTCAGACAGTAGACCGACCATACTCACTGCTAGAGGGGTGGTTGACGTACACAGGGGAAGAGTGCCATTACGCCTATTGAACTGCGGAGAAGATGAGGTCACATTACCAAAGTATGCTACCATGGCTAAGTTGTACACGGTTGATAACAACAACATCACCGTCGCTGAGCCCTTGAACCCGTCATGTCAGGCGGATGACAATGGCTCAGAGGAGAAGCTGGAGGATTGGTGCCAAAAGTTGCATGTAGGTACCAGTTCTACACCTCCCCGTCACAAGCATGGAGTATACCGGGTAGTGAAAGAATATGAGCAGATATTCAGCAAACACCCGTTAGACTTTGGGCAGATCAAAGGGGTAGAGCACACTATACCCACAGGTAACCATCAACCTATAAAAGAGAGGTATAGGCCCTTACCACCAGCTCACTACCAAACCACCAAAGACATGCTCAGAGAAATGAAATCTGCAGGGGTAATAAGAGACAGTTGTAGCCCCTGGGCAGCACCTCTAGTGTTAGTCAAAAAGAAGGACGGGACCATGAGAATGTGCGTAGATTACCGGCAGATTAACCACATTACACATAAGGACGCATACCCACTACCTAGGATTGAGGAGTCATTAGCTGCCTTAAAATCTGCTAACTACTTTTCCACCCTTGATCTGACTAGTGGGTACTGGCAGGTTCCTGTGGCCGAGGCTGACAAGGAGAAGACAGCGTTTACTACGCCGATGGGCCTCTGTGAGTTTAATTGTATGCCGTTCGGACTCTGCAACGCACCCGGGACCTTCCAACGTCTGATGGAGAGCTGCCTAGGACACATGAACTTCGAAACTGTCCTCCTGTACCTAGATGACGTCATAGTCTACTCGAAGACGTATGAGCAATATCTACAAGACCTGGCAGAAGTGTTCGAAGCTTTATCGAAATATGGTATGAAAATCAAGCCATCCAAGTGTCACCTTCTCAAGCCAAAGGTACAGTACCTGGGACATGTCGTGAGTTCAGAGGGAGTAGCACCGGATCCTGATAAAATCACCGTGATAAGGGATTGGCCAAGACCTATGAATGTAAAAGAAGTGAGGCAATTCCTGGGCCTGGTAGGCTATTACAGAAGATTTATCCGAGGATTCACGAAGCTAGCAGTCCCCTGCAAGACATTCTGGTAGGACGGTCCAGGAAGACTTCAGACTGTAATTCCCTGGCATGGTGGGATGAAGAAAGAGAAAACTCCTTCAATCAGCTGAAAAGCGCGCTGACGGGAGAAGAGATCCTGGCATACCCTGATTACCATCAACCCTTCGTTCTTTACACGGATGCCAGCAACGTGGGACTGGGAGCAGTATTGTCGCAGAAGCAAGGAGGCAAAGAACGAGTTATTGCCTTTGCAAGCAGGAAGCTCCGGCCTACAGAACGAAATCCCGAGAATTACAGCTCCTTCAAGTTAGAGCTACTAGCAGTAGTCTGGGCTGTAACCGAACGCTTTAAACATTACTTAGCAGGTGCAGAATTCACCATCTACACGGATAACAACCCGTTGACTCACCTGGACACAGCCAAATTAGGTGCTTTGGAGCAGCGATGGATAGCCCGGCTATCAAACTACAACTTTGTCATCAAATATCGGGCAGGCCGCAAGAATGGGAACGCAGACGCCTTATCCCGGATGCCGCACCTGAAAGACGTGGAAGAGGAACCGGAAGAGTTGGAAGAGATTGAACTCCCGGCCTTTCATCGTTCAAGGGTAGAAGATTATCGACCCGGCATCTACCAAAAGAAACAGGAAATAAACCTTAACCCGTTAAGACACTACGAATGGGCCGAAGCTCAAGATACTGATCCAGCTGTGAAGCTAGTGAAAGAACTGCTTACGCAACAACATGCACACCCTGGTCAGAATGCCCCAGCTGAAGCTGTACAGCTATGGAAGGATAAAGGCAAGTTGTTCCTGCATCAAGGGAAGCTCTGTAGACGATTTACCAATCCCAAGACGCATGAACTGGTCTGGCAGATAATCGTGCCCAAGCGAGACACTCAAATGGTCTTAGAGGCTTATCATGACAACGCAGGTCATTTCGGATGGAAGAAGTTAGAAGCAATCCTGAGGGACAGATTCTATTGGGTTGGCATGAGAGGATCCATTGAACTATGGTGCAGAAGATGTGCCGCATGCAACCTCAGAAGGAAAGATCTACAGAAAGCTCCACTTCAACCAATAATAACCAAGCAGCCTCTTGAACTAGTCGCATTAGATCACGTCAAGTTGTCACCAAGCCGGTCAGGCTATGTCTATGCCCTAACCATCGTGGACCATTACTCACGCTTCTTAGTGGTGGTACCAGTCAAAGACTTGACAGCGAAGACTGCAGCAAAAGCATTCCAGACGCATTTCTGTAGACCACATGGTTACCCAGAACAAGTCCTTGCAGACCAAGGTCCAGCTTTTGAATCAGAATTATTCAAGGAGTTCTGCAATATGTACGGTTGTAAGAAGATTCACACAACAACGTATCATCCCCAAACAAATGGTCTCTGCGAGAAAATGAATCATATCGTAATCGAACTGTTAAAGACCTTACCAGAGTCAGAAAGAAACCAGTGGCCAGATAAATTACCTGATTTGGTAGACTTATACAACCATGTCCCCGTGAGTTCTACAAACTGCACTCCAGCATACCTTATGCGTGCAAGACCCGGTAAATTACCAATTGATCTCGAAATGGGAATTGAAAAACCAGATACAGAATTGGAAGAAACAGATTGGGATGTCAAACGTCAGAAACAGTATCACCAAGTGCAAGAATGTGTAGAGAGAAACCTACAACAAGCAAGAGCAAGACAAGAGAAGGCTTTTAACAAACATGCTCAAGCAATGCCATTACAAGAAGGTGATCAAGTTCTCAAGAGAAAGAGACGTACAAACAAACTGGATAATCAGTGGGAAACCGTCCCATACACAGTCTTACCATCTAACCTAGACAGTGTTAAAACCTATTTGATAAGCAAAGATGAAGGAAGAACTTCACAAGTCGTATCTCGTGATCAACTTAAATTGTGTCCTGAAACACTGAAGACACCTGAAGTCATAGAACCCGTACAGGTCCAACCTATCCAAGAAAAAGAAGAAGTATTCCACACGGTACTAGGAGATTTCCCTAAGACATGGCCAAATTACCATGGAGCAGTTGTCGTACCAATGATTGCATTTCCTTCAATGATGGACTCAAAACCAGAACCTGTGTTACTAGAACCTGTGTTACCAGAACCCGTGTTACCTGAAGAAGACCCAAGACTTGAAGAATTGGAAGAACTGGAAGTTGAATCCGAAGAGGAAGAACAGATTCCTGGTCCCAGTGAACTTGCCAGTCCTGCAGTCAGACCTCCATCCGCCATAACACCAAGCGCAACATGTAGGTACATACCCACTAATACTAGTAGCCCACGTGCAAGCGGTATACCCGTTTTACGCAGATCAGAGCGTAGTACCCAAGGTCAGATACCAGCTAGGTACAAAGAATAAAATACCGCATTAAATGTGTAATGTAAATATGTTTGTTTAAATGTAAAGTAAATGTAAATTGAGCCTAGTAGACTGTGTCCAAGAGGGTGGAGGAACTGGATTGACCCCCAAGTACATTAAGTTAGGGAAAGAAAGTGCCTGGGGGTGGTGTAGCGAATTCAGGCCTCCTAAGCAGAAACGCCCGTGGACAAATGTATATAGTTCTTGCAACGTTAAAAAAGCCCAATACCTACAGAGACTATCCTGTATGAACTTTGAACTATCTCCTTATTTACTTATGGACCATATATACCACGGACTGGTTGTGGTAAGAACTCTCTTGTATATATTCATCAGCCCGGAGGCAATAGACTAAACCTCTGGAAAGACTACTTTTTGACTTTCGAACTCTTTTTCACATTTTAGTGATTTTTGTACTTTTTCATTTTTATGTCTATGTCAATATTAATTGTGTTTAATTGTTGTTTACTTGTTTTTCCACAGTCCCGGAGTACTGTATTTAACTAAGGGGGAATGTGGCACCCCATGGGTTAATGTGCCACAATAACACCACATGGGTTCTCTCTCCCCACTACACACTGACAAACACTACCACCTCTGGGCAATAGAGGGAGCACCTCCTGCTCCCTTATATAGTCTTGTCCATGAGGGAGAGCTCAGTTCAGCTCGCAGCAGAACTGAGGAAAGGACACAGAGCAGAGTTAGCTCAGTGCAGACCTAGTAAAGGGTCAGAGGAACAGGAGAACGAAAGACAGAGGAACACCACTGGGAGCTGGAGTGATACCATCACTTGCCCCAGAAGAGCACACAACGGACACCGGATCCGGTACTGTGTCTGGCACCCACAGCACAGTGAATCCAGGAACAGAGGGATCACTAGATGCCCCTAGTACCAGAGCAAAGCAACCCGGAGGGGTCAGCACAGCTTTAAGGACTCAAGTTGCCTAGCCAAGTGGTACGAGCAGAATACAGAGAGACGTGAGGAATCCCAGCAGCCTAGCTACTAGCAGCAGCCAGGACACACACACACAGTGCAGCACAAGGAAGCCAACGACCCGGACAGGGTGTGGGGAGAGAGCCCAGCTCCATTACAGACTCCGTGGACTATAGCCTGCAATAATATCAGCAGTAAAGCCTTGGAAAACAACTTTGGAGTCTGTGTAGTGATTGCGACCTTTGCTCCAGATCCAGCACAGAGACAATTCCTCCCTGCAGATCCAGCCTGCCAGCTCTGCAGCATCAGGACAAGAATGGAATTACAGTATCAACTAAACGTGAGTGTGTGTCCTCCAACTCTTCCCCACCATCTATAACCCCAATAGACTTTACCCTTCACTGCCCCGGGGGATACAGTTCCCCCCACTGGAACTATACCACCTCCGCTGCCCTCACATCACCCCCGGAGGTTCTGCAGCAGCGGCGGCCCCATCACTGGCCGCACCAAGTGGGTGGCGTCACCCGTGACATATCCCTTGTACATATTCCCCTTTTTATTGTGCCGAGCCTAGGGACACGGTCCGGACCAGGCCACCTGTGACATCCCCAGTACCATCCGGTCCGGCACCGAGTACCCCACGTCCCTTGGGGCTCCACACAAGCTCTGTAGTGCTGGGGGTAGGCTCTGTGATGCTGGGTGCAGGCTCTGTGACACTGGGTGCAGGCTCTGTGGTGCTGGGGGTGAGCTCTGTGGCACTGGAGGGAGGGCTCTGTGGCACTGGGCTCTGTGGTGCTGGAGGCGGGCTCTTTGGCGCTGTGCACTGTGGTGTAGAGTTGGGCTCTGTGGCACTGAGGGCAGGCTCTGTGGTGCTGGGGGCGGGCTCTGTGGCACTGAGGCAGGCTCTGTGGTGCTGGAGGCGGGCTCTGTGGTGCTGGGGGCAAGCTCTGTGGTGCTGGGAGCAAGCTCTGTGATGCTATGGGTGGGCTCTGTGACACTGGGTGTAGGTTCTGTGATGCTAGGGGTAGGCTCTGTGGTGCTGTGGGTCAGCTGTGTGGTGCTGGGCTCTGTGATGCTGGGGGCAGGCTTTGTAGTGCTGGGGGTAAGCTTTGTGATGCTGGGTGCAGGCTCTGTGGTGCTGGTGGTAGGCTCTGCAGCACTGGAGGCAGGCTCTGTGGCACTAAGGGCAGGCTCTGTGGTACTGAGGGTGGGCTCTGTGGCACTGGGCTCTGTCGTGCTGGAGGCGGGCTCTTTGGCGCTGTGCACTGTGGTGTAGGGTTGGGCTCTGTGGTACTGAGGGCAGGCTCTGTGATGCTGGGTGCAGGCTCTGTAGTGCTGGGGGTAGGCTCTGTGGTGCTGTGGGTCAGCTGTGTGGTGCTGGGGGAGGGCTCTGTGGCACTGGGGCAGGCTCTGTGGTGCTGGAGGTGGGCTGTGTGATGCTGGGGGCAGGCTTTGTAGTGCTGGGGGTAAGCTCTGTGATGCTGGGTGCAGGCTCTGTGGTGCTGGGGGTAGGCTCTGCAGCACTGGAGGCAGGCTCTGTGGCACTAAGGGCAGGCTCTGTGGTACTGAGGGTGGGCTCTGTGGCACTGGGCTCTGTCGTGCTGGAGGCGGGCTCTTTGGCGCTGTGCACTGTGGTGTAGGGTTGGGCTCTGTGGTACTGAGGGCAGGCTCTGTGATGCCGGGTGCAGGCTCTGTAGTGCTGGGGGTAGGCTCTGTGGTGCTGTGGGTCAGCTGTGTGGTGCTGGGGGAGGGCTCTGTGGCACTGGGGCAGGCTCTGTGGTGCTGGAGGTGGGCTGTGTGATGCTGGGGGCAGGCTCTGTGGTGCTGGGGGCAAGCTCTGTGGTGCTGGGGGCAGGATCTGTGATGCTAGGGGTGGTCTCTGTGACACTGGGTGTAGGTTTTGTGGTGCTGGGGGTAGGCTCTGTGATGCTGGGTGCAGGCTCTGTAGTGCTGGGGGTAGGCTCTGTGGTGCTGTGGGTCAGCTGTGTGCTGCTGGGCTCTGTGATGCTGGGGGCAAGCTCTGTGATGCTGGGTGCAGGCTCTGTAGTGCTGGGGGTAGGCTCTGTGACACTGGGTGCAGGCTCTGTGGTGTGGGGATAGGCTCTGCAGCACTGGAGGCAGGCTCTGTGGCACTAAGGGCAGGCTCTGTGGTACTGAGGGTGGGCTCTGTGGTGCTGGGGGTGAGCTCTGTGGCACTGGAGGGCTCTGTGGCACTGGGCTCTGTGGTGCTGGAGGCGGGCTCTTTGGCGCTGTGCACTGTGGTGTATGGTTGGGCTCTGTGGCACTGGGGCAGGCTCTGTGGTGCTGGAGGTGGGCTCTGTGGTGCTGGGGCGGCTCTGTGGCACTGGAGGGAGGGCTCTGTGGTGCTGGGGGTGGGCTCTGTGATGCTGGGGCAGGCTCTGTGATGCTGGGGCAGGCACTGTGGTCTGTGGTGCAGGCTCTGTGGTGGGGTGCAGGCTCTTGGTGCTGGGTGCAGGCTCTGTGGTGCTGGGGCAGGCTCTGTGGTGCTGGGGCAGGCTCTGTGTGCTGGGGTGGGCTTTGTGACCTGGGTGCAGGCTCTGTGGTGCTGGGGTGGGCTCTGTGGTGCTGGGCAGGCACGTGGTGCTGGTGCAGGCTCTTGGTGGGGTTCAGGCTCTGTGGTGCTGGAGGTGGGCTCTGTGGTGCTGGGCGGTCTGGTGGTGCGGCAGGCTCTGTGGCTGGGGGCAAGCTCTGTGGTGCTGGGGCAGGCTCTGTGATGCTAGGGGTGGGCTCTGTGACACTGGTTGTAGGTTCTGTGGTGCTGGGGTAGGCTCTGTGATGCTGGGTGCGGTCTGTAGTGCTGGGGGTATGCTCTGTGGTGCTGTGGGTCAGCTGTGTGGTGTGGGCTCTGTGATGCTGGGGCAAGCTCTGTAGTGCTGGGGGTAGGCTCTGTGATGCTGGGTGCAGGTTCTGTGGTGCTGGGGGTAGGCTCTGCAGCACTGGAGGCAGGCTCTGTGGCACTAAGGGCAGGCTCTGTAGTACTGAGGGTGGGCTCTGTGGCACTGGGCTCTGTCGTGCTGGAGGCGGGCTCTTTGGCGCTGTGCACTGTGGTGTAGGGTTGGGCTCTGTGGTACTGAGGGCAGGCTCTGTGATGCTGGGTGCAGGCTCTGTAGTGCTGGGGGTAGGCTCTGTGGTGCTGTGGGTCAGCTGTGTGGTGCTGGGGGAGGGCTCTGTGGCACTGGGGCAGGCTCTGTGGTGCTGGAGGTGGGCTGTGTGATGCTGGGGGCAGGCTTTGTAGTGCTGGGGGTAAGCTCTGTGATGCTGGGTGCAGGCTCTGTGGTGCTGGGGGTAGGCTCTGCAGCACTGGAGGCAGGCTCTGTGGCACTAAGGGCAGGCTCTGTGGTACTGAGGGTGGGCTCTGTGGCACTGGGCTCTGTCGTGCTGGAGGCGGGCTCTTGGCGCTGTGCACTGTGGTGTAGGGTTGGGCTCTGTGGTACTGAGGGCAGGCTCTGTGATGCTGGGTGCAGGCTCTGTAGTGCTGGGGGTAGGCTCTGTGGTGCTGTGGGTCAGCTGTGTGGTGCTGGGGGAGGGCTCTGTGGCACTGGGGCAGGCTCTGTGGTGCTGGAGGTGGGCTGTGTGATGCTGGGGGCAGGCTCTGTGGTGCTGGGGGCAAGCTCTGTGGTGCTGGGGGCAGGCTCTGTGATGCTAGGGGTGGTCTCTGTGACACTGGGTGTAGGTTTTGTGGTGCTGGGGGTAGGCTCTGTGATGCTGGGTGCAGGCTCTGTAGTGCTGGGGGTAGGCTCTGTGGTGCTGTGGGTCAGCTGTGTGCTGCTGGGCTCTGTGATGCTGGGGGCAAGCTCTGTGATGCTGGGTGCAGGCTCTGTAGTGCTGGGGGTAGGCTCTGTGACACTGGGTGCAGGCTCTGTGGTGCTGGGGATAGGCTCTGCAGCACTGGAGGCAGGCTCTGTGGCACTAAGGGCAGGCTCTGTGGTACTGAGGGTGGGCTCTGTGGTGCTGGGGGTGAGCTCTGTGGCACTGGAGGGCTCTGTGGCACTGGGCTCTGTGGTGCTGGAGGCGGGCTCTTTGGCGCTGTGCACTGTGGTGTATGGTTGGGCTCTGTGGCACTGGGGCAGGCTCTGTGGTGCTGGAGGTGGGCTCTGTGGTGCTGGGGGCAGGCTCTGTGGCACTGGAGGGAGGGCTCTGTGGTGCTGGGGGTGGGCTCTGTGATGCTGGGGCAGGCTCTGTGATGCTGGGGCAGGCACTGTGGTGCTGGGTGCAGGCTCTGTGGTGCTGGGTGCAGGCTCTGTGGTGCTGGGTGCAGGCTCTGTGGTGCTGGGGGCAGGCTCTGTGGTGCTGGGGCAGGCTCTGTGGTGCTGGGGGTGGGCTTTGTGACACTGGGTGCAGGCTCTGTGGTGCTGGGGGTGGGCTCTGTGGTGCTGGGGCAGGCACTGTGGTGCTGGGTGCAGGCTCTGTGGTGCTGGGTTCAGGCTCTGTGGTGCTGGAGGTGGGCTCTGTGGTGCTGGGGGTGGTCTGTGTGGTGCAGGGACCAGGCTCTGTGGTGCTGGGGGCAAGCTCTGTGGTGCTGGGGCAGGCTCTGTGATGCTAGGGGTGGGCTCTGTGACACTGGTTGTAGGTTCTGTGGTGCTGGGGGTAGGCTCTGTGATGCTGGGTGCAGGCTCTGTAGTGCTGGGGGTATGCTCTGTGGTGCTGTGGGTCAGCTGTGTGGTGCTGGGCTCTGTGATGCTGGGGGCAAGCTCTGTAGTGCTGGGGGTAGGCTCTGTGATGCTGGGTGCAGGTTCTGTGACACTGGGTGCAGGCTCTGTGGTGCTGGGGGTGAGCTCTGTGGCACTGGAGGGAGGGCTCTGTGGTGCTGGGGCAGGCTCTGTGATGCTGGGGCAGGCACTGTGGTGCTGGGTGCAGGCTCTGTGGTGCTGGGTGCAGGCTCTGTGATGCTGGGTGCAGGCTCTGTGGTGCTGGGGGCAGGCTCTGTGGTGCTGGGGCAGGCTCTGTGGTGCTGGGGGTGGGCTCTGTGACACTGGGTGCAGGCTCTGTGGTGCTGGGGGTGGGCTCTGTGGTGCTGGGGCAGGCTCTGTGATGCTGGGGCAGGCACTGTGGTGCTGGGTGCAGGCTCTGTGGTGCTGGGTGCAGGCTCTGTGATGCTGGGTGCAGGCTCTGTGGTGCTGGGGGCAGGCTCTGTGGTGCTGGGGCAGGCTCTGTGGTGCTGGGGGTGGTCTGTGTGGTGCTGGGGGCAGGCTCTGTGGTGCTGGGGGCAGGCTCTGTGGCACTGGGGCAGGCTCTGTGGTGCTGGAGGTGGGCTCTGTGGTGCTGGGGGTGGTCTGTGTGGTGCAGGGGGCAGGCTCTGTGGTGCTGGGGCAAGCTCTGTGGTGCTGGGGCAGGCTCTGTGATGCTAGGGGTGGGCTCTGTGACACTGGTTGTAGGTTCTGTGGTGCTGGGGGTAGGCTCTGTGATGCTGGGTGCAGGCTCTGTAGTGCTGGGGGTATGCTCTGTGGTGCTGTGGGTCAGCTGTGTGGTGCTGGGCTCTGTGATGCTGGGGGCAAGCTCTGTAGTGCTGGGGGTAGGCTCTGTGATGCTGGGTGCAGGCTCTGTGACACTGGGTGCAGGCTCTGTGGTGCTGGGGGTGAGCTCTGTGGCACTGGAGGGAGGGCTCTGTGGCACTGGGCTCTGTGGTGCTGGAGGCGGGCTCTTTGGCGCTGTGCACTGTGGTGTAGAGTTGGGCTCTGTGGCACTGAGGGCAGGCTCTGTGGTGCTGGGGGCGGGCTCTGTGGCACTGAGGCAGGCTCTGTGGTGCTAGAGGCGGGCTCTGTGGTGCTGGGGGCAAGCTCTGTGGTGCTGGGAGCAAGCTCTGTGATGCTATGGGTGGGCTCTGTGACACTGGGTGTAGGTTCTGTGATGCTGGGGGTAGGCTCTGTGGTGCTGTGGGTCAGCTGTGTGGTGCTGGGCTCTGTGATGCTGGGGGCAGGCTTTGTAGTGCTGGGGGTAAGCTCTGTGATGCTGGGTGCAGGCTCTGTGGTGCTGGGGGTAGGCTCTGCAGCACTGGAGGCAGGCTCTGTGGCACTAAGGGCAGGCTCTGTGGTACTGAGGGTGGGCTCTGTGGCACTGGGCTCTGTCGTGCTGGAGGCGGGCTCTTTGGCGCTGTGCACTGTGGTGTAGGGTTGGGCTCTGTGGTACTGAGGGCAGGCTCTGTGATGCTGGGTGCAGGCTCTGTAGTGCTGGGGGTAGGCTCTGTGGTGCTGTGGGTCAGCTGTGTGGTGCTGGGGGAGGGCTCTGTGGCACTGGGGCAGGCTCTGTGGTGCTGGAGGTGGGCTCTGTGGTGCTGGGGGCAAGCTCTGTGGTGCTGGGGGCAGGCTCTGTGATGCTAGGGGTGGTCTCTGTGACACTGGGTGTAGGTTTTGTGGTGCTGGGGGTAGGCTCTGTGATGCTGGGTGCAGGCTCTGTAGTGCTGGGGGTAGGCTCTGTGGTGCTGTGGGTCAGCTGTGTGCTGCTGGGCTCTGTGATGCTGGGGGCAAGCTCTGTGATGCTGGGTGCAGGCTCTGTAGTGCTGGGGTAGGCTCTGTGACACTGGGTGCAGGCTCTGTGGTGCTGGGGATAGGCTCTGCAGCACTGGAGGCAGGCTCTGTGGCACTAAGGGCAGGCTCTGTGGTACTGAGGGTGGGCTCTGTGGTGCTGGGGGTGAGCTCTGTGGCACTGGAGGGCTCTGTGGCACTGGGCTCTGTGGTGCTGGAGGCGGGCTCTTTGGCGCTGTGCACTGTGGTGTATGGTTGGGCTCTGTGGCACTGGGGCAGGCTCTGTGGTGCTGGAGGTGGGCTCTGTGGTGCTGGGGGCAGGCTCTGTGGCACTGGGGCAGGCTCTACGGTGCTGGAGGTGGGCTCTGTGGTGCTGGGGGCAGGCTCTGTGGCACTGGGGCTGGCTCTGGGGGCGGGCTCTTTGGCCCTGGGCTCTATGGTGCTGGGGATGGGCTCTGTGGTGCTGAGGCACGCACTGTGGTGCTAGAGGTGGGCTCTGTGCCACTGAGTGCAGGCTCTATTATCCTGGGGATGGGCTCTGTGGTGCTGAGGCACGCACTGTGGTGCTGGAGGTGGGCTCTGTGGTCCTGGGTGTGGGCTCTGTGATGCTGGGTGTGGGCTCTGTGATGCTGGGTGTGGGCTCTGTGGCACTGGGTGCAGGCTCTGTGGTGCTGGGGGCAGGCTCTGTTGTGCTGGTTGCAGACTCTGTGGCACTGGGTGCAGGCTCTGTGGTGCTGGGTGTGGGCTCTGTGGCACTGGGGGCAGGCTCTGTGGTGCTGGTTGCAGACTCTGTGGCACTGGGTGCAGGCTTTGCGGAGCTGGTGGTGGGCTCTGTGGTGCTGTGAGGCAGGCATTGTGGTGCTGGAGGTGGGCTCTGTGGTGCTTGTGCAGGCACTGTGGTGCTGGAGGTGGGCTCTGTGGCACTGGCTGCAGGCTCTGTGGAGCTGGGCTCTGTGGTGCTGAGGCAGGCATTGTGATGCTGGAGGTGGGCTCTGTGGTGCTGGAGGTGGGCTCTGTGGCACTGGCTGCAGGCTCTGTGGAGCTGGGCTCTGTGGTGCTGAGGCAGGCATTGTGATGCTGGAGGTGGGCTCTGTGGTGCTGGAGGTGGGCTCTGTGGCACTGGGTGCAGGCTCTGTGGAGCTGAGGATAAGCTCTGTGGAGCTGGGGCAGGCGCTGTGGTGCTGGAGGTGGGCTCTGTGGTTCTGGGTGCAGGCTCTGTGGAGCTGGGGATGGGCTCTGTGGTGCTGGGCAGGCTCTGTGGTTCTGGGTGCAGGCTCTGTGGTGCTGGAGGTGGGCTCTGTGGTGCTGGGGCAGGCACTATGGTGCTGGAGGTGGGCTCTGTGGTTCTGGTTGCAGGCTCTGTGGCACTGGGTGCAGGCTCTGTGGAGCTGGGGCAGGCACTGTGGTGCTGGGTATGGGCTCTGTGGTGCTGGAGCAGGCACTGTGGTGCTGGAGGTGGGCTCTGTGCCACTGAGTGCAGGCTCTATGGTGCTGGGGATGGGCTCTGTGGTGCTGGGGCACGCACTGTGGTGCTGGAGGTGGGCTCTGTGGTGCTGGGGCGGGCTCTGTGGCACTGGGTGCAGGCTCTGTGGTGCTGGGGGTGGGCTCTGTGGCACTGGGGGCAGGCTCTGTGGCACTGGGTGCAGGCTTTGTGGAGCTGGTGGTGGGCTCTGTGGTGCTGTGAGGCAGGCATTGTGGTGCTGGAGGTGGGCTCTGTGGTGCTGGGGCAGGCACTGTGGTGCTGGAGGTGGGCTCTGTGGCACTGGGTGCAGGCTCTGTGGAGCTGGGCTCTGTGGTGCTGAGGCAGGCATTGTGATGCTGGAGGTGGGCTCTGTGGCACTGGAGGGAGGGCTCTGTGGCACTGGGTGCAGGCTCTGTGGAGCTGAGGATGAGCTCTGTGGTGCTGGGGCAGGCACTGTGGTGCTGGAGGTGGGCTCTGTGGTTCTGGTTGCAGGCTCTGTGGCACTGGGTGCAGGCTCTGTGGAGCTGGGGCAGGCACTGTGGTGCTGGGGATGGGCTCTGTGGAGCTGGGGCAGGCACTGTGGTGCTGGAGGTGGGCTCTGTGGTTCTGGTTGCAGGCTCTGTGGCACTGGGTGCAGGCTCTGTGGAGCTGGGGCAGGCACTGTGGTGCTGGGGATGGGCTCTGTGGAGCTGGGGCAGGCACTGTGGTGCTGGAGGTGGGCTCTGTGGTTCTGGTTGCAGGCTCTGTGGCACTGGGTGCAGGCTCTGTGGAGCTGGGGCAGGCACTGTGGTGCTGGGGATGGGCTCTGTAGTGCTGGGGCAGGCACTGTGGTGCTGGTGGTGGGCTCTGTGGTGCTGGGGCAGGCACTGTGGTGCTGGTGGTGGGCTCTGTGGTGATGGGGCAGGCACTATGGTGCTGGAGGTGGGCTCTGTGGTGCTGGGGGCAAGCTCTGTGGCACTGAAGGTGAGCTCTGCGCACTGGGGGCACCCATTGTGCCAGTCAGTGAATAAACAGGAATTTAATAAGCGGCCCCAAGCATACTGTTGCTGGTAAGAATGACACTGATATTTAATCAATGTTTTGCTTATTTTTTTGCCCCCTCCAGACCCTCTAGCAACCATTTTATAACTTTAAAATTTGGGTTTGGGGTTCAGATTCAAGTTTGGGTCAAGTCCGCTCCCGAACCCGAACTTTCAGAAAAGTCTGGTCAGATCTGCTGAACCCCAACAACTGCAGGTTTGCCCCTCTTTCTGGTTTTAGCTAGTTCTTATCTTTTTTTTAAGTAATTCAGCAGAATCCATGTTTTATGGTTTTTGTTTGGACATCACATGTTGTGACATCAGCGCCGAGACACTACACCAGAGTCGTTTGCGCATTCACTCCGCAATGTTTGTGCTGAACCTAATGGGCTGGGGTACCCAGCTGAGGTACCCCAGGGTTCATGTGCCACAGTAACAACACAAAGGGTTAACTCCCCACACAACACCAGCACCTCCAGGCTAGAAGGGGGAGACCAAGCTGTTCCCCTATATTTTCTGGTGTGGAGAGGAAGTGGGCAGTGCAGTTCCTAGGAGGACTATGAAGACGACCTGGGTGTGAAAGAGCTGTGCTAAGCTCAGCCCGAGGTCCACTGACCAGTTCCAGGCCAAGCCAGGGTCTGAGGAAAGGAGACAGGAACAGAGAGGAACACAACTGGGAGACCGGGTTACCCTAAAACTCACCCCAGAGGAGCGCACAGCAAACACAGGGGTAGTGAAGATTCCACATTCTTCACCTTTACCACGATACAGCAACACCACAGAGTTCAGGATAGATATAAAGGACTCGAATTGCCTATTAGATTGGTACCCGGGAGGAGGAACAGGGCCAGCAGCAGAGCTTATGCAGCAGCAAAGAAAGGGAGCCAAGACGATCCGGCTGGGTGGGAGAGACCCTGAACCCCAAACAGACTCTGTGGACAATACTTTACTGGATTACATCTTAAGTAAAAGACCAAAGAAACTTCAAACTGTGAGTCCACCTGTTAATTGCGCCATTTGCCCAATATTTCACCTGCAGAGCCGGAGAGTGCTCTCCTCACAGACTGACTGGAAAGGCTGCAGCAGCAGGAAAGTAAGTGAACTGCACCTACTACAACACCTCATCCAGCACCAAGACAACCAGTGCTGCAACTGCAAAGTAAGTGCATATGTCGACTACAACTCCCATCATAACCACCATAGACTACTACCACTCCTACCCTGGGACCTATATCCCTACCAGGAGAGGGCTTACCACCTCAGCTGCCCCTAAGTCACCGCCCCCAGCTGCAACCAGGCACAATACTTCAGGTGGCGTCACAACTTTATCCCCTGTAAATAACCCCCAACCTTTACTTGCAGGCTCAGGACACGGTCCGGACCAAGACCGCCGTGATACCCCGGTCTGGTACCGAGTACCCCGTCCCAGTGGGCTCCACAAAGCAGCTGGACCAGTAAGCAGGGTTCACGGTGGCTACACCCAGTGCTGTGGCCTTGACTCACACTGGAAATGTAAAATAAACATAGAGTAACACAAATAAAAGAAAAATAATAATAATTTATGATGCCAGTTGGAGTTTCCAGCCAGTAATGGCCGGCACTGCAGGTTTATCCTCAGGAGGTCAGTGTTGTAGCAGTGAGATGTTTAACCCCCTCCAACCAGGGCAGGCTCCTGAGGAACGAGGAGGAGGAGGGTGATAGTAGGTATTGTAGTAAGAGTGTGTGCAGGGGTAAGGAAGAGAAGATAGTCTCTGTTTTTTACTTTTACTGTGGCTGTTGCTCAGATCCAGGGTACAAGCACCACCAGGCTCGTTCTCCAGTCACTCTTGGAAGAACTGAAATCCGCTCTGCTGGAGTGAGGTATTATGACCTTCCTGCTGACTTTGGAGTAAAAGTTTCTAGGTGACTTAGAGCTCTCCTGTACTCCTTCCTTGCAAATGGCAACCTCCAGCCAAGCACGCTCTATGGTGAAAGTTCCTGGCCTTCTATGCCACTGTGCCTCAGAAAGTTCCCATTTAGTGTAGCTACTGGCCATAAAGTGCAGCAACCTCCAAATGTTGCTGCTAGGTCATGGAAACCTGACAACTCAGGGCCTAGTGCCATGCCTGCAGCTTGTCATCCTGTCAGCACACACTATGAATGTTTACCCAGCCAAAGGCTGGAGGACACTAGGTACTTTAGGCACCCTCCCCCTATAGGAGATGCCTGGCAAACATGTTCATTCTTCTAATAATATGCTTGCTAGTAAACAGGTCCCTTTTCCTGTTTCCATTACCCGAGCCTTCAAACCCATATTTTTGTTCCAGTACCAGCTGGACCTGTCATACCTGCAAGTACTTGCCATACCCACCAGTAGTTGCCATACCCACCAGGACAGTGGTGGTCGGCTCTGCAGGTGTGATAGTGGTGGTCGGCTGTGCAGGTGGGATAGTGGAGGTCGGCTCTGCAGGTGGGAAAGTGGTTGTCGGCTCTGCAGGTGGGATAGTGGTGGTCGGCTGTGCAGGTGGGAAAGTGGTTGTCGGCTCTGCAGGTGGGATAGTGGTGGTCGGCTCTGCAGGTGGGATAGTGGTTATAAGCTATGCAGGTGGGATAGTGTAGGTCGGTTCTGCAGGTGGGATAGTGGTGGTTGGCTCTGCAGGTGGGATACTGGTGGTCAGCTCTGCAGGTGGGACAGTGGTGGTCGGCTCTGCAGGTGGGACAGTGGTGGTCGGCTCTGCAGGTGGGAAAGTGGTTATAAGCTATGCAGGTGGGATAGTGGTGGTCGGCTCTGCAGGTGGGATAGTGGTTATAAGCTCTGCAGGTGGGATAGTGGTGGTCGGCTCTGCAGGTGGGATAGTGGTGGTCGGCTCTGCAGGTGGGATAGTGGTTATAAGCTATGCAGGTGGGATAGTGGTGGTTGGCTCTGCAGGTGGGATACTGGTGGTCAGCTCTGCAGGTGGGACAGTGGTGGTCGGCTCTGAAGGTGGGACAGTGGTGGTCGGCTCTGCAGGTGGGACAGTCGTGGTCGGCTCTGCAGGTGGGATAGTGGTGGTCGGCTCTGCAGGTGGGATAATGGTGGTCAGCTCTGCAGGTGGGACAGTGGTGGTCAGCTCTGCAGGTGGCATAGAGCAGAGAGCGTCTCAATTGTCACCAGACATGGTATTATAAACAATGTTGACAATACCATCTATGACAGTCATGCCACAGGGGCGCCACATTTGTTTCAGCCTTGGCTCCTGCTTTCTTCACCCGGGGCCTTTGCACACTTGCACAGGTTCCCCAACAGTGCATTTAGGGCGTGAGCACATGCACTCCCCACCTCTTAAAGGAGCAGTGTGCACACTTTTTGAATGTTTCCCCAGCCAAAGGCTGGAGGACACTAGGTACTTTAGGCACCCTCCCCCTATGGGAGGTGCCTGCCAAGCATGTTCATTCTACTAATAATATGCTTGCTAGTTAACAGGTCCCTTTTCCTGTGTCCATTACCCAAGCCTTCAAACCCATATTTTTGTTCCAGTACCAGCTGGACCTGCCATACCCACCAGTAGTTGCCATACCCACCAGTACCTGCCATACCCACCAGTACCTGCTGTACCTGATGTTTCCCCCCCCCCCAGGATCTGCAGCATCCATCTGTACCTGCTGTACTAACCTGTACCAGTTTTTCAGCCTGTTTCAGCTGCCCTGTCTTCACCTGAATTCATGCCTACACTCCTGACCCCAGCTGGAGTGGTACCTGGGGGCTATCTTGCAATACAAGCCTAACCTCACCATCAGAGGCTCTAGCAAAGACAAGGTAGTCAATTATCTTCACTTCTCCAGGGTGAACCTTGTTCAGAGGCGCAGTGGGTCCACACCCACCAGCGTGATACATATCTTTTAGATTATGTACTAAACCATCCCCCATTTTTCTGTGCTTGTAATAAATACTTGTGACCTGGCATCTTAGACCAGACAAGCTGTGTACAGTGACAGACAATAGTTGTGTGTGTTCCTGTCAACTTTAGACAACTTTTAAAAACTTGTTAAAAGTATTGTGACCTTTTACTCCAAGATCAATGCAAAAAAAGTTTTATTTTCAAAAACTTAATCAAAGTTCTTGCATTTGGCGCGGCGTCCACCAGTGAAAACAGAAAATAAAATTATCAAAAATGAATTGGGGACGATATTTGTGATCCTAATTTGCTAGACGCAATGATTTTTGAGGTTGTTATCTGTGGCATTCCTGTAGGGGGCGCTGTATGGCACTAGTATATGGCAGTGACATTTTTCGGCGGCACAGCGGTCACAGTATTATTTGACTGTCAAGGCAGCAGATGGAAATTAAAGGACCCTGAGATCTACATGTGATCCCATCAATAAATGCTGTGAATCCTGGGTGACTCGGCTTTAGAGATAGTAAATATGGCTGATGTATCTTATAACATTTTCTATGACATAGAGCTATGACATAGAGACGCGCCAGAAGTTTCAATCAATGAAGATCCAGGTGCTGAGATCCCACCGATAACTAAAACCATAGAACAGAAGCTCTCGGCCAAGCGCTGGGCACATTTTCAGCATTGGCTGAGTACTTCTGCTCTAACATGTCGAGTGTCTCCTGTTCTTGGCAGATTGGTAACAGCTCAGAGATCTGAGCTTCATATTGTTTTGTGACACTCAGGATTTGAATAGTTTTTTTTCTGTTGGCACAACTAGGGTTAATGACTCTCTCCTTGCTGATAGTTTCTGGTCAGTTCTATTTCAGGTGCTACCCGTTTGTGACCACTCCCCTTCCCTTTAAATAGTCACATGACCCATCTCTCGTGGCAGGTGATAGATTCTTTCTTTTCTGACCAGACCATCTTGGAGGAAGGGAGCTTGGTGCAGTTGTGTAAGCTGTGTAGTCTGCAGTCCTGGTGTTTGTCTGCAGCAATTACGTTTATTGTGTATCCTTTAGTGTCTCCCTTCCCCAGTGCTGTACTACGCTAGAGGAGTAGTCTAGAGCTCTCACCGTGCTTCACACTATCCAGGATGATTGGAGGGATAGCTCAGGGACTAGGTTCATGATGGTGGCGGGGAGAAAGACCCGCTTAGGGACGATAGGGGAGCTTAGGAGCCAGTTTCATGTTTGTGTCAGGCGGGTCCCATCCGCCAACCCCTATCATCAGGGTCTTCCTCTCCCTTTACATCCCATTGCATCTCCGTGTTGCGCCGTGTGATGGACATCCCCCTAGTCCATGCGTGACTTAATGTTTTAGTCAATGGTGGAGATCTCAGTAGAGAAACTTCAGGGATGTCTCTATGACAGTGAAGTGACATCTACACTTTAGCTACCGGATTGAATCTGAAAAAGTAGACAACAGA
Source organism: Allobates femoralis (assembly GCA_033576535.1). NCBI lineage: Eukaryota > Metazoa > Chordata > Amphibia > Anura > Aromobatidae > Allobates > Allobates femoralis. The sequence continues at coordinate 31,586,306 of JARQOC010000003.1, forward strand.
GGACAACATAGAAGACAAAACGCCTAAATGCTCTCGACGCAGTCATTTTCTAACATTAAACCATCCAGGCGTTAATCTGCAAACACTAGTGACAAGAACGAGACGTGAAAGTGCCTGAATAGAACCCCGTGAGTGCGTCCTCGTAAGGTGCGCTCGCCGTAATCATCCCGCTGTTTACACACATCCAGTGCATGCAGATAATGTAGATGGATCAGGCAGCTGCATATTCTCAAGCCGTACATCACCTAGCTACACGCCGAGCCCCTGTGACCCGCCGTCCCGTGTCCACCTGTGTCCAGGGAAACCCTCAGGGCTCCGTGTACTTTGGATAGACAACATATACAGGATTTAGGAGTAATGTGATGTGAACACAGAGGTTTTTTCTTAAAGGATTCTGAAGTGGTTTGTGCTCCAAAATCCACATCCATCTAAAATGGTTTGTGCGAAAAGATGAACAACATCGTCATCGATATGTTTAAGACTTTACCACTTGACGAGAGAAATCAGTGGCCCGAGAAGCTACCTGACCTTGTGGATATCTACAATCATATCCTAGTTATTTCTACCAGCTATGCACCAAGCTTATTTAATGCGAGCAAGACCAGGAAAACTTCCAATTGACTTAGAGATGGGAACAGTCGAACCAACCCAAGATTCTTCAGATGAAGATTTGAATAATGATCGCCAAGAACAATACAGAAAAGTCCAAGAGAGTGTCGAAAGAAATCTAAATCAGAGCAGAAGCAAACAAGATCATGACTTCAATAAACACGCTTCAGAAGAACCCTTAACACCAGGTGAACTAGTACTTAAGAGAAAGAAAAAGACAAACAAACTACCGTATATACTCGCATATAAGCCGAGTTTTTCAGCCCAAAAATTGGGCTGAAAAGTACCCCCCTCGGCTTATACGCAAGTCATACGGCAGGACCGGCAGCCCCGAGCAGCCCCAGCAGCCCCCGTAATCCAGGGCCCCCCCAGGCTGACTCCGGTCACCTGTAAAGGAAAATATACTTATCACTGTCCCGCTACCGTCCGCGCCCGCATCTGCCGACATCCCGATCCTCCATCTTCATGCGTCTTCTTCCTGTTTCCTGTGTTCGTCGCAGCAATGACGTCATTGCCGGCGCCGAACACAGGAAACAGGAAGAAGACGCATGAAGATGGAGGATCGGGATGTCAGCAGATGCGGGCGCGGATGGTAGCGGGACAGTGATAAGTATATTTTCCTTTACAGGTGACCGGAGTCAGGCTGGGGGGGCCCTGGATTACGGGGGCTGCTGTATACTACCGCTGGGGCTGCAATATACTACCACTGGGGCTATATACACCACTGGGGCTGCAATATACTACCACTGGGGCTGTATACTACCGCTGGGGCTGCAATATACTACCACTGGGGCTGTATACACCACTGGGGCTGCAATATACTACCACTGGGGCTGTATACTACCGCTGGGGCTGCAATATACTACCACTGGGGCTGTATACACCACTGGGGCTGCAATATACCGTACTACCACTGGGGCTGTATACTACCGCTGGGGCTGCAGTATACTACCACTGGGGCTGAATACACCACTTGGGCTGCAATATACTACCACTGGGGCTGCAATATACTACCACTGGGGCTGTATACACCACTGGGGCTGTATATACTACTGGGGCTGCCTGTATACTACCACTGGGGCTGTATATACTACTGGGGCTGCCTGTATACTACCACTGGGGCTGTATATACTACTGGGGCTGCCTGTATATTACCACTGGGGCTGTATATACTACTGGGGCTGCCTGTATACTACTGGGGCTGCTGTATACTACCACTGGGGCTCCTATATACTACCACTGGGGCTGCTGTATACTACCACTGGGGCTGCTGGGGATGCTATATACTACCACTGGGGCTGCTGTATACTACCACTGGGGAGGCCTGTATACCACTGGGGGGGGCTGTATACCACACTGCTGGGGGCTGTATACCTGTGCTGGGGTCCACCCTCGGCTTATACACGAGTCAATAGGTTTTTCCAGATTTTTGGGGCAAAAGTAGGGGGGTCGGCTTATACACGGGTCGGCTTATACACGAGTATATACGGTAGATGACAATTGGGAAACAGAGCCCTACACAGTTATGCATTCAAACTATGACAATTCAAAAACATGCATAATCAGCAAAGATCAAGGAAGAACAACTGCAACCATATCCAGAGACCATCTAAAAAGATGTCCTGACCAGTTAAAACCTCAGAAAACAGTTTATCCTTCAGTAACAGTTGAAGAACCAAAAGAAGCCTTAGTCCATACTGAGATTGGTTGGAGATTTACCAGCAGACTAGCCTCAATGCAATGGTGCATTTTTCATACCAGTTATTTAATTTTTCCAACCTGTAGACAACCAGGGAACTAACGCTAAATTTGTTCAGCACCCGTCGCTCTCCGAGGTGCTCAGCGCTTTAGCAATAATAGCTATGGCCAGCACACATTGAAACTGTGGTGCGCTGGCCATAGCTATTAGTGGTAAAGTGATCAGCACCTCGGAGAGTGACGGGTGCTGAACGCATTTAACGTTAGTACCCTGGAAAGCTCCCTATTCAGGAAGCTGTTTAGTAAATTTTCACGGCACACTGTCAAATGACAGTAGCCGCCGGCTTTTAATGGTGGATTATAGCAGAGCCGACATAGTGCGGCTTCTGCAAATTACCTAGGTTAACCCCTGAGATGACAATGTTGTGGGCTACATGGCTCCAGGGGAGTGTGGCCAATCTCTGGGACCATGTAGCTCAGTATTATTAAACACCGGCTTAATAAGCGCTAGTTTTTAATGAATGAATGTAGCAGAGCCGACATAGTGCGGCTTCTGCTAAATACATTGTTTAACCCCTGCGCTGGCAATGATTTGGGCTACATGGCTCCAGGGAGTGTGGCCACTCTCTGGGGACATGTAGCTCAATAACATTAACCCCTTAAACACCGGGTTCATAGCCGCTCCTGCAGCTCTGAGCCGACATGTAGCACAGAGCTGCAGGAGCGGCTTTACAGGTAAAATCACTACCTAAAAATGAATTTATTACAGCTTTTTAATAAAATGTTAATAAAATTAACATTAATTATAAATAATATTTTATAGTAATATTACAGCAGTATAATTTGAAATTGAGCAGAAGTATGCTGACATCCCCCTATATACAGTATGAGTCCCCATATAGCCCCTCTATATACAGTATGAGCCCCCACATAGCCCCACTATATACAGTACGAGCCCCAATGTAGCGCCTTTATATATAGCATGAGCCCCCACCTAGCACATCTATATACAGTCTGAGCCTCCACATAGCCTCCTATATACAATATGACCCCCACAAAGCCTCCTATATACTTTGAACCTGACAACCTATATTCTTTATGTGCCCCACATAACCTCCAATATGCATTATAAGCCTCACATAGCCTCCTATATGTATTCTAAGCTCCACACAGCCTCCTATATACTTTATGCACCCCACATTACCCCCTATATACATTATGAGCTCCACGTAGCCTCCTATCAGGGGCATAACTATAATAGGTGCAGGAGTTGCAATCACACCCAGGCCCTGGAGCTTAGGGGGCCCCAAACGTCCAACTGGCCTATAGAAATAGAATAATGCTATTAAAGATCTGCAATAATTGGGGACCCTATTGGAGCTTTTGCATCGGGGCCCATGAGCCACTGCCTCCTATATACAGTATGAGCCCCACATAATCACTTATATATATTATTAGCTCCCACGTAGCCCCCTATATACATTATGAGGCCCATAGCCTCCTATATACATTATCAGCCCAATATAACCCCCTATATAGAGTATGAGCCCCACATAGCCACCTATATACATTATGAGCCCCACATAGCCCCTGTACATAGTATGAGCCCATACACATATGAAAAAAAGCACTACATGCTCACCTCACCCCCATTCCCCCGACGCTCTGCTCCGCTGCACTGACGCCTCGCACAGCAGAAGCGCTAATGTCACGTCATCACGTCTGCTATCTCACAAGATGATTGGAAGAAGGATCCAGCGAACCCTCCTCCATCCTGAGGATGCACTTAGCGGTGACATTGGGCGGTGGTCAGCAGCGGCAAATGAAAATAAGTCTCAAAAATGAAGTGAGAATAGGCAAATAGAGTCCACGGAGCCTCGTTTAGGAGTCTCAAACACGGGACTAACCAGATATGCCTCCTGGGAAGGACCTAGCCATGGGGTGGCTCCTTGAGAAGACCACCAAAAATGAAATGAATATATATATATATATATATATATATATATATATATATATAATAAAATACAAACAATTCCACCTTGGAGCCTGCTTGTCTCCGGCTCGGCTTGTTGATTGACACATGACGCGGTGAGCACACATCTGCTAATAGTCACTTCTCGGCTCTCCAGGACTATCTCGTTGGAACTAAATGCTGCCATGGTGACTCAGATAAAGGACGCACGCCTTCTGCTTCTCACCACCGGAGACTTTATAAGGGACCGGTCTGCCCCAGTTGCATCACAACTTTCCTAGTGAGCGAATACGATGCTTCTACTGGAGACCCAAGATGACCGAGGACGTGCAGAAGCCGGACTTTAGGCAAATGATGATCTTAAGTGCTCCGGATATTGTTTCCCTCGCTATCTATTTTTGTGCTCTTTTTGGGACGATTGCAAATTTGGTTCTTCTCTTTGCCTTCGTGAGCAATGCCTTCAAGAACAAAGTGTTCCAGCCTCTGGATAAGATCATCGTGAACATGGCCGTGGTCAACCTCCTGTTGTGTTGTTACAAGGAGATCCCCGGGCTCCTCATATTGTTTAACGCCAAGGTTTTCAGTCCGGTGGGATGTCGCTTCTTGCTTTATTTTTACCACACTCTCCGGCTCATCAGTATATGGTCGGTGGAGAATCTCAGCTTCCTTCATCTCATCAAGATAAGAAGACCCGGTCTTGGTTGGTCAAAGTTCATCCACCGGCACCAAGCGCGGTACGTCAACTGGTCGTTGGCCGGATGTTGGGTCGTGAGCATCACTTTTCACATGCCGTACCTTCTCTACCCGGAGTCCTTGGGTCATTGCAACAGAAGCAACATCATGATGACCAGCACCAACTGCATTGGCCCGTCCCAAAGTAAACTCCTGAAGGTCCTGACGTACACCACGGTGAGTGTGGACTTCTTGTTGATCATCTTGGTGGTTCTTCTCAATTGGTTCATAATAGATCTAATATGTAGACACCGGCGCCAAGTGGTGGACACCATGACGTCACGACGAGGCTGGAACAAGCACACGGCTCAGGCGACCAAGATACTGCTGTCCCTACTGCTGTTGTACGTCATCTGCTGGATCTCCAGTGACGTGGTGTGGATCGCCATCGTCTCGGGGCTCATGGGGAACGACTATGAAAGTGACGTGCTCTCCGCCCTTTATGGCGTCCTGTCCTCCATATACTACTCAGTCAGCTCATGTATTATGGTCTTTGGCTACAGGCAAGTAAAAGACTACTTAGCCGAGGCCGGAATCTGCTGTCGAATGGGACAAACAGCGGTCGAGAACCTGGAACAGCAGCAGTGACTTGTGTTCTGTTTCCGGATGTCTCTTCCATAGAGTGTAGCGCTGTACTCTATTGATACATTGGTGGCATTCTTATGTAAGAAGGGACAGCTCTACTTCCCGTATGGTCTCCAGGGACAGTGCACTGGTGACGATGATTGGACATGGACATCTTTGGGGGAGAGGGAGTTCTTTGTAATGTGTTTATAAGCAGATCTATGACCACATCAAAGTTCATCTCAATATTGATGGGGTTTATGGTTAACGATCAGCTAAGAAAGGCTCAAAATAAAGTGAAGGAAAAGATCAACTCTCCTTCCCGTATGGTCTCCACTCTCCAGGGACAGTGCACTAGTGGAGGTAATGATTGGACATGGACATCTTTGAGGGGAGAGGGTGTTCATTGTAATGTGTTTATAAGCAGATCTATGACCACATCAAAGTTCATCTCAAATTGATTGGGTCTATGGTTAAAGATCAGCTAAGAAAAGCTCAAAATAAAGTGAAGGAAAAGATCAACTCTCCTTCTGGTATGGTCTTCAGGATCAGTGCATTGGTGGAGGTAATGAATGGACATGGACATCGTTGGGGGGGAGGGAGTTTATTGTAATGTGTTTTTAAGCAGATCTATGACCACATCAAAGTTCAACTCCACATTGATGTGGTCTATGGTTAAAGATCAGCTGAGAGAAGTTCAGAAAAAGAAAGTTAAGGAGAAGGTCAACTCTCCTTCCCGTATGGTCTTCAGGATCAGTGCACTGGTGGAGGCAATGATTGGATATGGACATCTTGGTGGGGTGAAAGGAGTTTATTTTTGGGGCAAACAAAGTTTTTGCAATTGGGTTTCATTAAAAAATTGTCATTGTTACACTTTTACAGGCTGTTTGGGAAATGAGTTAACTGAGAATCTGTCTGTGAGCTCGTTCTGATAGTTTCCAACACTTTAATCTGTTTATAAGCAGATCTATGACCACATCAAAGTTCAACTCAACATTGATGTGATCTGTGGTTAAAGATCAGGTCAGAGAAGTTCAGAAAAAGAAAGTTAAGGAAAAGGTCAACTCTCCTTCCAGTATGGTCATCAGGGTCAGTGCACTGGTGGAGGCGATGATTGGAGAAGAACATCTTTGGGGAGGGGGGGAACGTTTTTTTATTTTGGGGGTAAACAAAGATTGTATCTTTAAGACTGGCTGGAGAATGAGCTAACTGAGAATCTGTCTGTGAGCTCCCTCTGATAGAGAGTTTAAACTTTCATTTCTTTATAAGCAGATGATGATCTATGACCCCATCAAAGTTCAACTCAACACTGATGTGGTCTATGGTTAAAGATCAACTCAGATAGGTTCAGAAAAGGAACATTAAGAAAAAAGGTCAACTCTCCTTCCAGAATCGGCCTCAAAATCAGTGCATCGGTTGAGGTGATGACTGGATATAGAAATATTTGGAAGGGGGCGAGGGGAGTTTATTTTGGGGGTAAACAAATATCTTGTAATTAGTTTTCATTAAAAACTTTGCACCGTTAGGCTTTTACAGGCTGTTTGCCGGTTGGAGAATGAGCTAACGGAGAATTTGTCTGTGAGCTCGTTCTGATAGAGTTTACACTTTAATATGTTTTGGGGAAGGGGAGTGTGAGAGAGAATGCACAGGGGGAAGAGACAGCACAGGGGGGAGAGAGAGCTCACAGGGAGAGAGCGCATAGGTTGAAGAGTGAGCGCTCAGGGGAGACAGAGCACACACAGGGAGAGAGACAGCACAAGGGAGGAGAGAGCACAAGTAGAAGAGAGACAGTGCACAAGGGGAAGGGACAGCACAAGGACAGAGAGAGCACACAAGGGGAGGGACAGCATAAGAGGAGAGAGAGCGCACAGGTGGACAGACTGCTCAAGGGGAGAGAGAGCGCATAAGGGAAAGAAACAACACAAGGGCAGAAAGAGTGCACAGGGGGGGAGACTGCACAAGGGAGGAGAGAGCACACATGGTGAAAGAGTGCACGGGGAAGGGAGAGGACACGGAAAAGAGACAGCACAAGGGGAGAGAGCATATGGGGAGAGAGCACCCGGGGGGACAGCACAGAGGGGAGAGAGACAGCGCACAGGGGGGAGAGAGAGCACACAAGGGGAGAGACTGCATAAGAGCAGAGAGAGCACAAGGAGAGAGAGCCATAGGGAGGAGAGAGTGCATAGGGAAGAGAGTGAATGGGGAGAGAGACAGCACAAGGGGAAAGAGCATGTATAGGTGGAAGAGAGAGCACAAGTAGAGTGAGCGTGCACAGAGGGAAGAGAGCACCCAGGAGGAGAGACAGCACAAGGGGAGAGAGCGCACAAGGGGAAGGGATAGCAAAGGGAGGAGACGCAGCTCAAGGGGAGAAAGAGTGCACAGGGGGCAGATAGAGCACATAGAGACAGCACAAGGGGAGAGAACAGCACAAGGGGAGAGAACAGCACAAGGGGAGAGAACAGCACAAGAGGAGAGAACAGCACAAGGGGAGAGAGAACAGCACAAGGGGAGAGAGAACAGCACAAGGGCAGAGAGAACAGCACAAGGGGAGAGAGAACAGCACAAGGGGAGAGAGAACAGCACAAGGGGAGAGAACAGCACAAGAGGAGAGAACAGCACAAGAGGAGAGAACAGCACAAGAGGAGAGAACAGCACAAGAGGAGAGAACAGCACAAGGGGAGAGAATAGCACAAGGGGAGAGAACAGCACAAGGGGAGAGAACAGCACAAGAGGAGAGAACAGCACAAGGGGAGAGAACAGCACAAGGGGAGAGAACAGCACAAGAGGAGAGAACAGCACAAGGGGAGAGAACAGCACAAGGGGAGAGAACAGCACAAGGGGAGAGAACAGCACAAGGGGAGAGAACAGCACAAGGGGAGAGAACAGCACAAGGGGAGAGAACAGCACAAGGGGAGAGAACAGCACAAGAGGAGAGAACAGCACAAGGGGAGAGAACAGCACAAGAGGAGAGAACAGCACAAGGGGAGAGAACAGCACAAGGGGAGAGAACAGCACAAGGGGAGAGAACAGCACAAGCCTAGCCACGGTCACCCGATGCAGCAGTGGCTCCCCCGCCCTCCTCGGTGGTGCTGTGATTAGTAGTGGGAGTAGTTGAACTAATATATAATCGCAGAAGTTGTAGAATTCAGTAAATTAAATAACAGAAACAAAAACGGCAAAAATGCCAGTGAAGAGGCTTCATGTAAAGGTCTTATCCTGAAGAGACTTTGCGGAGGAAATCCTAAGCCGGTCCACCAGCATCTTACACATCCCCTAAACTGTTAAACATCCTTGTCAGAAGGAACTCACTGATGGCTCCTCAGTTACCTCATTACACCCAGCAATCAGCAGGGAACAACGAGCCTGGAAAAGCCGAAAGGTACAAAATCAGTGAAGACTCCAATAAGAAGAATCGCTTCACTCCAATGACTTTCATCTGAGTAGAAAAAAATGTTTTATTCACATTATACAAATAAGATGAAATGTATTTTATTGGGACATCAACAGTAAACACAAGAGACGTGTACAGGAAGTGATCGCAGGGTTAATAAATATTTATATATATAAATCTAATCTGAATATTGTGCCGTACATTAGTATTCAGCCCCCTGAGTCAGCACTTTGTAGGACCACCTTTCTCTGTCTTGTATTAGTATTCAGCCCCCTGAGTCAGCACTTTGTAGGATGACCTTTCTCTGTCTTGTATTAGTATTCACCTCCTGAGTCAGCACTTTGTAGGACCACCTATCTCTGTCTTGTATTAGTATTCAGCCCCCTGAGTCAGCACTTTGTAGGACCACCTTTCTCTGTCTTGTATTAGTATTCAGCCCCCTGAGTCAGCACTTTGTAGGACCACCTTTCTCTATCTTGTATTAGTATTCAGCCCCTGAGTCAGCACTTTGTAGGACCACCTTTCTCTCTTGTATTAGTATTCACCCCCTGAGTCAGCACTTTGTAGGACCACCTTTCTCTCTTGTATTAGTATTCAGCCCCTGAGTCAGCACTTTGTAGGACCACCTTTCTCTGTCTTGTATTAGTATTCACCCCCTGAGTCAGCACTTTGTAGGACCACCTTTCTCTCTTGTATTAGTATTCAGCTCCTGAGTCAGCACTTTGTAGGACCACCTTTCTCTGTCTTGTATTAGTATTCAGCCCCCTGAGTCAGCACTTTGTAGGACCACCTTTCTCTGTCTTGTATTAGTATTCAGCCCCCTGAGTCAGCACTTTGTAGGACCACCTTTCTCTATCTTGTATTAGTATTCAGCCCCCTGAGTCAGCACTTTGTAGGACCACCTTTCTCTCTTGTATTAGTATTCACCCCCTGAGTCAGCACTTTGTAGGACCACCTTTCTCTCTTGTATTAGTATTCAGCCCCTGAGTCAGCACTTTGTAGGACCACCTTTCTCTGTCTTGTATTAGTATTCACCCCCTGAGTCAGCACTTTGTAGGACCACCTTTCTCTCTTGTATTAGTATTCAGCTCCTGAGTCAGCACTTTGTAGGACCACCTTTCTCTGTCTTGTATTAGTATTCAGCCCCTGAGTCAGCACTTTGTAGGACCACCTTTCTCTGTCTTGTATTAGTATTCAGCCCCTGAGTCAGCACTTTGTAGGACCACCTATCTCTGTGTTGTATTAGTATTAAGCCCCCTGAGTCAGCACTTTGTAGGACCACCTTTCTCTGTCTTGTATTAGTATTCAGCCCCCTGAGTCAGCACTTTGTAGGATGACCTTTCTCTGTCTTGTATTAGTATTCCACCTCCTGAGTCAGCACTTTGTAGGACCACCTTTCTCTGTCTTGTATTAGTATTCAGCCCCCGGAGTCAGCACTTTGTAGGACCACCTATCTCTGTCTTGTATTAGTATTCAGCCCCCTGAGTCAGCACTTTGTAGGACCACCTTTCTCTCTCTTGTATTAGTATTCAGCCCCCTGAGTCAGCACTTTGTAGGACCACCTTTCTCTGTCTTGTATTAGTATTCAGCCCCTGAGTCAGCACTTTGTAGGACCACCTTTCTCTATCTTGTATTAGTATTCAGCCCCCTGAGTCAGCACTTTGTAGGACCACCTTTCTCTCTTGTATTAGTATTCACCCCCTGAGTCAGCACTTTGTAGGACCACCTTTCTCTCTTGTATTAGTATTCAGCCCCTGAGTCAGCACTTTGTAGGACCACCTTTCTCTGTCTTGTATTAGTATTCACCCCCTGAGTCAGCACTTTGTAGGACCACCTTTCTCTGTCTTGTATTAGTATTCAGCCCCTGAGTCAGCACTTTGTAGGACCACCTTTCTCTGTCTTGTATTAGTATTCAGCCCCTGAGTCAGCACTTTGTAGGACCACCTATCTCTGTGTTGTATTAGTATTAAGCCCCCTGAGTCAGCACTTTGTAGGACCACCTTTCTCTGTCTTGCATTAGTATTCACCCCCTGAGTCAGCATTTTGTAGGACCACCTTTCTCTCTCTTGTATTAGTATTCAGCCCCCTGAGTCAGCACTTTGTAGGACCACCTTTCTCTGTCTTGTATTAGTATTCAGCCCCTGAGTCAGCACTTTGTAGGACCACCTTTCTCTATCTTGTATTAGTATTCAGCCCCCTGAGTCAGCACTTTGTAGGACCACCTTTCTCTCTTGTATTAGTATTCACCCCCTGAGTCAGCACTTTGTAGGACCACCTTTCTCTCTTGTATTAGTATTCAGCCCCTGAGTCAGCACTTTGTAGGACCACCTTTCTCTGTCTTGTATTAGTATTCACCCCCTGAGTCAGCACTTTGTAGGACCACCTTTCTCTCTTGTATTAGTATTCAGCTCCTGAGTCAGCACTTTGTAGGACCACCTTTCTCTGTCTTGTATTAGTATTCAGCCCCTGAGTCAGCACTTTGTAGGACCACCTTTCTCTGTCTTGTATTAGTATTCACCCCCGGAGTCAGCACTTTGTACGACCACCTTTCTCTGTCGTGTATTAGTATTAAGCCCCCTGAGTCAGCACTTTGTAGGACCACCTTTCTCTATCTTGTATTAGTATTCAGCCCCTGAGTCAGCACTTTGTAGGACCACCTTTCTCTGTCTTGCATTAGTATTTACCCCTGAGTCAGCACTTTGTAGGACCACCTTTCTCTGTCTTGTGTGAGGTGGCGAGGGGTCGCATTGATGGGAGGTATGTGTCACAGAGATGCCTGGTATCTGTGACATAAGTCGGAGTATTATTCTCTAGTGCAGGTTTGCACTGGAAGGTTTATATAGTGCTGTGAGAGACGGGCGGGCCCAGTACCCACATACCTCACCGCTGGGTGTGGTTACAGGCTATAAACTGGAGCCTGGTGTGAAGCACGGGTCTGTGTGCTAGGAGGGGCTGAGGGTAGCCTCCTGTGTGTAAAGACTCCAGGCCAAGCTGGATGCTGGTCACTGACCCACCTGTGTGAACACAGGCCGGAGACACCTGAGAAGGGGGCGCTGTAACACAATTGTCTTCCGTTTGTTTTGGCCGGCACTTAAAGGCTGCTAGTTTTGCATTTTTTTTCTGTTCTCGGCAGATCCCCTGTTTCGTCCACCAGCCCCTCTGTTCCTCTGCCAGATACGGACGTACAGGTGATCTTAGTTTTCTTCCGCACCCCAAGGGCTCCTTCCCTCTTCTACACCTTCCAGTCTCTCCCTCCCGGGGTGAGCGTGACCACGCACCAGCCCGCGGGAGCTACAGTGCTGTGCAAATTAATTGGGACAAAGCAATATTTTCTTGCGTTAGTTTTACTATTTCTGATAAGTGTTTAATCAGTTCTTGGTGTCGTTTTCCTTTTTCTTCCACATTTCCGGGGCACTGATTTAGATATTACTATGGACCCGGGCAGCCTGGAAGCAATCAGGAGATCCACCTAGCCAGGTGGGTTGGGGGCCTCCCTTCTGCGCTTTCACTTGCGAGTCCCCGCTGCTGCATGAAGCTGTGGCCTCTCTCAGTCTGTACCTGTATACCAGGCAGCGCGAGCCCTGTTCCTGGGGCTGCTCTTCAGGCGAGACCCCGTGCTCTAGTATGCTACGGTGTTCCAGGTGTTAGGTAGGTCAGGGGACCTGGAAGACCCTGCCTCATCGGATTTCTGCTGCTGGTCCATTAGTACCCGAACAGCCTCGGACTCCAGCGTCTGGTTTCTGGCGCTCTCCTCTGGGGTGAGCGAGATGTCACTCCGCTCCCCCGATACTCCTCTCCTTCCTCCTCAGACTCACTTCATGGCTGCTCTGACTAATCCCACCTCCAGGCCAGAACTTTATAAAGGGAAGCTCTCCTCAAGCCGGGTTCTAGAGCTCCCCCTTCTGGTCTGGAGACAGGAAAGTGTTGGATGCTGTATCACCTGAATAGAGAACCCCCTTTTTGCTTCCAGGTCTAACATCGGGACCCTGGGGTGCTACCAGGGCCGCACCGTACATAGGACAGTGTGAGCCCTGTGGATCAAGTGGCAGGCAAGCTGGAGGAGCGGCAGTAGAAAAGGGGGCGGCGCCAACACCACACACCGTGTTCCTGTGTGCGCCACGCTGCCGCCAGCCGCTCTAGGTAAGAAGCGGTGATATGATGCAGGGTGGCGGTGGTGCTGTGGAGCGACAGCAGTTCCCCCCGGTCCTCACTTCAGTTGCTGGAGGGCGGCGGTGCTGTGGAGTGACAGCAGCCCCCCTCCGTCCTCACTTCACTTAGGCGGCTGCTGGAGGGCGGCGGTGGTTTTAGAGTGACAGCACCCCCCCCACCGTCCTTACTTCGGCTGCTAGAGGGCGCAGGCGGCAGGGATGCTTGATGCACCCCTGGGTGTTGCACAAACACCCTTTAGACTTTGGGCAAATAAAAGGGGTAGAACACCGCATGCCCACCGGTGACCATCCACCCATCAAAGAGAGGTATAGACCAGTACCACCTGCTCACTACCAGTGTGCTAAAGATATGTTAAAAGAAATGAAGGAAGCAGGGGTGATAAAAGACAGCTGCAGCCCCTGGGCAGCTCCTCTAGTCGTAGTCAAGAAAAAGGATGAGACAAAAAGGATGTGCGTAGATTACAGGCAGATCAACCGCATTACACATAAGGACGCATACCCATTACCTAGCATTGAAGAATCATTAGGTGCATTAAAATCTGCTAACTACTTTTCCACCTTACATCTGACTAGTGGGTATTGGAAAGTTCCTGTGGCAGAGACTGACAGTACATGTATAGCAGCGCTATGGTATATGGTGGTACATTACAGTACATGTATAGCAGCACTATGGTATATGGTGGTACATTACAGTACATGTATAGCAGCGCTATGGTATATGGCGGTACATTGCAGTACATGTATAGCAGCACTATGGTATATGGTGGTACATTACAGTACATGTATAGCAGCGCTATGGTATATGGCGGTACATTACAGTACATGTATAGCAGCACTATGGTATATGGTGGTACATTACAGTACATGTATAGCAACGCTATAGTATATGGCGGTACATTATAGTACATGTAGAGGAGCACCATGGTATATGGCGGTACATTACAGCACATGTATAGCAGCGCTATGGTATATGGCAGTACATTACAGCACATGTATAGCAACGCTATGGTATATGGCGGTACATTACAGCACATGTAAAGCAGCACTATAGTATATGGCAGTACATTACAGTACATGTATAGCAGCACTATAGTATATGGCGGTACATTACATGTATAGCAGCGCTATGGTATATGGCGGTACATTACAGTACATGTATAGCAGCGCTATGGTATATGATGGTACATTACAGTACATGTATTGCAGTACTATAGTATAGGACGGTACATTACAGTACATGTATAGCAGCGCTATGGTATATGGTGGTATATTACAGTACATGTATAGCAGCACTATGGTATATGGTGGTACATTATAGTACATGTATAGCAGCACTATGGTATATGGCGATACTCCGCTCCCCGCGGCCCCCCGCTCCTCCTGGCCCGCTCATCCACAGTAAAAGTAAAAATAAAAAAATCCTCAGTGAGGATACTCACCTGTCCGCCGGCTCGCTCCACCTCCGTCTTCTAGGTCCTACAGGCTTTTAGGACCTGTCTTTGCCTGGGAAACCGATCAGCTGATAGAGCCAGAGGAGCAGGATAGTGGCGGGGGAAGCAGGATGGTGATTGGTGCTTGCAGGATGGTGGTGGGTTGGGCAGGATGGAGCCGGCGGGGCAGGATGGAGCGGGAAGGGGGGCAGGATGGTGGGAGGGCGGGGCAGGATGGTGGTGGCAGAATGGAGCCAGGGGCGGGGCAGGATGGAGCCGGAAGGGGACAGGATGAAGCCGGAAGGGGGGCAGGATGGAGTGAGCGGGGCAGGATGGAGCGACCAGGGCAGGATGGAGCGAGAGGAGCAGGATGGTGGTGAGTTGGGGCAGGATGGAGCCGGCGGGGCAGGATGGAGCGGGAAGGGGGGCAGGATGGTGGTGGGTGGGGCAGGATGGAGCCGGCGGGGCAGGATGGAGCCGGAGGAGCAGGATGGAGCTGGAGGAGCAGGATAGAGCGAGCGGGGCAGGATGGAGCCGGGGGAGCAAGAACAGCGGGGGGCAGGATGGAGCGAGCAGGGCAGGATGGAGCAGGATGGTGGCGGGGGGCAGGATGGTGTGGGGCGGGGCAGAATAGTGGTTTGTGGGGCAGGATGGAGACGGTGGAGCAGGATGGAGCGAGCGCGGCAGGATGGAGCCGGCGGGGCAGGATGGAGCGAGCAGGGCAGGATGGCGGCAGGGGGGCAGGATGGAGCCGGGGGAGCAAGAACAGCGGAGGGCAGGATGGAGCAAGTGGGGCAGGATGGAGCCTGAGGAGCAGGATGGTGGCGGGGGGGCAGGATGGAGTGGGCGGGGCAGGATGGAGCCGGCATGGCAGGATGGAGCCGGAGGGGCAGAATGGAGCCAGTGGGGCAGGATGGAGGCGGAGGAGAAGGATGGAGGCGGAGGAGCAGGATGGAGTGAGCGGGGCAGGATGGAGTGAGCGGGGCAAGATGGAGGGAGCGGGGCAGGATGGAGCGAGCGGGGCAGGATGCAGCCGGAGGAGCAGGATGGAGCGATCGGGGCAGGATGAAGGCGGAGGAACAGAATGAAGGCGGAGGAGATGGATGGTGGCGGGGGAACAGGATGGGGGGGGCAGGATGGTGGCGGGGGGGCAAGATGGTGGCGGGGGGCAGATGGAGCGAGCGGGCAGTGATGAGCGAGCGGGGCAGGATGGAGCCGGTGGGGTGCCTAGGATGGTGGCGAGTGGGGCAGGATGGAGCTGGCGGGGCAGGATGGAGCCAGCGGGGCAGGATGGTGGTAGGGGGCAGGATGGTGGCGGGGGGGGGCAGGATTGTGGAGGGGGGGCAGGATGGAGCGAGTGGGGCAGGATGGAGCCGGCAGGGCAGGATGGAGCTGGCGGGGCAGGATGGAGCCGGCGGGGCAGGATGGTGGGAGCGGGGCAGGATGGAGCAAGTGGGGCAGGATGGAGCCGGAGGTGCAGGATGGAGCCAGTGGGGCAGGATGGAGGCGGAGGGGCAGGATGGAGGCGGAGGGGCAGGATGGAGGCGGAGGGGCAGGATGGAGCCGGTGGGGCAGGATGGAGGCGGAGGGGCAGGATGCAGGCAGAGGAGCAGGATGAAGCGAGCGCGGCAAGATGAAGTGAGCGGGGCAGGATGGAGTGAGCGGGGCAAGATGGAAGGGAGTGGGGCAGGATGGAGCGAGCGGGGCAGGATGGAGGTGGGGGGGCAGGATGGAGGCGGGGGAGCAAGAACAGCGAGGGGCAGGATGGAGCGAGCGGGTCAGGATGGAGCGAGTGGGGCAGAATGGAGCGAACGGGGCAGGATGAAGGTGGAGGAGCAGGATGGAGGCGGAGGAGCAGAATGAAGGCGGAGGAGCAGGATGGTGGCGGGGGAGCAGGATGGGGGGGCAGGATGGTGGTGGGGGGGCAGGATGGAGCCGGCGGGGCAGGATGGTGGCGGGGGGGTGCCTAGGATGGTGGCGAGCGGGGCAGGATGAAGGCGGAGGAGCAGGATGGAGGCGGAGGAGCAGAATGAAGGCGGGGGGCAGGATGGTGGCGGGGGGGCAGGATGGAGCGAGCGGGGCAGGATGGAGTCGGTGGGGCAGGATGGAGCCGGGGGGTTGCCTAGGATGGTGGCGAGCGGGGCAGGATGGAGCAAGCGGGGCAGGATGGAGCGAGCGGGGCAGGATGGAGCGAGCGGGGCAGGATGGAGCCGGCTGGGCAGGATGGAGCCAGCAGGGCAGGATGGTGATAGGGGGGCATGATGGAGCCGGCGGGGCAGGATGGAGCCGGTGGGGCAGGATGAAGCCGGCGGGGCAGGATGGTGGAGCGGGGCAGGATGGAGCAACGGGGCAGGATGGAGCCAAAGGAGCAGGAAGGAGCAGGATGGAGCCGAAGGGCAGGATGGAGCCGGATGGGCAGGATGGAGCGAAGGGGCAGGATGGAGCCGGAGGAGCAGGATGGAGCGAGCAGGGCAGGATGGAGCCGGAGGAGCAGGATGGTAGCGGGGGGGGGCAGGATGGTGGCAGGGGCAGGATGGTGGTGGGGGGCAGGATGGTGGCGGGGGCAGGATGAAGCGAGCGGGTCAGGATGGGGCGAGCGGAGCAGGATGGAGGTGGAGGAGCAGGATGGTGGCGGGGGACAGGATGGAGCGAGTGGGGCAGGATGGAGCCGGAGTGACAGGATGGAGCCGGAGGAGCAGGATGGTGACGGGGGGGCAGGATTGTGGTGGGGGGCAGGATGGAGTGAGCAGGGCAGGATGGAGCTAGCGGGGAAGGATGGAGCGAGCGGGGCAAGATGGAGGCGGAGGAGAAGGATGGTGGCGGGGGGGGCAGGATGGTGGCAGGGGGCAGGATGGTGGCGGGGGGCAGGATGGAGCGAGCGGGTCAGGATGGGGCGAACGGGGCAGGATGGAGGTGGAGGAGCAGGATGGTGGCAGGGGGGCAGGATGGGGGCAGGATGGTGGCGGGGGACAGGATGGAGCGAGCGGGGCAGGATGGAGCCGGAGTGGCAGGATGAAGCCGGAGCAGGATGGTGACGGAGGGGCAGGATTGTGGTGGGGGGCAGGATGGAGCCGGCGGGGCAGGATGGATGTGGGGGGGCAGGATGGATGCAGGGATTGCTGGAGCAGCAATGGATGGCCCGACTGTCTAATTATGAAATTATGATTTTACCATCAAGTATAGGGCAGGCTGTAAGAATGCCGATGCAGATGCCTTATCCCAGATGTCCCACCTGCAGGACGTGGAAGAGGAACTGGAAGAACTGGAGGAGATACAGCTACCGGCCTTTCTCCGCCATAAAGCAGCACCACAAACACCAGATGGCAACGTTAAACCCACTACCTCATAATGGATGGGCCGAAACACAGAACAGTGATCCAGCTGCGAAACTAGTCAAGACCAGTACCCTGGGTCCAGATGCCCCATCTGAAGCTCAACAGCTGTGGAAGGAGAGAAGTAAACTGTTCCTGTATGAGGGTAAACTGTGCAGAAGACACAAGAACCCATGAACTGGTCTGGCAGATCACAGTACCAAAAAGAAATGTCAAGATGGTATTAGAAACCTACCATGACGGCGCTGGGCATTTTGGATGGAAGAAATTGGAGGTTCTGCTGAGAGAAAGATTCTATTGGGTTGGCATGAGAAGATCAATCAAGAGTTGGTGCAGAAACTGTGGCCCGTGCAACCTATAAAGAAAAGACAAAGATAGTCAGAGAGCTCTACTCCAGTCCATAGTAACAAATTAGCCATTAGAACTGGTAGCCCTAGATCATGTCAAGTTAACACCAAGCAGATCCGGCTATGTCTATGCCTTGACGATAGTGGACCACTATTCCCGTTTCTTAGTGGTTGTGCCCATAAAGGATCTAACAGCCAAAACAGCGGCTAAGGTGTTCCAGACTTACTTTTGCAGACCCCATGGCTATCCGGAACAGGTCCTCACAGATTAAGGTCCAGCATTTGAAGCTGAAATCTTTCAAGAATTTTGTCACTTTTATGGGTGTAAGAAGACCCGGACAACACCATACCATCCTCAAACAAATGGTCTTTGTGAAAAGATTAATCAAATTGTAATTGAAGACTTTGCCAGTGGCAGAAAGGAACTTTCCTGGTAGACTTGGTAGACTTATACAACCATGTCCCGATGAGTTCTACCAACTGCACCCCAGCCTACCTAATGCGAGCAAGACCTGGTAAGCTACCAATCTATTGATGTCGAAGTACCAGAAGCCAATTGGGATACCACGCACCAACAGAAGTATCGCCAAGTACAAGAGTGCGTAGAAAGGAGTCTCCAACAAGCCAGAGAGAGACAAGGGGGAACTTATAACCAACATGCAACTCCTTTACAAGCAGGTGAGCAAGTACTAAAAAGAAAACAGTGCACCTACAAGTTGGATGATCAATGGGAAACAACCCCATACACTATCTTACCATCATGTTTCGACCACACTAAAGTGTGTTTGGTCAGCAAGGATGAGGGGAAGACAACATAAGTTGTATCCAGAGACCATCTATAGTTGTGTCTTGAAACCCTGAAGACACCAGAGATCTTGGTTCCTGTAACTACCCAACTGAGAAAGAAGATGTGTTTCATATAGTCCTCTACAGTACTTTCCAAAGACTAGGACAAACTATAATGGAGCTGTTATCGTACCTATGTTAGCGTTCCCTCAAGTGGTAATACCTGAAGCAGTACAGCGAGAAGCCCCAAGCGTGGAAGAACCAGAGATGGCACCAATGGAGGAAGAACAGGAAGAACATATTCCTGCTCCCAGTGAACTTGCCAGTTGCCAGCCTGCTGTCAAATCAATATCTCACTCAGAGCCAGAGATATCCGCAAGCTACACCTCCACACATAACATAGTACTGAGTACACCTGCAGTAGACACTCCCGAGCTAAGGAGATCGCAGAGTAGTACAAAAGTCCAAATTCCAGCCCAGTACAGGGAGTAAAGTATACTATGATTAGAGAATGTATATAGGTCATCTTGTATATGTAAAGGTATGTAAATAGTTGTGTACAGAAGGGTGGAGGAACTAGATTCAACCCCAGGAATATTAAGTTAGGAAGTCAAGTTCCTGGGGGTAGAACGTTGAAACCAGGACTCCTAAGCTGGGACACCCATAGAGGAACGTAAAATGTAAATGTGTTATTGTGTTTTGATTAATTGCAACTGAATGAACCGTAACCATTAAGCTCAGTACCTACAGAGACTTTCCTATATGATCTTTACACTTTCTTTACCTTTTCACCTTAAACATGGACCATACTGCCACTGGACTGGTTGTGGTAAAGACATTCTTGTAAATAATATTTTCAGCCAAAAGGTGGAAAGACTAATCACCGGAGAGACTGCTTTTTGAATTTTTGACTTTTTACATTTTCTTGGTTTTTGTAATCTTTATATTTTGAGAATTTGTACCATATATTGTCATTTAACCTTGTGTTGTTCTTGTTAACCTTTAAAAAGTTGTCACAGTCCTGGAGTACTGTCTTTCACTAAGGGGGAATGTGGCACCCCAGGGTCTTAGTGCCACTGTGTCATCAATGCGCCCAGGTGGTGGTGTCACGCTGAGAGCAACAACAGAGTCTTCTCATCAGGCAGGAAAACCACACACAACACCTTCTGCCTCCAGGCCAAAGGGGGAGACCAAGCGCGGGTTCAGGGTAAGCTCCTTATAAATTCTGTTCTGGGGCGGAGCTAGGTAGTTCAGTTCCTAGAAGGACTGAGGAAGGCATCCTGGTGGACTGAGGTTGTAGAGCTCGTCCCAGGATCGCTGACTCAGTACCAGGCCTAAGGCTAGGGTCTGAGGAGAGTCGCAGGAACACCTGGGGAGCTGAGCGACACCGTGATTACCCCAGAGCAACGCAGAGAACGGACACTGGTGTCCAAGACAGTGCAGGGACTAACGTCCCGGCAGTCAGCACCAGAAGGTGGGATATCCCAAGTTCCCCAGCCACACTGTGCCCGGAGACAGAGCTACAAAGAGGTTCCAGGAACCGACACCCGAGACGAGGGTTACAAAGGACTTGAGATGCCTGTCATACCGGCACCTCGCAGGAAGAGACAGGGCTGGCAGCTTAGCTGATGCAGCAGGAGCTAATACACAGAGCGCAGTAAGGAAGCCAAGGACCCGGCCGGGCGAGAAGGAACCCTAAGTAGCTCTCAGCAAAGACTCCGTGGACAACTGTTTGAAGTCAGCTATTCCAGTAAAAGACTGAGTGACCAATAAAACAGTGAGTCTGCTTATTGCTTTATGCCTGTCGTCCTGTGCCCTACACCTAAACTACCTCCACTGCCCCGGGGAACTGCTCTGCCCGTGGAGAGTCATTCCATTCCAGCTGCCCGTCCATCACCCCGGAGGTTCTGCAGCAGCGGTGGCCACCTATAGCCACATACCACGAGTGGCGTCACAAACAATCTCCCTATTCATCATTCTCTTTCCCTACCAAGCCAGAAAACCCCCTTTTCAGCTGCATGCAGGGTTACGGAAACCAGATCTCGACGACCGTGTCTCCTCAAAGACAGTTTAGCCCGATTCTGAGTACCCCACGGCCCTGGGGTCCGACAATTACCCTCTACAACAACCACATAAGACTGAAGCAATACTGCTATAACTGCTCATATCATACTATTCTGCTGGTGCAGTCACTGTGTACATACATTACATTACTGACCCTGAGTTACCTCCTGTATTATACTCCAGAGCTGCACTCACTATTCTGCTGGTGCAGTCACTGTGTACATACATTACATTACTGATCTTGAGTTACCTCCTATATTATACTCCAGAGCTGCACTCACTATTCTGCTGGTGCAGTCACTGTGTACATACATTACATTACTGATCCTGAGTTACCTCCTGTATTATACTCCAGAGCTGCACTCACTATTCTGCTGGTGCAGTCACTGTGTACATACATTACATTACTGATCCTGAGTTACCTCCTGTATTATCCTCCAGAGCCGCACTCACTATTCTGCTGGTGCAGTCACTGTGTACATACATTACATTACTGATCCTGAGTTACCTCCTGTATTATACTCCAGAGCTGCACTCACTATTCTGCTGGTGCAGTCACTGTGTACATACATTACATTACTGATCCTGAGTTACCTCCTGTATTAT
The DNA here is from genome assembly GCA_033576535.1 of Allobates femoralis. Lineage (NCBI taxonomy): Eukaryota > Metazoa > Chordata > Amphibia > Anura > Aromobatidae > Allobates > Allobates femoralis. The sequence goes on from JARQOC010000003.1 coordinate 31,608,006, forward strand.
CCTCCAGAGCCGCACTCACTATTCTGCTGGTGCAGTCACTGTGTACATACATTACAATACTGATCCTGAGTTACCTCCTGTATTATACTCCAGAGCTGCACTCACTATTCTGCTGGTGCAGTCAGTGTACATACATTACATTACTGATCCTGAGTTACCTCCTGTATTATACTCCAGAGCTGCACTCATTATTCTGCTGGTGCAGTAAGTTACCTCCTGTATTATACTCCAGAGCTGCATTCACTATTCTGCTGGTGCAGTCACTGTGTACATACATTACATTACTGATTCTGAGTTACCTCCTGAATTATACTCCAGAGCTGCACTCACTATTCTGCTGGTGCAGTCATTGTGTACATACATGAGAGAAGAGAAAGAGACACTGCAAGGATAGGCGCACACAATATCATGTGAGAAGTGGTTATTTATTCAATTTTTTCTCTTTTGCTTTGACATAGTGATAAGGTGGGGTCAAACAGACAATTCTAAAAACATTTAAAACGAGTTACAATGACTCGGTAGCATGTCACTATCACATACCTGAGTGAAGGTAGCTCAGGTAAGAAGGGTTAAAGCAGGTATGCACATAGGTGTGCCAATTGATAATATATGATCAATAAACATTCAGACAGTGCGATAGTATGAATGGTAACCACCAGGTGGCTGGAGTACCAGCCAAATTACCTGAATATATGATGTTATGGTCAAAAACTTTCATACATGGATAAAATTAACTGTCAGCATGAAATGGGGTTGCCAAAAATACAGACCCAAAATACCCTGTGTGGATGATGTCATATATACAAAGTGGATAATTAGAACTCAAGTATATAATTCCTCAACAGTTTATACAATACTTAACCGATCTTTGATGCGGTATTAAAACAGAGGAAAGATATATCAAAGTGTATTATTAAATTAAAGTATCCAATTACCTAGACACCCTGAGGCAGTGCAGAGCTAAGGTTAAATAGCAGGCTTGGCTATTGGCAGATAAGAAAACACAAGGATCCAGTCAAGAGGTTAAACATTGTCAGAATGAAAATGGAGGAAAAAAAAAAAAAAAAAAAAAAAAAAAAAAAAGAGACATATTCCAGGTAATGACAAGTATATCCCTGTAGAGCACTGTAGGGTACAAACCGAGTAAACTCGTACAATCAGAAAGCCAGCATCAATGATAACAGGGATACAGGAGTACACAGTCAAAACAAAAAAAAAAATTAATAAAAGTGCAAAATAAACCTCAGTATATGACAATGAATCAGCAGCACAGTGCTGTCTAAGTTTTGCCAATATGCATAAACCAAACAATCAATACTGCCCAATGCACTGCAGAGTGGAAATACCCCACATTATGGTTACATGTAACGATCTGTGTGCAGATCAAGCTAGTTAGGGGAATCAGAGGCACCAGGATTGAACCACACTGGGAGTTTAGGTCTGAGAATATTATACCTGCGTATTCCTGCCTGGAATGGGGGAGAGGTGGAATTCAGACCCCCATCCTGGGCATGTGTAGTGACAGCTCCAGAGCTGCACTCACTATTCTGCTGGTGCAGTCACTGTGTACATACATTGCATTACTGATTCTGAGTTACCTCCTGTATTATACTCCAGAGCTGCACTCACTATTCTGTTGGTGCAGTCATTGTGTACATACATTACTGATCCTTAGTCACCTCCTGTATTATACTCCAGAGCCACACTCACTATTCTGCTGGTGCAATCACTGTGTACATACATTACATTACTGATCCTGAGTTACCTCCTGTATTATACTCCAGAGCTGCACTCACTATTCTGCTGGTGCAGTCACTGTGTACATACATTACATTACTGACCCTGAGTTACCTCCTGTATTATACTCCAGAGCTGCACTCACTATTCTGCTGGTGCAGTCACTGTGTACATACATTACATTACAGATCCTGAGTTACCTCCTGTATTATACTCCAGAGCCGCACTCACTATTCTGCTGGTGCAGTCACTGTGTACATACATTACATTACTGATCCTGAGTTACCTCCTGTATTATACTCCAGAGCTGCACTCACTATTCTGCTGGTGCAGTCACTGTGTACATACATTACATTACTGATCCTGAGTTACATCCTGTATTATACTCCAGAGCTGCACTCACTATTCTGCTGAGTGACGGATAATCTATAGCGGTAGTGGATGAGCTGTTTGCTGATGTAATGGCAGGGCATGATAGAGCAATCTGCCTCCGTTGTGCAGACGCGGCTCTTTTCTTTCCCGCGGTGATCTCAGCCGCTAATGTGAATATAATATCACTGCAAATAGAGGGAGATGGAAAATCCATGAGCTGAGAGTAATATGTGTGTGGGCGATACGCCGCTATCAGAGCGCTGCCCGGAGGGAAGGATATAATCACCGGACACCATAACACTCCGCTCCGTACACAGACGCCGGTCTGGAAACCGAATCTGACGTATGACCGGATGACATAGTGAACAATGGCGTCCTGTGCAGAGTAGCTCAGACAACCAGGCTGACACTGCTGAGGGGTCCCAGTACTCACACTCCTCATTTACTCCTTTGGGTGGGGTTATAGAGTGATTGACAGCCTGACACTAATGAGGGGGCCCCAGTATGCACACTACTCACTCCTTGTGGGCGGGGTTATAGAGTGATTGACAGCCAGGCACTGCTTAGGGGTCCCAGCACTCAAATTGCACACTTACTCCTTGTGGGTGGGGTTATAGAGTGATTGACAGCCCGGCACTGCTGAGGGGTCCCAGTATTCGCACTGCTCACTTACTCCTTGTGGGCAGGTTATAGAGTGATTGACAGCCTGACACTAATGAGGGGGTCCCAGTATGCACACTACTCACTCCTTGTGGGCGGGGTTATAGTGATTGACTGCCCGGCACTGCTGAGGGGTCCCAGCACACAAATTGCTCACTTATTCCTTGTGGGCGGGGTTATAGAGTGATTGACAGCCTGGCACTGCTTAGGGGTCCCAGTATTCGCACTGCTCACTTACTCCTTGTGGCAGGGTGTAATGTACTGTAGGATTACTCAGGGGTCTTTTTGCAATTGGGAGCACAGACAGACTGAACCAGTATTATAAAGGTGAACAAGTCTATATTTATCACGTGGCAGATATAATGTGATGTGCGGCAAATGAGAAAGTTCATCAAACAAGTAACATAGAAAATCTCTGAAAATAGTTCATGCAAGATAAGATAACATGAAAGTCTCTGGAGATAATTCTCACTGGGAGAAACATAGTCCAATAATTATAAACCCTTAAGGCCCCGTCACACCTGGCGACGGGGCTGAAGATGTCGACGGCGACTGGCGGGTGTGCACACGTTTTTGGTGCCCCGCCAGTGTCGCCGTCCCCCATTTACATGGGGTGACATCTCCAGCCCCGCGCCGGCGAGCTGAAAGGTGGCATCGCCGCCAGGGTGTCCCAGCGGCGATGCAGGACAATGGGAGCCTATGACTCCCATTGCCTGTCAGGTCACCGGTGGCCGGCTACATGAAACCAGGCGAACTCCCGGCGCTGCTGACATCGCCCCTTTACATGAGGCGATGTAGGGGCGATGTCGCCCCGTGTGACGGGCCCTTTAGAGTCCTGGAAGGGGAATGTCCAGAAAAACAAAGTGAATACTTATTAGTGCAGTGCAGCTTTTAAAGAGTCTCGAATGTCCTGAGAGCTGTTACTGCACTATAAACAATAGTTCATTTAGTGCTGGCAAGGCACACAAGATTACATGACCCAGGGCTTGTGAAGCTGGAGCAAAGTCAGGAGCTAAACACAGACAGATGCAAGCAGGAGAGCAGCTGAGACTAGTGAGATTGCTGGAGCACAATGCAGGAAAAGGGAAATGGATAAGCTCACCTCTCCTTCGGTGAAGATCCGAGTCAGGTGCACAGCGGCGGCCGGCAACCGTCTAAGTCCAAAGAGTCCTAAATGAAGAAAGCCGTCACCCGATCTAATGGAGCGAACTTACTTTATTTTCATGTGAAAATCACAACAAACGTTAAAATCATCTTAGCAGGCTCAGCGCCTTGTCAGACGCGTTTCGGTAAAACCTTTATCAATGACAAAGAACTAAAAGACTATCACTCACTACATACACATAATCACTACACACATGTGAAAATCACACATTAGTATCAGGTAAAAATGATCTATATGGTTCGCTTCAGGATGGTTACAACACAAGGACACTTATCAGAGAAAAGAGCACACAATAGAAATCAATGAACAATGTATGTACACATAAAGAAATGAACATGAGAACCATAAAATCATGTTTAGACAATAATGAGAACATAGTATAGAAATGGCTAAAATATTACCATCAATAGAATCTTACAGAATGGCATGTGGTTCATCACCATGTACAAAGTACACATGTATACATAGGGCCACTATCAAACAAGGGCATTGCACCAAGTTCCAAATTATTATGCAAATTGGTTTTAAGTGTCATAGGGTTTTTTTGTTTTTCAATGAAACCCATTGCTGGTCTTGTGTCTCAGGGTCTTTGGATCATTGAAATCAATCTCAGATATCTGTGATAATTAGTTTGGCAGATGAGCCCAATAAAAGGAAAACTGGGTGTTCCACAATATTACGCAGGCCACAGTTTTCAAGTAACATGGGAAAGAAAAAGGATGTTTCTGCTGCCGAAAAGCAACAAATAGTGCAATACCTTGGACAAGGGATGAAAACATTTGATATTGCACGAAAACCTAAGTGTGATCATCGTATTGTGAAGAGATTTGTGGCTGATTCTGACCACAGATGTGTTCGTGCAGATAAAGGCAGAATGAGGAAGGTTTCTGTCAGGCAAGTTCATCAGATTAAGAGAGCAGCTGCTAAAAAGGCCTTACAAACCAACAAACAGATATGTGAAGCAGCTCGTGCCTCTGGAGTCCCTCCAACCTCAAGGTGTAGGATCCTTCAAAGGCTTACTGTGGTGCATAAGCCTACTATTCGGCCACCCCTAAACAGTGCTTACAAGCAGAAACGGCTGCAGTGGGTCCAGACATACATGAAGACTAATGTTCAAACAGTCTTGTTTACTGATGAGTGCCGAGCAACCCTGGATGGTCCAGATGGATGGAGTAGTGGATGGTTGGTGGATGCCACCATGTCCCAACAAGGCTGCGACGTCAGCAAGGAGGTGGAGGAGTCATGTTTTGGGCTGGAATCATTGGGAAACAGCTGGTAGGCCCCTTTAAGGTTCCTGAAGGTGTGAAAATGACCTCTGCAAAGTATATAGAGTTTCTGACTGAAACTTTCTTCCATGGTACAAAAAGCAAAAACAGGAGCAAAATCATCCTCATGCATGACAATGCCCCATCTCATGCTACAAAGAATACCTCTGTGTCATTGGCTGCTATGGGCATAAAAGGAGATAAACTCATGGTGTGGTCACCATCTTCCCCTGACCTCAACCTTATAGAGAACCTTAGGAGTATAATCAACAAAATATCTATGAGGATGGGAGGCAGTTCACATCAAAACAGCAGCTCTGGGAGGCGATTCTGACATCATGCAAAGAAATACAAGCAGAAACTCTCCAGAAACTCACAAAATCAATGGATGTGAGAATTGTGAAGGTGATATCAAAGAAGGGTTCCTGTGTTATTATGTAACTTGGCCTGTTAGGATGTTTTGGAGTTAAGTAGCTTTTTATTTCAGTGAATGTGACCTCCTAATGCTGCAAATTCAACAAATGAGCATTTTCAGTTCTTTTAAACATATCAAATGTTTAGAAACTCTCCTGTGCCGAATAATTTGGAACAGTGCATTTAGAGTTTTTTTTAATTTTTAAGATTACACTGTTATCATTGGGAGGTTTCTTCAATAACATTTGATGTATACTCTAACGGGTGGTGACTTTTATTACACTGATCGTCATTGGCACTGACCATTGAGGAAAATCAGAGAAAAAGAACATTTGCATAATAATTTGGAACATGGTGTAGTTGCTAATGTTCAATAAAAATACATGATATCGTGGAAATCTGCTATTTAGGGTGTTAACACACTATCCTACTTACATGGAGTCTCTCGGAGGAGACTCAGATCAGTCACCCTGAACGGCCTCTCCCTCTCTGGACGGGAGTGTCAGGTGCTTGTGTTTTTGTGTAGCATCACACTCCCGTCCAGAGAGGGAGAGGCCGTTCAGGGTGACTGATCCGAGTTTCCTCCGAGAGACTCCATGTAAGTAGGATAGTGTGTTTCCACCCTTAGGCAAAGGATCCAAAAAGCTTCCCTGTTTAAAAGTTCTTGGATTCGATCGCCACCCCGTGCAGACTTTGTAACGTGTTCTAAGCCCCTGACCATCAGGCTATTTGTTCTGCCACCATGAACATGTTTAGATAACCCAGATATAGAGCGTGTGCTACTGGAGGTGGCCGGACCCGCGCCCGTGATGTGTTTAGAAATACGCTTTTTTGAGCGGCCGAGTGCAACCGATATAGTCCACACTGCATTCTGTGCAGGTCGCCATGTAGACTACCAAGGTACAGGCACAATTGGTGTAACGCTTAATTTTACACATTTTGCCGCTATCTCTGTCATTAGAACAGTCTGTTTTTATCATGTATTTACATAAATTACACCGCGGCTGCCCTCATTTGTAATTCCCAGTATAATGCAACCAGGATGGTTTAGTTTTGCACCTATCTGAATTGAACATGCTCGGTGAAATATACTGTAGTTAGCAAGGTCCGTTCCCGGGAACACACCTAAAACCTCCCTCCAATGTCATATACAAGGACGGATCCTGGTACAATACAGGGACATATTTGTGCACTATGTTCACTATGCCCGCGTCATCCTTGCTACAGGGGGTTGAAAAAGTGATTAGATGTTTATTGTCCACATTCCCAGCCTCCCTGGAGACCGAGGCAGTAGCTGGATAAGCCGGAGCAGACCAGGAGGAGGTGGAGCACACATGGAGAGCACAGAAAGCCTGGAATTCTGACAGAGTACTCAAGCACAGGTGGACGGTAGGCAGAGGTTTATAAAGGCAGAGGGGAGGAGCACAGGATCAGGAGTGAAGCAGCAGACGCCAATTTGTAAAGGAGCAAAATGCAAAGAATGTCAATAGTGATCCAAAGTCCCAACACAGGGTTATAGAGTGATTGACAGCCCATCACTGCTGCGGGGGTCTCAGTACTCACTTGCTCCTTGTGGGCGGGGTTATAGAGTGATTGACAGCTCAGCACAGCTGCAGGGGTTCCAGTATTCACACTGCTCACTTACTCATTGTGGGCGGGGTTATAGAGTGATTGACAGCTCGGCACTGCTCACTTACTCATTGTGGGCAGGGTTATAGAGTGATTGACAGCTCAGCACTGCTGCGGGGGTTCCAGTATTCACACTGCTCACTTACTCATTGTGGGCGGGGTTATAGAGTGATTGACAGCTCTGCACTGCTCACTTACTCATTGTGGGCGGTGTTATAGAGTGATTGACAGCTCAGCATTGCTGTGGGGGTCTCAATACTCACACTGACCACCTACTCCTTTAGGGTGGGGTTATAGAGTTTATAGCATGATAGACAGGTAGACACTGCTTAGGAGGTCTCAGTACTCACATTGCTCACTTATTCCTTGTGGGTGGAGTTATAGAGTGATTGACAGACCGACACTGCTTAGGGGTCCCTTGACTCACATTGCTCACTTACTCCTTGTGGGTGGGGTTATAGAGTGATTGACAGCCCGACACTGCTGCGGGAGTTCCAGTACTCGCACTGCTCACTTACTCATTGTGGGCGGGGTTATAGAGTGATTGACAGCCTGGCACTGCTGCGGGGGTCTGCCAGTACTCACACTGACCACCTACTCCTTTAGGGCGGGGTTATAGAGTTTATAGCGTGATTGACAGGTAGACACTGCTTAGGAGTCCCTGGACTCACATTGCTCACTTACTCCTTGTGGGTGGGGTTACAGGGTGATTGACAGCTCAGCACTGCTGTGATGTTCTAAGGGAGAGTCTTCCCATAATGTGATCATTCTTTTTAATGTGGTGTCACTTGTTTTCTCAGGACGCTGGAGATAAACTATTCTCACTGTTGCCCCCTACTGGTGACATATCTGATTACAACACTGGAATGAAAGGAAATCTGCCTCCACGTTCTCTAGCTTGTAAGCGCTGCCCTGAGGACGGAGATGGATGTTGTCATGTTGAGCAGCGGTGGTCGGTCTCCACGGTAACAAGCTGTAAACAAAAGAAAAACATTCATATCTCATTAACGGATTAAAGTTTCAATAAACAGTAAATTGCAAAAGTGTTTGTATTTACGATCTCTATCCAACAACGTCCAAGTCCACCCCCCCCGAAATGCAATGACACCCCTATACAAATCCTACCTTTATTGTATAAAAATACTGCAAAATATGCTGTGAATTCCCATATTGTAATGAGGAGCTTGGTGCAGCCTTCAGAGCTCACTGAATGTGGCTACGTTGCCTCCCCTGTATGACCATGTGCTCCGTGTACATTTTTTAATTAAAAGTAAAAAAAAAATTAAAAGAAGGGAAAAGTGGGGAAATAATATAGTAATAAATTTGTATTAATTTAGCACCAATCAGCAGCACTTTACAGCGCTGTGAAAGGTGCTGATTGATATATATATACACGTCTCATATTAGGAGGGGTGCATGACACCGCTCCCCTGGCAGTAAAGATGTGACATCACCCTCTTGCTCAGAGCTGAAGTGCTGCTGCACATAGTGACCACCAGGTGGCGATGTTTGCAGTATCTATATTGTTATTATGATATCTCACACTGGAGCCATCAGAGCTCACACTTAGGCCTGCTCTGGCCTTACATCTTCTATCATATCTGGGGCTACAATGAAGATAGTGAGGAGGAAGGAGAGGCGCCATTGTCCTCAGAGCGGCTCCAGCTACCGAATGTTTCTTAATATTTTCTTTTGGAGAAATCTAATTCAAACACACACAGTCTGGTGACGTCACATGAACATTGTACTTCATATAGAAAAAAATATATTAAAAAATTAAAGAGGTCAGGGAAAAAAAATATTCATATCTGGATCACTGGATATGGAATGACCTGAAAGCAGCCGCACACGTTGTACATTAATATAAACTAAACGAAACATTGCACAAATATGCCCTCAATTAACCCTTCACCGACACAATATATCCCTAGTAAAAGCCACTACTTTAATGCCGCCATCTTCGTACACCCACGGCTGGGCTTTGTAAACATCATATCTATGCCGCCATCTTGGTACACCCACGGCCAGGTGTTGTAGAACTATATATCTATGCCGCCATCTTGGCACACACACACAGCCAGGCTTTGGAGAACATCATATCTATGCCGCCATCTTGGTACACCCACAGGCGGGTGGTGTAGAACATCATATCTATGCCGCCATCTTGGTACACACACAGCCGGGTGTTGTAGAACATCATATCTATGCTGCCATCTTGGTACACCCACGGCTGGGCTTTGTAGAACATCATATCTATGTCGCCATATTGGTACACCCACGGCTGGGCTTTGTAGAACATCATATCTATGCTGCCATCTTGGTACACCCACAGCTGGGCTTTATAGAACATCATATGTATGCCGCCATCTTGGTACACCCACGGCTGGGCTTTGTAGAACATCATATCTATGTCGCCATATTGGTACACCCACGGCTGGGCTTTGTAGAACATCATATCTATGTCGCCATCTTGGTACACCCACGGCTGGGCTTTGTAGAACATCATATCTATGCCGCCATCTTGGTACACCCACGGCTGGGCTTTGTAGAACATCATATCTATGTCGCCATCTTGGTACACCCACGGCTGGGCTTTGTAGAACATCATATCTATGTCGCCATCTTGGTACACCCACGGCTGGGCTTTGTAGAACATCATATCTATGTCGCCATCTTGGCACACCCACGGCTGGGCTTTGTAGGAGAACATCATATCTAGGAGTCAGAGTCAGTGCTGCTGTGTTCGGAGACTGGGCGCCTTTATTAAGGATTTTCTCCTTTAGTTTTATACTTTTCTATACTAATAAAGAGACATTTAGAAAATAAGCGTGCGCTACAATGGCAAACAAACAATACACACAATACACGGCATTACTCTCCCGCCCGCTCCTATTTCATCCACTCCTGTGTACCAGAAGATCAATATTGTGCGTGACCAATACGGCTTTGTGTGCGGGGGGATTTACTTCACAGATAACATCCCATATCACTGCTATGTTTACCTTGTGCTCCATATATTTTATTTAGAGTTTGATTGATTTTACGTTTGTAGAGGATTACGTTAATTTTAACACTTTAGACCTAGATGTAAAAGAATCGTCTACCCCCGTGGAAACGACGTGTTGGTTGCGTCCACGCACCGTGTTGCCGGCAGCTGTGGGCGGGGCTTGGTGACGTGTCAGTGATGGCCGGTATTGTGGGCGGGGCTTGGTGACGTGTCAGTGATGGACGCTGTGCTGTACCTTGTGGCCGCGGCTCTCCTCGCCGTCCTGCTGTTCTTCATCTCCCGGATCAGGGGGCAGACGGAACAAGGTGAGCGGCCCGGGGTCAGGCTCCGCATATCCCGGGTGTGGAGGGAGGTGACTGACCCTTTAAGTGTTGTCGGTGCAGCCGGTGATCGGGCGCAGCGGTCCGCGGTCTCAGTCCAGTGTTCGGCTCCAACGGAAGTTATTAGCGGCTTTATAATGGGGTGAAAAGTGGCATATGCTCCATACAACTGTGCCGGAGCCTCAGCTGTGAGCAGTGATAGTGTGTCACTGATCCAAGGAGATTCACCGCTGTGTGTGTGACGGCTCCTCCCCCCCCGTCTACCTGTGTGTGTGACGGCTCCTCCCCCCCCGTCTACCTGTGTGTGTGACGGCTCCTCCCCCCCCGTCTACCTGTGTGTGTGTGACGGCTCCGCCCCCGCCTACCTGTGTGTGTGTGTGACGGCTCCGCCCCCGCCTACCTGTGTGTGTGTGACGGCTCCGCCCCCCGTCTACCTGTGTGTGTGACGGCTCCTCCCCCCCGTCTACCTGTGTGTGTGACGGCTCCGCCCCCCGTCTACCTGTGTGTGTGACGGCTCCGCCCCCGCCTACCTGTGTGTGTGTGACGGCTCCGCCCCCGCCTACCTGTGTGTGTGTGACGGCTCCTCCCCCCCCCGTCTACCTGTGTGTGTGACGGCTCCGCCCCCCCGTCTACCTGTGTGTGTGACGGCTCCGCCCCCCCGTCTACCTGTGTGTGTGTGACGGCACCGCCCCCCGTCTACCTGTGTGTGTGTGACGGCTCCGCCCCCCCGTCTACCTGTGTGTGTGACGGCTCCTCCCCCCCCGTCTACCTGTGTGTGTGTGACGGCTCCGCCCCCCCGGCCCCTGTGTGTGACGGATCCGCCCCCCCGTCTACCTGTGTGTGTGACGGCTCGGCCCCCCGTCTACCTGTGTGTGTGACGGCTCCGCCCCTCCGTCTACCTGTGTGTGTGACGGCTCCGCCCCCCCCGTCTACCTGTGTGTGTGACGGCTCCGCCCCCGCCTACCTGTGTGTGTGTGTGACGGCTCCGCCCCCGCCTACCTGTGTGTGTGTGACGGCTCCTCCCCCCCCGTCTACCTGTGTGTGTGACGGCTCCGCCCCCGTCTACCTGTGTGTGTGACGGCTCCGCCCCCCGCCTACCTGTGTGTGTGTGACGGCTCCGCCCCCGCCTACCTGTGTGTGTGTGACGGCTCCTCCCCCCCCGTCTACCTGTGTGTGTGACGGCTCCTCCCCCCCGTCTACCTGTGTGTGTGACGGCTCCGCCCCCCCCGTCTACCTGTGTGTGTGACGGCTCCGCCCCCCCGTCTACCTGTGTGTGTGACGGCTCCTCCCCCCCGTCTACCTGTGTGTGACGGCTCCGCCCCCCCCGGCCCCTGTGTGTGACGGATCCGCCCCCCCCGTCTACCTGTGTGTGTGTGGACGGCTCGGCCCCCGTCTACCTGTGTGTGTGACGGCTCCGCCCCTCCGTCTACCTGTGTGTGTGACGGCTCCGCCCCCCCCCGTCTACCTGTGTGTGTGTGACGGCTCCGCCCCCCCGTTACCGTACCTGTGTGAGCTCCTCCCCGTACTGGGTGTGACGGCTCCCCCCCCGTCCTGTGTGACGATCCGCCCCCCTCTACCTGTGTGTGTGACGGCTCGGCCCCCCGTCTCCTGTGTGTGTGACGGACTCCGCCCCCCCGTCTACCTGTGTGTGTGACGGCTCCGCCCCCCCCGTCTACCTGTGTGTGTGTGACGGCTCCGCCCCCCCGTCTACCTGTGTGTGTGACGGCTCCCCCCCCCGTCTACCTGTGTGTGTGTGACGGCTCCGCCCCCCCGGTCTACCTGTGTGTGTGACGGCTCCGCCCCCCCCGTCTACCTGTGTGTGTGTGACGGCTCCGCCCCCCCGTCTACCTGTGTGTGTGTGACGGCTCCGCCCCCCCCCCGTCTACCTGTGTGTGTGTGACGGCTCCGCCCCCCCCCGTCTACCTGTGTGTGTGTGACGGCTCCGCCCCCGTCACACGCCCCCCCCGTCTACCTGTGTGTGTGTGAGCTCGCCCCCGCCCCCCCCCCCGTCTACCTGTGTGTGTGTGACGGCTCGCCCCCTACGGGGCGCCCCCCCCGTCTACCTGTGTGTGTGTGACGGCTCCCCGTCATTGACCTCCCCCGTCTACCTGTGTGTGTGTGACGGCTCCGCCCCCCCGGCCCCTGTGTGTGACGGATCCGCCCCCCCGTCTACCTGTGTGTGTGACGGCTCGGCCCCCGTCTACCTGTGTGTGTGACGGCTCCGCCCCCCCCCGTCTACCTGTGTGTGTGTGACGGCTCCGCCCCCCGTCTACCTGTGTGTGTGACGGCCCTCCCCCCCCGTCTCCGGTTTTGTCGCCGCCTGTGTGTGTGTGACGGCTCCGCCCCCCCGGACCCTGTGTGTGTGACGGCTCCGCCCCCCCCGTCTACCTGTGTGTGTGACGGCTCGCCCCCCGTCTACCTGTGTGTGTGATCGGCTCGCCCCCCCCGTCTACCTGTGTGTGTGTGACGGCTCCGCCCCCCCGTCTACCTGTGTGTGTGTGACGGCTCCCGCCCCCCCGTCTACCTGTGTGTGTGTGACGGCTCCGCCCCCCCGTGCCTCCTGTGTGTGTGTGACGGCTCCGCCCCCCGTCTACCTGTGTGTGTGACGGCTCGGCCCCCCCGTCTACCTGTGTTGTGACGGCTCGCCCCCCGTCTACCTGTGTGTGTGACGGCTCCGCCCCCCCCTCTACCTGTGTGTGTGACGGCTCCGCCCCCCCGTCCTACCTGTGTGTGTGTGACGGCTCCGCCCCCCGCTACTGTTTGTGTGGGACCTGTGTTGTGTGTGGACGGCTCCGCCCCCCCGGTCTACCTGTGTGTGTGTGACGGCTCGGCCCCCCCGTCTACCTGTGTGTGTGACGGCTCGCCCCCCCGTCTACCTGTGTGTGTGACGGCTCGGCCCCCCGTCTACCTGTGTGTGTGACGGCTCGGCCCCCGTCTACCTGTGTGTGTGACGGCTCGGCCCCCCGTCTACCTGTGTGTGTGTGACGGCTCGGCCCCCCCGCCACCTGTGTGAGTGTGACGGCTCCGCCCCCCCTACCTGTGTGTGACGGCTCCGCCCCCCCTACCTGTGTGTGACGGCTCCGCCCCCCGTCTACCTGTGTGTGACGGCTCCGCCCCCCGTCTACCTGTGTGTGACGGCTCCGCCCCCCCGTCTACCTGTGTGTGACGGCTCCGCCCCCCGTCTACCTGTGTGTGACGGCTCCGCCCCCCCCGTCTACTTGTGTGTGTGTGTGACGGCTCGGCCTCCCCGTCTACCTGTGTGTGTGTGACGGCTCCGGCCCCCCCGTCTACCTGTGTGTGTGTGACGGCTCCACCCCCCCCGTCTACCTGTGTGTGTGTGACGGCTCCACCCCCCCCGTCTACCTGTGTGTGTGTGACGGCTCCACCCCCCCCCCCGTCTACCTGTGCGTGTGACGGCTCGGCCCCCCCGTCTACCTGTGCGTGTGACGGCTCAGCCCCCCCCCCGTCTACCTGTGTGTGTGACGGCTCAGCCCCCCCCCCCCCCCGTCTACCTGTGTGTGTGACTGCTCGGCTCCTCTGGCCCCTGTGTGTGTGTGTGACGGCTCGGCCCCCCCCCCGTGTGTGATGGCTCCGTCCCCCATGTGTGCCGGTCAATCTGGGAATTAAATGAAATCTAACAAATTTTTCCTCACTGATCTCGGGGGTTCTGCCCCAATTAAATGTAATTATGAGACACCCAGTGGAGAATGCGGAAAGTTCCTGTTCACTGTCTCGCAGCTTCTTTCCCTGATCTCGTCCTGTGATGTTTCATTAATTATTTTTCTTGTTTTTCCCTTTCAGCCGACCGTGAACACGAGCAGAATGTGGTGGTGGCGGCAGCAGCGAGACCGCGGCCTCTGCCGGAGCAGCGAGCGGATGGAATGCCGAGGAGGAGGATGAACCGTAGTATGCAGGCGCAGAGGAGGGCGCAGCGCATGGAGGAGGAGCGGGAAGGTGAGAGCATGTCAGTAAATAGAAGAGTGAGGGGAGTCACATGGGAAGAGCACTGGGGTGCAGGCGGCACAAGAAGCGGGGGGAAACTTAGGGAATGGCGAGAACAAACGTCCGCCCTCCAGCAGAGCGCCAGCGGCCACACTGCTGTGGTTGGTTTTCGGTGCGCCGCAGGGCTGTACCGTTACATTTTAGATTTGATTATGAGTGCAGAACTGATCACCATAAGACAAGAATTCTCACTGTCACTGGTCGGGTGTGTGAAGCTCGGCAGATGTCATCTGTGCTACACAGCCAGCGCCCGCCTGTAACCACAGGGACCACAATGGGCACCGAGCCTGGCTGCTGGTCCTCTCAATGCCATTGTGGATCTGGCCTGAGCCCGGCTGTTTACCATCTAAGTGCCACTGTAGATCTAGCCCTGAGCCCAGCTGTTTACCATCTAAGTGCTGCTGTGGATCTGCCCCTGAGCCCGGCTGTTTACCATCTAAGTGCCACTGTGGATCTGGCCCTGAGCCCAGCTGTTTACCATCTAAGTGCTGCTGTGGATCTGCCCCTGAGCCCGGCTGTTTACCATCTAAGTGCCACTGTGGATCTGGCCCTGAGCCCAGCTGTTTACCATCTAAGTGCTGCTGTGGATCTGCCCCTGAGCCTGGCTGTTTACCATCTAAGTGCTGCTGTGGATCTGCCCCTGAGCCCAGCTGTTTACCATCTAAGTGCCACTGTGGATCTGGCCCTGAGCCCGGCTGTTTACCATCTAAGTGCCACTGTGGATCTGGCCCTGAGCCCGGCTGTTTACCATCTAAATGCCACTGTGGATCTGCCCCTGAGCCCGGCTGTTTACCATCTAAGTGCTGCTGTGGATCTGGCCCTGAGCCCGGCTGTTTACCATCTTAATGCCACAGTGGATCTGGCCCTGAGCCCGGCTGTTTACCATCTAAGTGCCACTGTAGATCTGGCCCTGAGCCCGGCTGTTTACCATCTAAGTGCCACTGTGGATCTGGCCCTGAGCCCGGCTGTTTACCATCTAAGTGCCACTGTGGATCTGGCCCTGAGCCCGGCTGTTTACCATCTAAGTGCCACTGTGGATCTGGCCCTGAGCCCGGCTGTTTACCATCTAAGTGCCACTGTGGATCTGGCCCTGAGCCCGGCTGTTTACCATCTAAGTGCTGCTGTGGATCTGGCCCTGAGCCCGGCTGTTTACCATCTAAATGCCACTGTGGATCTGGCCCTGAGCCCGGCTGTTTACCATCTAAGTGCCACTGTGGATCTGGCCCTGAGCCCGGCTGTTTACCATCTAAGTGCCACTGTGGATCTGGCCCTGAGCCCGGCTGTTTACCATCTAAGTGCTGCTGTGGATCTGCCCCTGAGCCCGGCTGTTTACCATCTAAGTGCTGCTGTGGATCTGGCCCTGAGCCCGGCTGTTTACCATCTAAGTGCTGCTGTGGATCTGGCCCTGAGCCCGGCTGTTTACCATCTAAGTGCTGCTGTGGATCTGGCCCTGAGCCCGGCTGTTTACCATCTAAGTGCCACTGTGGATCTGGCCCTGAGCCCGGCTGTTTACCATCTAAGTGCCACTGTGGATCTGCCCCTGAGCCCGGCTGTTTACCATCTAAGTGCCACTGTGGATCTGGCCCTGAGCCCGGCTGTTTACCATCTAAATGCCACAGTGGATCTGGCCCTGAGCCCGGCTGTTTACCATCTAAGTGCCACTGTGGATCTGGCCCTGAGCCCGGCTGTTTACCATCTAAGTGCCACTGTGGATCTGGCCCTGAGCCCGGCTGTTTACCATCTAAATGCCACAGTGGATCTGGCCCTGAGCCCGGCTGTTTACCATCTAAATTCCACTGTGGATCTGGCCCTGAGCCCGGCTGTTTACCATCTAAGTGCTGCTGTGGATCTGGCCCTGAGCCCGGCTGTTTACCATGTAAATGCCACTGTGGATCTGCCCCTGAGCCCGGCTGTTTACCATTTAAATGCCACTGTGGATCTGCCCCTGAGCCCGGCTGTTTACCATCTAAATGCCACTGTGGATCTGCCCCTGAGCCCGGCTGTTTACCATCTAAATGCCGCTGTGGATCTGGCCTGGAGCCCGGCTGTTTGTTTTTGCAGATTTTTTATTAAATTATAGCGCATTTGGCTGATTTCTTTTGTTGTATTCTTTTGCAGTTTTTTTTTGTCTTTTGTCTACAGTTTCTGTCTTAATAAAGTTGGTTTTATTCACCACAAAAGCAGCAAACCCGCAGCGGTTGCATTTTTTCAGCTTTTTGCACTTTCTACACTGCAGAATCACTGAAATAATTGGCACGCGGTTTTATTTAAAAAAGCAGCAGTTTTCCATTTCCGTCAGGAAGATAAAATGAACGGTGTCAGGAGATTTCTGGGATCTCGAGTTTTATTGGTTCTGTGAATAGCAGGAATGACCTCCTCCAGCCTGGTGAATCCGACAGGGGGCTCATATTAGTGTCACAGCGGTGTAACCCTGAGTAAATGTATCAGACACCCTTCACACCCTGCATTCATAAATGATACCTACAGCAGTGCCATAATAAGCCACTAGGGGGAGCTCATCGCACACAAACTTATAGGAGATTAAGATATCCCCCCACACACACTTGGGCACCGAGGTCTGACTTGGCAGTGGACGGAGCCCGGGGTACAGTGGCCCCCTCCGATATGTATTAATGCATTTGATAGGTTTAGATAGTGGGGTCAGAGCCTCAGTTATGAGGTAGCACTAAAGTGGGGGAGTCCCCTGCAGAGTGCGGCTGACTTTCTGTGCATCCAGACTCCTCGTACACAGTGGAGGTCTGCGGGGACCCCCTTGGATGCAGTGGAGGTCTGCGGGGACCCCCTTGGATGCAGTGGAGGTCTGCGGGGACCCCCTTGGATGCAGTGGAGGTCTGCGGGGACCCCCTTGGATGCAGTGGAGGTCTGCGGGGACCCCCTTGGATGCAGTGGAGGTCTGCGGGGACCCCCTCGGGCGCAGGGGTGGTCTGCGGGGATCCCCTCGGGTGCAGGGGAGGTCTGCGGGGACCCCCTCGGGCGCAGGGGAGGTCTGCGGGGACCCCTTGGGCGCAGGGGAGGTCTGCGGGGACCCCCTTGGGCGCAGGGGAGGTCTGCGGGGTCCCCCTTGGGCGCAGGGGAGGTCTGCGGGGTCCCCCTTGGGCGCAGGGGAGGTCTGCGGGGACCCCCTTGGGCGCAGTGCTCAGCAGCAGCTGCGGCATCTTGACAGTTTGCCCCATTTTTCCGTAAATAGTTTATTTAATGCACACGTTGTCATCAATGAACTTTTATTTTCTTCTTTCCCTGTTTGTCAGCAATGATGGAAGAAGAGGATGAAGATGACGATTCCTCTCCGGCTGCTCAATCCTCGGGGAAGATCGGAGCCAAGAAACAGAAGAAGCTGGAGGAGAAGCAGGCGAGGAAAGCCCAGCGAGAGGTGAGAGGACGGGGTCAGCTCTGTG
This sequence comes from Allobates femoralis, assembly GCA_033576535.1. Lineage (NCBI taxonomy): Eukaryota > Metazoa > Chordata > Amphibia > Anura > Aromobatidae > Allobates > Allobates femoralis. The sequence goes on from JARQOC010000003.1 coordinate 31,625,993, forward strand.
CTCTGGGGACAGGGATCACCCGGGGTTTATACCGGGAAATGTTTCACTATTTAATTTTTTTTTTTTTAAGGCAGAAGAAGCCGAAAGAGAAGAAAGGAAGAAACAGGAAATGAAGAGGGAAGAAGAGCGACGCAAAGACGATGAGCGGGTCCGGGAGGAGGAGGAGAAGCAGGTGAGCATCACTGCAGGAAGACTTATATGTACAATACATTCTGCTAAAATACCGTAATAATTCATATGTGGTTATTTGGCATCGCAAAAATACAGCAAAATGCAATTTTTAAAGCAATTAATTTTTTCTTTCTCCACTGCACACGCTACACACTACACGCTCCGCACACGCCGCACGCTCCGCACGCTCCGCACGCTCCGCACGCTCCGCACATGCCGCACACGCCGCACACGCCGCACACGCCGCACACGCCGCACACGCCGCACACGCCGCACACGCCGCACACGCCGCACTCTCTGCACACTCTGCACACTCTGCACACTCTGCACACTCTGCACTCTCTGCACTCTCTGCACTCTCTGCACTCTCTGCACTCTCTGCACTCTCTGCACTCTCTGCACACTCTGCACACTCTGCACACTCTGCACACTCTGCACACTCTGCACACTCTGCACACTCTGCACACTCTGCACACTCTGCACACTCTGCACACTCTGCACACGCTGCACACGCTGCACATGCTGCACACACTACACTCTGTACACGCTGCACGCTCCGTACACGCTGCACGCTCCGCACACGCTGCTCACACTGTATACACTGTACACCAAGGCAACACCACCGATGATCAGTCGTCCAGATTTTTTGGCTCACAGACACACACTGCCGTCTGAATAATCCCCCACACACAGACATTGCCCCTACACACACACACAGGCTCTTCAGCTGGCACTCACCTCTCCTGCCGGCAGTGCTAAGAACAGAAGCCCGCGTCATGTGATGAGCTTGGAGATAGCGCGAGATATGAAAAAACTCTGGCCACGTCTCTGCCTCAGCCGCTTAGTTGTACGAGCGAAGCTGTCGGCCAATAACAGCGTCTCAGTAGCGGGCCGATCAGGGCATGGATGCTGCACTGATTGGCCGACAGCTCCCCTCCTACATCTACACACGCAGCTGAGGCAGAGACATCCGCTCAGAGCGGAGTAGTGCTGCAGGTGAGGGGCACAGGGGGGCGGGGACATCACAGGGGGGCGGACTGGCACAAAGACCCCCACAGCCCGGTCCCAGTCTGCAGACCGGTGGTTGGGGTTTTATTTACATTTTTTTTTTCAATTTACCCTATACTTATGTAGTGTTTATATAAAAAAAATATGGAAGAGAGACTTTCTTCTTCTATTTATTACATCCTTTCATTGAAGATTTTATAGATGATATTATGCATTGCTTTTGCTTATTTGAAAAAAAAAAATATATATTTATATAATAATGTGTATATATATTATATGACAGAATTCACATTCATGTTTAATTACTTTATGTATATAATTAAGTTTTTTTTTTTTTTTTTTTTTTTTTTTTTTAAGTACATATATATATATATAATTTTTTTTTCATAGACCTTTTTAATTACTGTACTGTCTGTATAATATCTACATTTAAAAAAATTAAAGTCCATATATAGACACACACACACTGCGGACTATGGTGGCTCCATATAAACAATATTCTATACTATGTTTTACTTTGTAGCCCAAATCATTATAACAGATCTCTGGGGGACATATTATTTTTTATTTTTTTTTTTCATTTTTCTGTAATTATTTTTTCATCTTTTTTTCGTGCATCCTTCGGTTCCCCAGTTACTGGGGACATCTGTCCTATCTCCTAATGCACAGGAATGTAGAGTTACAGCTCTCGGTGGTGACTTGGCAAATCTGCCCTTTTTTGTCAAATATTACAATCAATTGTAACAAATCTATAAATCTTCTGTCTCGGGAGCTCAGACTCCTCCTCACTGGCTTGTGTCTGCCTGCAGCAGGAGCCTCCCCCCTTCTGTCCTGTCGTCGGTCTTCAGGGCTCGGCAGAATTTCTGATTGTTTCGAGGACATGCAGAGATTCCTTCCAACTGATATAAAGTGCGGGATTATCTCCTGCAGTACTGGACGTGGCCAGATGGGCCTACCGTAGCAGCCATTCCACTCCCAGGGTCTGATGCACCATACATACCCAGGATGGTATCCCTCCTGTAAGAAGCTGAGCTGAAAGTTCCCTTTTATCCATGAGATGCTTTGCATTTCCACCATACTTTACACTGCAGCTGCACTCACCACAATGCCAGAGGTGATTCAGGTGTATGAGTACGGCATACATAGTGTAATGCATAACTCCTGTGTCCCAGCATCGGACGGCCTGTGTGATTCATTCTCGTCCTCCCACACACAGATGTCATCACTCACAGTTGTGTAGGCTGCAGTTTTCGGGCCCCTGTGCCTCCATCACATAAGGATATTTATAACCCCAGAGGAGGAGATGTGAGAACCCGCAGTAACGCTGAGGACCAGGCCTGTATATCCTCTACACTGTACTTGTCCTCTTACACAAAATCTGTAGAAAACCATGGTCTTGCCGCCCTTGTTCACCACAAGCTTCTTAAACTGGCTTTTGTGGTCAGATCTGGCCTATATGGACCTGCCCTGACTATTATTCTCGAACCTTTATAATAGAATGTAATATTTTGCCAGCACTATAGGTACCGGAACTTGCGGTCATCCTGTTAATTGCATCAAACCGAGTGCGTAAAGTAAAGGGCGGATCACCAGGAATTCTGAGACTTCTGCATCTATTGTTTTCATTCTCCACATTTGCTAGACTGAGGTGTAGTTCCCTGCACAACTGGAACCGAACCCTGGTGAACAGGGGCATGTCAGTAGTTCAGTGCTGCGGCGCCTTCTCAGTGTCGGAGGTTGGACCCTGAGGTCATAAAGATAAAGCAAATACAACGAGCAAGCTATGAATTCACAAGTGATCAGTGCCCCATATACTGACTGCTATTGGTGTGAGCACGTCCTCCTGTGAGCCCTCCCTACATGTGGTGTACTGTCCTGAAGCCTCACCATAGGTGTGAGGACGTCCTCCTGTGAGCCCTCCCTACATGTGGTGTACTGTCCTGAAGCCTCACCATAGGTGTGAGTACGTCCTCCTGTGAGCCCTCCCTTCATGTGGTGTACTGTCCTGAAGCCTCACCATAGGTGTGAGGACGTCCTCCTGTGAGCCCTCCCTTCATGTGGTGTACTGTGCTGAAGCCTCACCATAGGTGTGAGGACGTTCTCCTGTGAGCCCTCCCTACATGTGGTGTACTGTGCTGAAGCCTCACCATAGGTGTGAGGACGTCCTCCTGTGAGCCCCTCCCTACATGTGGTGTACTGTCCTGAAGCCTCACCATAGGTGTGAGGACGTCCTCCTGTGAGCCCTCCCTACATGTGGTGTACAGTCCTGAAGCCTCACCATAGGTGTGAGGACGTCCTCCTGTGAGCCCTCCCTACATGTGGTGTACTGTCCTGAAGCCTCACCATAGGTGTGAGGACGTCCTCCTGTGAGCCCCTCCCTACATGTGGTGTACTGTCCTGAAGCCTCACCATAGGTGTGAGGACGTCCTCCTGTGAGCCCCTCCCTACATGTGGTGTACTGTCCTGAAGCCTCACCATAGGTGTGAGGACGTCCTCCTGTGAGCCCCTCCCTACGTGTGGTGTACTGTCCTGAAGCCTCACCATAGGTGTGAGGACGTCCTCCTGTGAGCCCTCCCTACATGTGGTGTACTGTCCTGAAGCCTCTCCATAGGTGTGAGGACGTCCTCCTTTGAGCCCCTCCCTACGTGTGGTGTACTGTCCTGAAGCCTCACCATAGGTGTGAGGACGTCCTCCATGTTTGTTCTGACCGGGAGAATAACAAGAACTAACCCAATAATACAAGGGTGAAAATTTGTATTTACATGTGGTGTACTGTCTGAATGCCTCAACCTATGTTGTGAGGACGTCCTCCTGTTGAGCCCTCTCCTACATGTGGTGTACTGTCCTGAAGCCTCACCATAGGTGTGAGGACGTCCTCCTGTGAGCCCTCCCTACATGTGGTGTACAGTCCTGAAGCCTCACCATAGGTGTGAGGACGTCCTCCTGTGAGCCCTCCCTACATGTGGTGTACTGTCCTGAAGCCTCACCATAGGTGTGAGGACGTCCTCCTGTGAGCCCCTCCCTACATGTGGTGTACTGTCCTGAAGCCTCACCATAGGTGTGAGGACGTCCTCCTGTGAGCCCCTCCCTACATGTGGTGTACTGTCCTGAAGCCTCACCATAGGTGTGAGGACGTCCTCCTGTGAGCCCCTCCCTACGTGTGGTGTACTGTCCTGAAGCCTCACCATAGGTGTGAGGACGTCCTCCTGTGAGCCCTCCCTACATGTGGTGTACTGTCCTGAAGCCTCTCCATAGGTGTGAGGACGTCCTCCTTGAGCCCCTCCCTACGTGTGGTGTACTGTCCTGAAGCCTCACCATAGGTGTGAGGACGTCCTCCTGTGAGCCCTCCCTACGTGTGGTGTACTGTCCTGAAGCCTCACCATAGGTGTGAGGACGTCCTCCTGTGAGCCCCTCCCTACGTGTGGTGTACTGTCCTGAAGCCTCTCCATAGGTGTGAGGACGTCCTCCTTTGAGCCCCTCCCTACGTGTGGTGTACTGTCCTGAAGCCTCACCATAGGTGTGAGGACGTCCTCCTGTGAGCCCCTCCCTACATGTGGTGTACTGTGCTGAAGCCTCTCCATAGGTGTGAGGACGTCCTCCTTTGAGCCCTCCCTACATGTGGTGTACTGTCCTGAAGCCTCACCATAGGTGTGAGGACGTCCTCCTGTGAGCCCCTCCCTACATGGGGTGTACTGTCCTGAAGCCTCACCATTAGGTGTGAGGATGTCCTCCTGTGAGCCCTCCCTACATGGGTGTACTGTCCTGAATCCTCACCATAGGTGTGAGGACGTCCTCCTGTGAGCCCCTCCCTACATGTGGTGTACTGTCCTGAAGCCTCACCATAGGTGTGAGGACGTCCTCCTGTGAGCCCCTCCCTACATGGGGTGTACTGTCCTGAAGCCTCACCATAGGTGTGAGGACGTCCTCCTGTGAGCCCTCCCTACATGGGGTGTACTGTCCTGAATCCTCACCATAGGTGTGAGGACGTCCTCCTGTGAGCCCCTCCTACATGTGGTGTACTGTCCTGAAGCCTCACCATAGGTGTGAGGACGTCCTTCTGTGAGCCCCTCTGTACATGTGGTGTACTGTGCTGAAGCCTCAGCATAGGTTTGAGGACGTCCTCCTGTGAGCCCCTCCCTACATGTGGTGTACTGTCCTGAAGCCTCACCATAGGTGTGAGGACGTCCTCCTGTGAGCCCCTCCCTACATGTGGTGTACTGCCCTGAAGCCTCACCATAGGTGTGAGAGTCACTTGAGCCTCTCATGGGTGTACTGTCTGACCTCCATAGTGGAGAGTCCTCTGTACCTCCCTACATGTGGTGTATGCTGAAGCCTCACCAAGTGTGACGTCCTACTGAGCCCTCCAATTGTGTACGTCCTGAAGCTCACATAGGTGTGAGGATGTCCTCCTGTGAGCCCTCCTACATGTGGTGTACTGTCCTGAAGCCTCACCATAGGTGTGAGGACGTCCTCCTGTGAGCCCTCCCTACATGTGTGTACTGTCCTGAAGTCCATAGGTGGAGGACGTCCTCTTGAGCCCCTCCCACATGTGGTGTATCGAAGCCTACATGGTGAGCGTCCTCCTGTGAGCCCTCCCTACATGTTGGTGTACTGTCCTGAAGCCTCACCATAGGTGTGAGGACGTCCTCCTGTGAGCCCTCCCTACATGTGGTGTACTGTCCTGAAGCCTCTCCATAGGTGTGAGGACGTCCTCCTGTGAGCCCCTCCCCTACATGTGGTGTACTGTCCTGAAGCCTCACCATAGGTGTGAGGACGTCCTCCTGTGAGCCCCTCCCTACATGTGGTGTACTATCCTGAAGCCTCACCATAGGTGTGAGGACGTCCTCCTGTGAGCCCTCCCTACATGTGGTGTACTGTCCTGAAGCCTCACCATAGGTGTGAGGACGTCCTCCTGTGAGCCCCTCCCTACATGTGGTGTACTATCCTGAAGCCTCACCATAGGTGTGAGGACGTCCTCCTGTGAGCCCTCCCTACATGTGGTGTACTGTCCTGAAGCCTCACCATAGGTGTGAGGACGTCCTCCTGTGAGCCCCTCCCTACATGTGGTGTACTGTCCTGAAGCCTCACCATAGGTGTGAGGACGTCCTCCTGTGAGCCCCTCCCTACATGTGGTGTACTGTCCTGAAGCCTCACCATAGGTGTGAGGACGTCCTCCTGTGAGCCCCTCCCTACATGTGGTGTACTGTCCTGAAGCCTCACCATAGGTGTGAGGACGTCCTCCTGTGAGCCCCTCCCTACATGTGGTGTACTGTGCTGAAGCCTCACCATAGGTGTGAGGACGTCCTCCTGTGAGCCCTCCCTACATGTGGTGTACTGTCCTGAATCCTCTCCATAGGTGTGAGGACGTCCTCCTGTGAGCCCCTCCCTACGTGTGGTGTACTGTGCTGAAGCCTCACCATAGGTGTGAGGACGTCCTCCATGTTTGTTCTGACCGGGAGAATAACAAGAACTAACCCAATAATACAAGGGTGAAAATTTGTATTTAATAATAATTTATTTTCAATCTTTGGAATTTTTTGTATGTTTTTCCTTTATTTTATTTTAAATGAATGGTTTTATTCCTGCAAAAAAAATAAAATAAAATAAAATAAACCCTTGAATGTTCGTTCAGCTGCAGAGACAACACAAAAATATGTTCTAATTCTTGGAAAAAGTATTAAAAAAATAGTAATTTAAGCGCAAAAATGAAATATTTTTGTTTTGAGAAATATTTTCTTTGTAGATTACAGATTATTATAATCCAGTACAATCTGTCAGCACGGTTGATGTTCTGGATTATTGGAAGTTTCTGTTTTTACCTTATTCTTTATATTTTTCTTTTAAAGTTGAATATTTTGTGGTAATTTTTTTCTATTTTTTTGGGTTTCGGGCTCCACCCTTCTATCACCCGAGCATGGAGACAGGAAAGTGTGAGCGCAGTCTGTCCTCCTACACACCCCGTGAGGGCTGAGTCTGACCTTTCTGTACAGATTCTGTCGTATGATTGAGCTGCGTAGATCTGTATCTTATAGTTTTTTCTCCTTTATTTTTCTGGTTACGTTTTTACTTTTTGTACATTTGAATCTCTCAAAACTAAAACCTATTGGTGTGTAGCCTGATGGTATTTTTTTTCACCCTTTTTGGGAGCCAGCTTTCCTCTGACTGCCCTTGGTAGAGCATTCCAGGATAATGATGCAGTACAGGAGAAAACTTGCAGATATCAGGGAGTGATAATGAAAAGGGAGGATTCCAGAGGGAAGACAACGCGTTTCACCCCCCCTTCTTGTAAGGAACAAAGCAATATTCCTGCAAGTAGCCATTTTGTCAGAGGCCACCATATCTCACTCCAGGGAGAGTGCCCCAATCTTTTAGCCTAAGGCTTATTCAATTTCCAGGAGTATGTTAATTTACCCAATTTTTTTTTTTCACTGATCCGGCACCATAGACTCTCCATGTTATTGGCGCCGGATCTGGGAATGTCCACTGGAGCCCAAAACCTCTCCAGTCTCCGATATTGTGCACGGTGAAAAACCGGACAAAAACCGGATCAGGCACAGAATACACAAAGCCTGATGGCCAAATAGGACCAATCCGGCACCATAGGGATACTTGGGAGGCAAAATCGGATCAGGTTCTGTCCTGTTCAAACCGGACAGAACCTGATGCCTAAATCCGTGGGGTGAAGCCGGGCTAAGAACACGGCAAGAACGCTCTGTGTGAATGTAGCCGAAAGATAGGGAGGAGGCATTGTGCAAAATGGTAAAAAAGAATTCTACATAATTGGTAGAGCCTTAACATCTACTATATAATTGTCTAAGGGTTTTTTGAGTGTGTCTGTTACCAAAATCGCGCGCCGCACAGAGGCAGCTCTGAGTATGCAAATGGCGCGTGCTGAACATTCGACGTTCGCGACAATTTGCAGCCCGGCGTAAGCGCCGCTTCTGCAGGTATGCACGGTCCCAGCGCGAGCGAGCCA